>CM033473.1:138673853-139251694 GCA_019447015.1 Hymenochirus boettgeri
AAAAAAACGGTTTAGCAGATTAGCCTTTTCGGACCTCTACCAACCACCTCAGCCCCATTAGTTAATGGTTCCCACCTCTCAGTCCTCATCTTGTTACCATTTATATACTTAAAAAACATTTGGGGTTCGACTTGCTTTGATTGGCAATTCCGTATTCATTTTCTATTTTAGCTGTTTAATTGCTTTCTTGCACTCTTTATTACGCTTTTGTACTCCCTTTAAGCCTGTTCTGTTCCCTCGGTTTTCAAAATTTTAAAAGCCTTTCATTTTTTTCCATTACCTTTTACCTAAGCATTAAGCCATGCCGGAGTGGACCAATTTTTTTACACTTGTTCTAAAGGTTACAGATTAAAATGTAAAAGTTTAATAGCCCTTTACAAGTTGGTAAACACCTGCTCTGTATCTTTAACCTAGAAAAACAATTCCCCCAGTCTATGAGTTAGGAAGTGATTCTTTAACAGCATAAAATTAGCTTCCTAAAGTTAAAAGTTTTGTTAACCTAGTATTTAGTTTTTGCAACCAGATTAAATGCACTATATCATTGGTCACATTTCCTAAGCTTCAAGTAAGTTCATCTCAAAATGAGCTTCAGGAATTATTTTAGATATCACCAGATCGAACAACGCATTCTGTCTAGTAGGAACTTCTACCTCCGTGAAAAGAACAATGCTCATATAGGAAATTTAAAGAATTTATACCTTTTGAGGTGCTGGCCGTTACCTTTACTCCAATCATGTTCAGGGTAGTTAAAATCCCAATAACCAAAACATTGCCCCATACCAGCAGCCTTCGCCAACTGCATATGGCGATTCATTTCCACCCTCCTCCCCGGAAAACATTTGGCGGCTTATAACATGTTAAACATACATGCTATAACTGTTTACGCCCCCCATGCGTTATTCCATTTTTAATTTGGCTTCAATCCTGTTTAACATACTACATACTCCTCCTCCTTCTTATTAAACTCTGCCATGTTCTAAATAAAGAGTATCCTTCAATATTACTGTCAAGTCGGGTAGTGAATCATTTAGCGATTTGATTCGGCTATACCAATCATATATAACCTGTCCTTATAGCTATTATTTCAAGTTCCCGGTGTTATCCAGCCCGACTTCTTGCATTTGTAAACATTTAATTTTAGAGTATCAATGTTTACTTCCATATATGGTCTACATGCCCCGATTCCTCTATGCTCCCCTTATCCGTCCTCAGTTGTGTTATAGCCCCTGATCCCTAACTTCTCTATCTACCCTGTGTATTCAACTGTACCCTCCCCCCCATACATAGTTTAAAAATTATCTCAACCCCATAGCTTCTTCTCCCCCCAAAACAGCTGCACCATCACCATTGAGGTGCAATCCGTCTCTACTAAAAAGCCTGTAGCCAACAGAAAAGGAGCCCAGTTCTCCAAAAACCCAAACCCCATCTCCTACACAACCCTCTAGCCACGCAGTTATACTCCTGAGCTCCCGTTGCCTCACTAGCGTAGCACGTGGCTGCGGTATATTTTTGGAATGGTGAAATCACTGCCCTTGAGGCCTTGCCGTTTAACTTGGCCCCTAATTCTAGGAATTTTTAAGGACCTCAACCTCCACCTTCTAACTTGTAATTGGCACACCAATTTGAACCAAGGACGCCGGGTCACCTCCCAGCCCCCACCCAATAATCTGATAATGATCCACCAATGTCGAAACCAGCACCAGGTAGACAACCACGTTCGGCATGCAGGGTCTGGTTTACCCTATACCCTTCAATAATGGAGGAGGTCCCTACCACTACCACCTGCCTATCCTTCTTAGCCCCCAGTTCTCCCATCCCTTGGATTGGAAACAGTAAAAATCGATGTAAAAAAACGGTTTAGCAGATTAGCCTTTTCGGCATCCTCTACAACCACCTCAGCCCCATTATTTAATGGTCCCACATTCTCAGTCCTCATCTTTTTACCATTTATATACTTAAAAAACATTTTGGGGTTCGACTTGCTTTGTTTGGCAATCCGTATTTCATTTTCTATTTTAGCTAGTTTAATTGCTTTCTTGCACTCTTTATTACAGCTTTTGTACTCCCTTTAAGCCTGTTCTGTTCCCTCGGTTTTCAAAATTTTAAAAGCCTTTCATTTTTTTCCATTTACCTTTTTACCTAAGCATTAAGCCATGCAGGAGTGGACCCAATTTTTTTACACTTGTTCCCTAAAGGTACAGATTTAGAAATGTAATAGTTTAATATCCCTTTAAAAGTGGTATATCTATCTATCTATCTATCTATCTATCTATCTATCTATCTATCTATCTATCTATGTCTATTATGTATCTATCTATCTATGTCTATATCTATTATCTATCTATCTATCTATCTATCTATCTATCTATCTATCTATCTATCTATCTATCTATCTATCTATCTATCTATGTCTCTATCTATCTATTTATCTATCTATCTATCTATCTATCTATCTATCTCTATATCTATTATCTATCTATGTCTATATCTATTATCTATCTATCTATCTATCTATCTATCTATCTATCTATATATCTATCTATCTATCTATCTATCTATCTATCTATCTATCTATCTATTATCTATCTATATATCTATCTATATATCTATCTATTATCTATCTATCTATCTATTATCTATCTATCTATCTATCTATCTATCTATCTATCTATCTATCTATCTATCATCTATCTATCTATCTATCTATCTATCTATCTATCTATCTATCTATCTATATATCTATCTATTATCTATCTATCTATCTATTATCTATCTATCTATCTATCTATCTATCTATCTATCTATCTATCTATCTATCTATCTATCGGTGTATAACATTGCCAGAGGGTGTATGGTGAGGATAAATGAGGATAAACTACTTTAACATCACTACATGCTGTTCATATAATTATGGGCCTATGGAATGTCTATGTCTATTCCATTGTATTTTACAATGTTTCCAAACCCCAGCAAATATCTGAGCATCTGATCAACCTGCTTCCCCTATAATTATCACTGAATAATGACCCCTCAATACCCTGAAGGGCTTCCAACAATCACCAGAAGGTAAGACGGTAAAGGGGAAGGAGTTCAATAATTTGGTGTAAAGACTCAAAAGTAAATGAATCATCTGTATCCTGTCTGTATTATAGTAAAGCAAATATGTCCCAGGCCCAGAGAAGCCCAATTGCCTAGAAAATGACCTTGGAAAAATAATATATCAAGAACCAAACATAGTTGTACCTTGAGCTGGAGAGTTCAACGTATTGGTAGTGTAGGGCTCAATCAAATTGTGTAAGGGATCCCACCGTCATCCAATCTGTAAATTCGCAATATCAAAAGATACACAAGAGAGACGCTTTAGCTAAGTGCTAAACAGTTTCTTTATTTCATGGTGAACACAGCACGACATGTTTGGAACCTGCATGGTTCTTCATCAGGTGCAAATATTGTCACCTGATGAACCAGGAAGCAGAAACAGGGAAACAGGACATTGTGCAGGATTTCAGGTTAGATTTATATATTTCACATTTCAAACTATTACTGTTTAGGGTTTTGGGGGGTGATTTACCTGTATGTAAGTTTTAGGGCAGGACTTGCCCTTTAACCTTTACCTATCAGCATCCCCAGGTGGCACCATGGTCATTTTAACCGTATCCATCTTCCACCTATGTTACATCATCAAGCCCTATTTACATTTGCACCACTTTTTAATTTTGCCTACTATCCAATTCTCTTGATTATTTTTCTCTTTGTATCTTCTGGTGCTGTGTAGCCTTCAGTACGATATAACACACGTATTCCAATAAAACTACCGATTAAATAGACACTCTAATGATCAATGCTATAGATTTACCTCTAACATGATTCAACAATTCCATTCTAAGTAGTTTTTCCGCTTGGTTGCAAATGACTTTTATTGTCGGATACACAAGTGTTGTAAATAAATCCCGGAATAAACGGAATGTCTACTAACACATTGTATCCCTGCCCTCGTTCATTTTGTCTTGTTCAATGGCATCATTATTCGGGTACAAGAAGTACACGCTTGGAAGGAGAAAAAGGGGGCATTGTATTTATCCATTTCCTGATTGGCTTTAGGACACCCTGAGGGTTCCTCAGCCTCATCCAAAACCTAGGAAATGAATTGGCCTCCATATTAATACTGCAAATAAAATGGAAAATACTGGAATCTGATTCACATAGACAATGATTTGTTGGCTACTGAAACTTCAAGAGGATTACAAATTAACATATCCTTTAGTTAGCCAACTCGAGGGTCATTCATTCAGTTACAAAAGCTTTCAAGGGTTCAAATGGTTCTTTGATAGTTAAAGAACAAACCTGGAAGATAATATATACTAAGGTTGTCTCTCACTCTGACCATACACCTGGCTATATATACTAAGGTTGTCTCTCACTCTGACCATACACCTGGCTATATATACTAAGGTTGTCTCTCACTCTGACCATACACCTGGCTATATATACTAAGGTTGTCTCTCACTCTGGCCGCCGGAACGGGGGTCTGGACCCCTTTGGCTCTGTTCTAGCCGCCGGAACGGGGGTCTGGACCCCTTTGGCTCTGTTCTGGCTGCCGGAACGGGGGTCTGGACCCCTTTGGCTCTGTTCTGGCTGCCGGAACGGGGGTCTGGACCCCTTTGGCTCTGTTCTGGCCGCCGGAACGGGGGTCTGGACCCCTTTGGCTCTGTTCTGGCCGCCGGAACGAGGGTCTGGACCCCTTTGGCTCTGTTCTGGCTGCCGGAACGGGGGTCTGGACCCCTTTGGCTCTTTTCCGGCTGCCGGAAGGGGTGTGTGGTCCTTTTGGGTCTGTTCTGGCTGCCGGAACGGGGGTCTGGACCCCTTTGGCTCTGTTCTGGCTGCCGGAACAGGGGTCTGGCCCCCGTTGGCTCTTTTCTGGCTGCCAGAACGGGTGTGTGGTCCTTTTGGGTCTGTTCTGGCTGCCGGAACGGGTGTCTGGACCCCCTTGGCTCTGTTCTGGCCACCGAAACAGGGGTCTGGACCCCTTTGGCTCTGTTCTGGCTGCTTGAATAGGGGTTTGCACCCTGGGAACTCTGTTCTGGTGGCTAGAATGGGGATCTGGGGGCAGGCAGAGGGACAGGCAGGTAGATGGAGGGACAGAAGGAGATAAAAGTTGGTAGGTAGGTAGGTAGGGCCCCAGCACTCCCTCCACCCCACCCCCAGTGTCCTCACTTACTTTAGGTGCTGCTGCTGATGTGCAGTGAATTCTCCCAGTGCTCCGCTCTACTGCAGGGCACAGATCGTTTTTTTTCTTCTGCATTCCGGCTTTTACACATTCAGCCGGAATGCACCTGACACTGTTTTCCGGTCCGGTTCTGGTTTATACTTACCAGTGGTCCAGACAGTTCATTTAAAAGATGGAACATGGCCAGAATCACGTGCGAGGAGAGGAGCAGGAAGAATCGCGAAGCTTTCTTTTGATTGGTTGCTGGTGCCACGCCTCCGCCGCGCCTCCAGAGGGACGCTCGAGATCTGCGACGCAGATCTCTTGCAGTGCGCATGCGTCCCCGTTCCTGCTCTGTCGCGTAACTTCAAAGGGGAGGACAGTGAACATGGGGGCGTGCCAGCAGAGGGAGGAAATCGATTTTAACTACTCGGCTGCCAGAGAGCCTAGAAGGGAGGGAACTAGAGGCTCTGAAAGAGCTTTATTTATCCAAACATATGAAGGTAAGTTACATTTTTGAGTTTACTGACCCTTTAAGTAAGTCTCATCTTGATCTTCTGGGTGGTTTCCCCCACATAAAATAGTCCGCACAGGCAAACCATTATTCTTAGATGTTTTTATAAAATTAGAGGTAACCATAGTACGTATACTCCTGCCTTTGCCATAGGAAATAAGTGGAGGGGAATGAAACTCCTCAATATTGGGAAGTGATTCCTGTATAAGGGACCAATGCTTTTTTTTTTATAAAGGACCAATTCCCCTGCATCCTTGGAAGTATAACAAACTTATTAATGTACACAAATGGCTTTATAAATAAGCCAAGAGAAGCTTCTCATAGGATAACACAGCAATCTTGCCCGGGTGCGTTCCATCAATGGAACGCACGTGACTCACTCCCGAATTCGGATCGCTTATTTGTTTAATATAAGTCTGGATAAAGGATTATAACACTCCTAACTCTAAATGCTTTTGTGAGTAGGGTCTTCATAGGGAGTCAGTCCCAGATAATAGTAGGAATCCCCGAATTTCAGCCTGTAAGCCTCAAAGGTGGCCTTGATATAATGTGTGGAACACATAACTACTTCCGGTTTTACAGCCTGCGAAAATAAAAGGCACAGAGCATACAATTTTTAACTATTTGATTTTTTTGATCCTGAGGAAGCCTGTGCACAGGTGAAACGTGATCATTATTTTTTATTTATTTGATGTATTTTATGTTCTTTCACTGTTGAAATAGATGAAATGAACATTACCATTATATATTTATATAAATAAAAGCTTCATCAAAATACTGTGGGAACCAGTCCATGTGTAAACCAGTGGATTAATAAGGAACACAGAAGTTGAACCAGCTACTACTTTTAAAAGGAACACACCACATGAATTGATGATACACAACCACTGCAAAGTGTAAGTCTTTATTAATATATGTTTTAAACTGATTTTAACAGATATAAGTCCTGATCTTAATGAGAGGTTTTCTACGTTTTTTGCTTTAATGTTCTTAAGGGCAAGTCCAGCCCCAAAACGAAAACTTACATACTGCTAAATCACCCCCTAAAACCCTAAATGGTAATAGTTTGAAATCTGAAATATATAAGTCTAACCTGAAATCCTGCACAATGTCCGGTTTCTCCTTTTTCTGCTTCCTGGTTATTCCAGTTAGCAACTGTCAGTTATGGATTTGACAGTTGGCATCACAGCCAATGACTCAATGTTAATCCCCTGTCTGCCTCTTCTGAGCATGCCCAGGCTCAGTACAGGCTCAGTACAGGTTTATAAATTGCTCAATTTCCATGAGGCATCCAGAAGCATAGCAGGCGTACAGTAATGGATTCATAGGACAAACTATGATATATCAATATGTTTTAAAGAGGCCATTCTTTCTAAAAGATGTTCTTCTGAGGATGGAGTTGTCCTTTAAACCACATGCAGCATATATATCTACTAAGCCTTTGAAATAGAATGGACTGTTTTTGTGCATGCTGCAACTTAGAGCAAATAGGACTTTATATATCCATTATATAGTAACATGTATCTTTTCATGTGTATGCACTACTTCCTTTTTATATGCATGCACTGAAAATTTTTTATACATATACAGTCACCTTAAAATGATGCACTTCAATTGATTTATTGTTACTTCATTATAGGGAGGAACCCCTGTGCATCGAATCACTTACGTTAAGGCTTGCAATCCTTTAGCGCGTGAGAATTGCAGAGCAGTGCATGTCAATGTAGGTGGCCATTTGCACAATAGTCAGATTTCTTAGTGCATGCAATCCAATTCCGGACAATTGCGCAAATCGAAGCGCAAATAGACAGTAACGCACATTACAGTCTGAAACAGTGTGGCCTCAAACATATTTTTTATTTTTTCACTACTGCAATTTGGACATCCTCCATTGGAATTTTTTAATTGAGTAACTGCATTTTGGCCCCATGGAGACTTGTCCCAGTAAAAAGGGATTCAATTGGTATGTCCCACTATCTTTTAAATATTATTGCTTTTGAATTAATGTTGACTTGCATTAAAAGGCACTTTTCTGAGGCATTGCCTCTGAACAGGATTATTCACAGGGAACCTATGCTACTTTTACTGCAAGTTTTTTTTTTTTAAACCAATTGGTAACATCCAGGGGCATCTTTGCTATGATGTAAACTGAAGCAGACAATAATCATCTATGGATGTATACTTTGATGCAAAGGAATGCATTCATAGGGGGCACAGCAAGGGGGGTGCTGTGGATGTGGCACTTTTGGGCACTTTTTACTTTATGCATAGTATTTTATATAGTAATAGAAATGGTGCTATAGACTTTGCTTGGGCCCCTGAAGCTCCCTGGGCCCTAGACAGGAGCCTGTCAGGTTGCCTTGTAAATAATCCATTTCTGAGAAGTACAGGGCATTTTTATGCACATGAATATATTTACATTTTTACTAATCTCTATATCAATAAATCTATAAAAGCAATATTTTCTGTTTCACTCTAATTAGTACAGAAAAGGCCAAGAAGCTGGTTATAACAAAATGTATAAGAACCAGTTATCATTAAATTTGTGGTTTACTGATTTTACAAAAAAGTACTCTGAGCACTTTAAGAAGAAAATGATATAAGTGACAAATTGATCAAGGACAAATTAATGAGACTTCTGTTACATGATTTATTTACCAAGCATATAGACTTTCAGTACACTGTAGTTTTCAATTTCTGTCATGCAGCATTATTTCAGAAGTGTTATTCATTATTTGCAAATAAATGACAACAATCTATAATTAACTAGAGAGAAGGCAAATGTCTGGGTTAACTAAGGGCAACGGCAGTAAAATAAAACTGTAAATTTGTTAAGCTTTTCCTAAAAGCAAAATTATACTAAAATGTGAAAACCGTTTAGATTCCAAAATGATCTGCGTATCTTCAATACAAAGGACCAATGCAAAGCAGATGTTCAAAAATGAACCTCTTTTGGTACTAAATAGCAGGTAGGAATTAAGTATAATATATATATACATTCACTGTGTGCTGAGAAGAATCCATGGGATGGGTAGGATGTATAGCTGAGATAGGCAACCAGTAGATCTCCAGATGTTTGAAAACTACAACACCCACCATTCTTCTATAAGGATTCTAGAGTTGGGGAATGCTGGGAGTTGTAATTCTGGAGATCTACTGGTTGCCTATGCCTGATGTACAGTAACACCCTTAATAAAAGACGCAGGGCATCCATTCTTTGAAAGAAAAAGGCTGCAGCTGGTTTTAATAAAATTTCCAACAACCTAATAAATATCAAATAACATTTTAATACAGTAACAACACTCATTACACTACAAAAAAACATTTAACTAATGTATTTAGAACTTCTAGCCAGTTTCCTGGTGTTCATTTACAAATCAACGCTTTATAGCCTATCTATCCCGCAAACCATAAGATGTTGTGTTCTTCACCAATTTTTCCACCACAGATTTTCCTATTGCAGGCCTCTAAAGCTGGCCATACACTGAAACTTACCTCCTGACAACGTTTACAAAACCGGACAGATCACTAAGTGACAAGTGTTATAGCTGTAACGTTGATCCCGGTCCATGACACAGAAATATCCGATGTGGGGAAAAAACTGGTTTAAAACCCTAAACTGTTTTAACATAAATCTAAAACCTTGAAAAAGCGAGAGGGCAGGGATGGGGCAGATACCAGATGACACACAGGGAAGCTCCTACTCTGCCTTTCAGCAGGCACAACCATAATGATGAGTAGAGGAGAAAGGTAAAGATTTTTCAACACTACACAGTGAGGCCAGCAGTGGGTTAAATTTTAGTTTGGGGGTAGACATGCCCTTTAAGAACTAAACTTAAATTCCAGTTGATACAACTGAATGGCACAGATGCACAGTACCATGCCTTGTATGAGAACATTTAAAGGTTATGTGCACAGATCTGTTTTTGTTGATCTGCCACCTATTTCTTTAGATATCTAATAGGAAGCATAAGTTGCTTCAGCTGTTAATCAAGTACTTTATCTTCTGCTGTAGGCAAGTGCTGGATTTTGTTGTAACTGAAAGGGTGTTGGGGAATTTCATCTATCAGTGATAGCAATTTCTGAGCATGCTCAGTTTAAAGGACAACTTCACCCTCATAAGAACATCTTTTAGAAAGAATGGCCTCTTTAAAATATGTTGATATATCATAGTTTGTCCTATGAATTCATTACTGTATGCCTGCTCTGCTTCTGGATGCCTCATGGAAACTGAGCAATTTAGAAACCTGTACTTAGCCTGGGCATGCTCAGAAGAGGCAGACAGGGGATTAACATTCAGTCATTGGCTGTGATGTCAATTGTCAAATCCATAACTGACAGTTGCTAACTGAAAGAACCAGGAAGCAGAAACAGGGTAAACAGGACATTGTGCAGGATTTCAGGTTAGACTTATATATTTCAGATTTCAAACTATTACCATTTAGGGTTTTGGGGGGTAATTTACCTTATGTAAGTTTTCATTTTGGGTCTGGACTTGCCCATTAAAAAATCAGGTCTGAGGAAAGGAGGAGTCTTTTAAGAGAGGGAGGGGAGATACGGAGCCTAAGCAAACAAGTACTGTATTGTAGGCATGCAGCAACACACACTCCTCAGAGTATGGGCTACATGTATTTAAAGGACAACAATACCCAAAAAAACAACATCTCCCCCATTACATGTTTACACTTCCAGCAGCTGAAATCGCTTACTCTCATTTACAACCGTGCTGCCTTCCCTTAGATATCACACAGCAAAGATGAGTGCTAAAAGCCCACCTCCTAGAAGGCCCAGGGCCATGATTACTATATCACTTGTCATTGGCTGGTGGGAATGTCTGTTACAACCTCTCTCCTCCTCCTCTGCCAGTCAAACAAACTTGAACTGTTCGGTTGCTAGGATACAGCCTACATTATCTAGGGGTTTTCTCACTGCTAGTTTTGAGTGACAGTTACAGGCAGAAAGAATTGTTACGCCCCCTTCACAGTGTGGCTAATTGAAGGCAGCGAGAAGCTTGAAATCAGGAAAAAAACATATGGGGAGAGCTGCATACCATTACTCTTTTGAAAGCAGTTTAAAAAAAATGCATTGAGGCAATACTGTTATCCTTTAATTATAGATGAGGCAAAGTCATTTTTTTACTTTTACATACCCTTTAAAAAGAGCCTGGAACTAGTTAAGGGGTGGCGGGAATCTTGAGATCCATGATGGCTGGCGGTGCCAGCAGGTATGGTTTACAGAGACTTGATTTTTGTGCGCTAATTCACTTTAATAACCTGGACACTTGGGACACATTTTTCTTCTCACAAGAAGAATATTCATTGAGAGGTGTATATGTTATATAAGGTTTAATATACATGTTATTGATTTTATTATATTATACAGTATTAATATGTGAGTGGTGTAATAAATTGAATATTCAATTATATGTTGAAGAGGACATCCTTCCTGGTTTCTAACTATATAGATCATCTATCTATTTATGGTTAGAAAGATGTTTTAAGCTTAATACGAACTTTGGTTTCATTCCTCACACCTTTTTTATACACCCCTTAAAAGTATATACAATGTTTTGATGCTTTACCCTGGTCAGTTTGGTAACACGGTCAACACCTTGCATTTAGGTAGTCCTTGCCGCCTTGATCTTTTTTGCAGATTGGGACACATTCCAGGGTATTTATTACCAACAGATGTTTGTACAACTCATTATGAAATGTGAAAGCTAGTTGGATGTCTAGTAAAATGTCTTCAAGAACTAAACTTTCAGTCCAGTTGATCTAACCGAATACCACAGATATACCATGACCTGAATGAATAAGAACCTTCACAAATGTAATGGCTAAAGCATAAAATAATGCATGCTGACATATTACTTTTGCGTGCTTAAAAAATCCTTAACAATATACTAGTATATAGTAGTATAGCAATCTAGATTTACTGGATGAACAGTAATTGAAAAATATTGCAAAGAGACAGCAATTGCTGTAAATTGTATATATTGCTGTACTGTTTGTCACAGAACTAGCATATTACTTTATTTATGTAATGCTATCAATGCTAGCTCAGTTTGCAATTATATTTTCCTGTAAGTGAGCACAAATTATTTCACTGCTTGACCACCATCCTAATTTTTCCTTCAATTTCCCATTAATAAAATTGGGTAAAATCAAAAACTGTGTAAGCAAAAACAGGGCTGAATGATAATCTAGTTGATGGAATATGATTTCAGAAATCTTATATGCATCTTGCTGCAAACATTTTCAATTAAGGGTTTATTTTAAGCAAAAGAATTTTCTTCACTTAACTACAGAATTTACTGGAATTTTATTCTAAATAAATCTTTGGCAGCTGTGGAGGCACAACTGTTAAATTAGTCCTTAATTATGGGGAGTCTGTTTTGATGTTTAAACAATTTAGGAAACAGAATTTGAAAAGTAGACAGCAGTCTGACAGAAATGTCAATACTAATGCTCTAATTATTGTTATTGTTGACTTCATATCTAAATATTGCTGTGTAGGTGCAGGGTTAGTTTACTGTGTATGTATTAGAATTTAATTTGAATGGAGCAATACTTTATCGCCCACATACTAAGCTGTCGGGTCCAATCAGAATGTTTGCTACTTTCTGTCAGATCAGGTGCTTCACTTTGCATTTTATAGAATGTGTTATATGGAATGTGTCAATTCCATCATGCTTAGAAATGAATAAGTTTTCTTGTCTGAATCGAGGCATTTAAATATTTGCTTATTTAAGATTTATTAAAATGATGAATCTGTAATAAAAAAGTAAACATTTTCAAATCAGTTTGCATAAACTAAGGGGCACATTTATACTGCAGCAAAGGTGATATTGTAGTGCTTTTATTTAACACTATTTATAAAGAGGTGAAATTTTACTTTCTTCTCCTTTCGGTGCATTTTGTACCATTTTACCAGAAATTTCGACAAACATCGTTAAGGCATTTCTCAAATGGGATGCTTGCACCAGGTATAAAAGATGGTAAATACGGTGGTATTTCCTACTAGAAAGGATGCTTTGTTGGATCCTGACCTCATTATGGATATAAATGAAATGGGAAGCTAAGGGGATAGGAATCAGTATATATTGTCATTTAATACTGAATATGCTGCAAAAAAACAAGTGCACAAGGTTAAAAAAGGCATTTAAAGCATATGCTACAGTATGCTATTAAAAGAATCCTTTCAGCTCTTAGACTGGGTGAAAAGTAAAGATACTGAACAGAAGTGGACTGCTTTTAAAGGGCATTAAAGGGCATCTATAGTAAAAAAAAACACATTGCCCCTTTGCAAAGTTAAATTCATGTACTCTGTGCTGCCTTAATCCTATCTCTGTCAGTGACTCTGTTTAACCATGGTGTTAGATTTCTGTGCAGCACTCCCCCCTTCCCCCTCCCCTCTGTTACCTCCTCCATGTCTCAACTCCGGCTAACGGACAATCTTATCATGTGCAGTAGGAGTTAAAAGTTCAACATCCTGAAAAACACACCCACGCACAGTGGCCAATAGAAAGCAAGCTGTCCTGGAGACACAGAAGAAGAAGGAGAACAGTACAGTTTACGATCTCTCACTTTGTGACCAATCATCAATCAGTGAAAGCTATTAAGAAGTGGGGTCAAGTGCAGCCTTATATCTACCATCAAAGCTACCTCTCTCCCCCTGCTAATGCTCTTATCTCTGTGTTTATTACAGAGCAGGGAGGGGGGATCACGTCACAGGTATTTGATTCACAGTCCAAGTAGGAGTAGAGGAATGCAATCACTATTCTTCTAACTGGTGTATCTCAGGACAGAGAGGGAATCTGAAAAAAGTGAAGACACTCTGTGGGTTGTGGGGAATTATAGAACACATGGAAAGAAAGAAAAAAAAAGTTCATTTTCCCACTATAGATGCCCTTTAAACTATTACACCTCTAAATGTATACCTTTAGAAGGCCAAATTGGTAGGTGAAAGATTTTTATCAGATATGTGCGGTGACAAGCAACAGTCCAAAAATCTGCAGGCTGGGTTACATCTTTATATAGGCAAAATGACATCACAGTATGTAATTATACAAGACAAACAAAATAACTGTGCAAATGCAAATGTATAGATGTATCCTGACGATATCTTGATGGTGTGATGTCTGTGAGGTGCCAGGTGCCTTAGTCATAACCTCTTGAAATGTCCCTAAAGCAACTGCACCCAGATGTTATCTTCCAGTTTTGAACAGTAAATGTAACTTGTGGTTTTTGCTAACTCATTAAGACTCCTATGAGGCATTTCCTTTATTTTGAGCCTTTATACACACATTACCAAAACACATTTTTATAGAAAATTTGTAATTACCACAATTTATCTTTTTTTAAGCATTATTATAGGTTACCTAAGGGACCCCCAGGTATCCACCTGTCACTTGAAGTTTAGTTCTTGAACATGTTTCACCAGTAATCGCTGTCTTTCTCAATTTATAATGAAATGACTTGTACAAAAATCTCTTGGCAATAGATACCCAGGTACTGTATGTGTCCCAATCAACATATAACTGCCTATGTTAAAGGAACACTAAACTCATATTAAATAAAAAAAACTAAGTGCCATCCATTTCTATTATTCACAGGAGGTGAGAACGCTTATTCTCACCTCCCTGTGAATGATAGGACGATCGGGGGACCTGGAACTTACCTACACCGCCGCTCCACTCCAGCGACGCTCCTGCTCTAACAGCCGCTCTGTCCCGACCACGCGCCCTATCTTGTGCGCATGCCGCCAATTCAAAAGATAGGGCGCGCGATCGGACATGAACAGCTGTTAGAGCAGGAGCGGCTGCGAGTGGAGCGGCGGGTAAGGTAAGTTCCAGGTCCCCCGATCGTCCTATTATTCACAGGGAGGTGAGAATAAGCGTTCTCACCTCCCTGTGAATAATAGATGCCACTTAGTTAATTTTTTGGGTTTAGTGTTCCTTTAAGGCAGACAATTGGTGTTGAACCCCACACAGACACCTCTATTCAGGCTTGGTTTCTTTATTTTGACATAAAAGTCCTCCATGATATCTCTCTTGAACCAATCCTATTCCATTGCCAAGATGTTGACATTACAAAATTCAAGTGTATGTCCTTTTCCACTTAAGATGCAGGTACACATCTGAGTCCTGACCTGAGGAATTTGCTTTTCTGTGCTTGGTGCAGTTGCTGTTTGGTCTACCCCACATACAAATCAGAGCTCTCTTCACTGCACTGCACTCTGTATATATGTCACTTTTCTTGTGTTCCAGTATTGGGTCTTTTGGATACACCAGCTGTTGCCTCTTTGGTTTACATTTCTCTGAGACCCCTGCTACATATGGGATGACCGTGTTCTTTCTCCTGTCTTGCTTTCCCCCTTCTCTGTTGGTATTGATGTTCTTTTCTTTGCTTCTTCCAGTTTTGATAAAGGCCCACTCCTGTTTTCCACAAGTTTTAAGTGCTTCTCTTAGATGTTAAAGGACAACTCCACCCTCATAAGAACATCTTTTAGAAAGAATGGCCTCTTTAAAATATGTTGATATATCATACTTTGTCCTATAAATTCAATACTGTATGCCTGCTATGCTTTTGGATGCCTCATCGAAACAGAGCAATTTAGAAACCTGTACTGAGCCTGGGCATGCTCAGAAGCGGCAGATATGCGATTATCATTCAGTCATTGGCTGTAATGTCAACTGTCAAATCCATAACTGACAGTTGCCAACTGGAAGAACCAGGAAGCAGAAACAGGGGCAACAGAACATTGTACAGGATTTCAGGTTAGACTTACTGTATATATCTCAGATTTCAAACTATTACCATTTAGGGTTTCAGGGGGTAATTTACCTGTATGTAAGTTTTCATTTTGGGGCTGACTTGCCCTTTAAATTTATTTTTCCTTCACTGATTGAGACTCATACCAGGGTATTTATTTCCAACAGACTCTTGTACAAGTCATTCTGAATTGAGAAAGACAGTTGATCTTACTGAATACAGCAGATATACCATGACCTGGATGAATGAGAACCTTTACAATCCTCCATGAATTATAAAAGCTATCCTAAGGATTTCAAGAAAGCAATTTAACTAGCTAAAATAGAAAAGTGTGGATAGCCAAAATATTATTATATTATGATATATAAGTATATCAATAGTAAACAGATGAGAGAATGTGTGACCATAAAATAATAGGGTTAATATAATGTATATTAATAAAATTAATAGAAGATGCCGAGAAGGCTAATGCGCCTAATCATTCTCCCACCTCTGTAAACACTGTAGATAACTTAGTTCTTGTAGCAGTAAATTAAATAATAGGAAGGGTATAAAAGAAGAATGTTCACTTTGGTTGGCAGATGGTATGGCACAGACACAATTAGACAAAGTTGATCTCAATAAATCCCCAGGACCTGATGAAATACATACATGAATCTTAAGAGAGCTCAGTTCAGTTTTATCTAGACCTTGACTTTTAAGGTTCACTTTTGCCTGGCAATGTGCCTCTGGATTTGAAAAAAGCAGATGTACTGTGTAATACCAATATTTAAAACTGGTAATTGTTCACAGCCCAGAACTTATAGATTGTACGTTTAACATCAGTGGTGGGGAAGATATTGGAAACTTTGTTATGGGATCATATTCTGGACTTTGTCTCAAGAACTGATCTTATAAGTAGTAATCAGCATGGATTTATGAGAAATAAATCTTGTCAGACTAACTTGCTTGGCTTTTATGAAGATGTGAGTAAGAATTTAGATTTTAGCATAGCACTAGATGTAGTATACTTAGATTTTAGCTTATACTAAAGCTTTTGATAATGTGCCACACAGTAGACTTATGTATAAACTTAGGTCTATTAGCCTTGAAAAACAAAAAAACATATGTACATGGATAGATCATTGGTTATTAGATAGTACGCAGAAAGTATTTATCAACATAGCTTCCATCAATGTGGACTAAAGTTCTAAGTGGGGTACCTGTCCTGTACTGTGGCCACTTCTTTTTATCTGTTTCTAAATGAATTAGAAGTGGGTATTCAGAACAAGGTCTCTGTGTTTGCTGATAATGCAAAACTATGCAGAACTTTAGAAACATTGGACCTAGATAGTCAAAATGGGCAGCAGTGTGCAGCGTATGGAATTCTCTGTTAATCCACATGCAACAGATCTTCTTCTTGTTTAGTAAATAAGAGAAGTTGTCCTTAAAATAGAATGCATGTCATAGGAAATAAATTGACAGCATATTTAATATTCCAAGATTTTTATTGTGCGAACAAGGTTATTTTTCCCTCACTTCTATAACATATTTGTCCCTTTAGGAAACATATTTGACTTGAAACATTACAGTCTGACAAGCAAACAACCCATCAGCTACATCAGTTTTTTTACTGTGTTCATTTCAGAACTATAACAAGATAAAATAATGTTTAAACTTTATCATACTAAAACCCTAGGCAGCCATTTTCATTTTTGTTCCTATGTTAAAAAAAATGTGTTGTAGCAAAATGATTGCCACGTATTGTTTTATACAACATCCAATAAAAATGGACTATATATACATAATAAAATACCGAACAGTATATTTGAGATTTAGAATGAAAAATAAATCTGCTAACTTTGCATTGATTATGAATAACTAAGAGAAAGCTGAAGGTTACGCTTGGGGTTACAATATATCAGAGAGAAGCAAAAATGTAATTCTGTGCTCTCTAATGGTACTATCCATTTCAAGCTATATGTTTTTTTAAAATTATGTAATGGAAGCCACATCCTCAGTTTCAATCTATTATGGTTTTCCTTGAGCATTACGGATAGTTTAGCAATAAATACATTAGCTGCAGAGGTGACTTAACAATAGGAAGTGACAATAATATATTCTTATGAAGTTTAATGGGCTTTTTGGGAATTGTGTTTATGGCTTTCCAGGCAAAGGTAAAATGCTATTTATAACTGTCCAATCACATTTTATTGTTACAGCCGACCTAATTATCAAACTTCAGTACTTTGGTCACAACTAATTATGAATTCCAGCTTATTTAAATGCTAAAATGCTAAAGTGCAAATAGAAATGGAACTGTGGCATTAATACAATGTACAGAGATGCTACTAACACAGCATGTGCATCAGCTCCATTAAAGCTGTTCTACCCAAGTTGTTACCCTGGTATACTCTTTGCACATTTGTTAACCTTGCTGGCATGGGTTCTCTAAAACCAGTATGCCCCTGAATCTTTAAAGACCCCCCCCCACAGGACAGGTAACTAACCCCCTGAGGTGCAGCACACTCCCCCCAATTGCACTTTCCTCCCGAGGCACACTCCCATGTTGTGCTCCACCTGGCTAACATGCAATAGTCCATTGAGCGTCCGTGGTGCATTCGTCAAACTGCAGGGTAGTATATAGGATAATCCATTTAGAATCAGACACAATACAGGACAATCCTGGGACATAGAGTGTACACCATGACAAGCTTTTAACCTGATATTTAGCAACTTTATGCAGAGTAGATAAGTAGAGCTGCTTGCTTTATTAAAGTGTAACTGTGGTCTCCATACAAGTGACCTCTATTAAAAAAAGCTCTCTCATACCTTTCAAACTAGAATAGGATGATGTATCACCTATCTGCCTTCCCCTATTGTAAAGTTGGCAATCTCAAACTTTACAAGGGGGGGGTAGAAAAGATAAATAGAAGATAGATAGGTGGATAGATGATAGATAGATAGATAGATAGATAGATAGATAGATAGATAGATAGATAGATGATAGATAGATAGATGATAGAAAGATAGATAGATAGATAGATAGAAAGGTAGATGATAGATAGATAGATAGATAGATAGATGATAGAAAGATAGATAGATAGATAGATGATAGAAAGATAGATAGATAGATAGATGATAGAAAGATAGATAGATAGATAGATAGATGATAGATAGATAGATAGATAGATAGATAGATAGATAGATAGTAGATAGATAGTAAATGGCATTCCAAATACCTGATTATCACAAGTATGTTGTGTTTTAGGAATCTGGGTTCAAAATGTATCAAAACAATTTCATACAAATTGCATTATTCTTCAACTATAATTTATTTTTTCACAATTTAATAACTAAATTATTAAACCATTTCCATTTTCATTAAGTCTTTTCCAAAGACCCCTTATTACCTCAAAATTTTTTCCACAATAGTTTAGTTTCCAACAATTGTAATGTTACCTCTGTATGTGGCTTTACTGACAACATAATAAAAGTTTTAAGGACCTAGCCTTAATGTCAGGATTATAAACAACCTTTCAGAGGCATTTTCTTGCACATGAGAAATATTTTAATATATTGCTAAGGGATTGTCTATTAAATGTGTTCTTCTTTGTTTAACAAGAACAGGCCATAATATTGAATTTTTATTTTGTGCTTCCAGCTATCATATACAAACAGAGATAGACAACATCTTTCCTTCCAGCTGTACTGCAACTCTCGGCTTCCTACCGAGAAACCAAATGCCTGAACCTCGAGGCTTTTTAACGATTGGACCTGTTCCAGTGTGCTATCTTGGACACACTTTTAATTAGGGGACTGTCTAATTAAAGCTGTTTTTGCATGTCTCTTTTCACTTTATTTCACCCATTGCATACCTCACAACTGTACTTTTTTGCCTGTACAGTCTGTATTAAATTTGTAGTGGCTTAGCAAATGAAATGCCCACAAATAGGGGTAAACTACATTCCCATTACAAAATAAAAACATGAACTAATAATGTGTGGGTGTGTGGGGTTGGAAAATATATAATAATATATTAATGCACTGCGCACCAATGGGCACACTTATTGTTTGATTATATATGATTATTTTTCAAATCAAATTTGAATCTATATAAAGGCTGAGACTCATGGATTGTCTATGAAACTGGAAATGATGGATTGATAAACTGTGGTGGATAAAGTACAGAAACCATGTACTTAAAGTAGAAATAATACCCCAAATTAAATATTAGTCCATTAAAATTCCTCCTTTTTAGGTACACACATCACATATTTTTGGAAAATGACAGATAGGATCTGCAAGATCCTGACTGTCATCTTTCAAAGACCAGGATACACACAAAGACCAGTCTACTGTGGCCGAGGAAATTTTATGGTCTTTCCCAAACAACCGTTTGGCCATCCCAAATGATCGACAGCCACTCACTCGCTCTGGAAAGCCGCCACACACAGTGCAGATAAAGCCCTGATACCATTGGATTGGGGCTTTATTGGTATTGTTTGTACCTAGCTTAAATGTACAAAAGTATTTCCCTTTAATGTACTTTAAGGTCTTTCTGAAACATATGCTTTACACAACCACACATTAATTAATCCAGTTCTATTTATTTGGCTGCATGAAATGAGTAGGCTTGTGTTTAGTCACCACTGGACCTGTAAATCAACCAACTTTGCTTGTTTTATTGATCATACAATGTAATTTTCTCCATACCATAATGCAATGGAAAGCTGCAGTATTTAAGAGACTCCTTTTAGTGATTGAAATATATTTGAAGAGTTGTAGGATTCAAATTTACATTTAACTTTGCTTATAGAGGATTCATGGCAAAGAGTGAGAAAACAGTTGAAGAGATAAGGAGCATCAAGAAGGAAGTGGAGTCAGTGGAGAAGATTGCCATGTGAGAAACACATTACATGAGACAACAGAATTGCCAATTTTATCTCAGTATCTCACTAGCAACATTACATGTAGTTGATAGTACTGTACAGTCATGCAAATGAAAATTCCCTAATATCCGACACATTTCTTTTTGTACTTCTGGAAACACATGTACAGATGCCTGAAAGAAATGCAAAATAAGAAAATAGATTTTCATGCAAAAAACTCATTTTAAACTCCTTTGCAAGAATTTAACTACTGTAAAAGAAAATGTTTATGCATTTCTCTCTGTCACATGGGCTTACACACCAGGCTATGAATCATAAATAAACAAATTTACACAGGCACACATACAGGAAAACACACAGGCAGGGGCATTTCTAGACCTTTTGGCACATGAAACAAACTTTTAAAGTCACCCTCTATACTTGTTGTGGCACGCAGTTTGCCACTGCAAAAAAGTGGGCATGGCTTGTGGAACTGTTGAGCTGGAGTGCTGACGTAACGCTGGATGCTGTACAAAGGGCTGATTTAAAGCTCACTGCTGGACTAGAGGACTGGCTTAACACTGACTGCTAAACTGGAGGGCTGACCTAACAGTGGCCAGTGAACTAGAGGGCTGACATACACTGGTTTCTGAACTGGAGGGCTGACATAACTGTGGATGCCGAACTAGACAGCTGACCTAACAGTAGCTGCTGAACTAGAGGGCTGACCTAAGAGTGGTTAGTGAACTGGATGACTGAATAACAGTAACAATGGCTGATGAACTGGAGGGCTGACCTAAAAGTGGCTGCTGAACTGGAGGGCTGACTTAACACTGCATGCTGAATTAATGGTAGGCTCTGGGAGGGGATAGAAAAAAAAACAAAATAGCCAAAATTATTTTTAAAGCTGCAGCTTCCCACTAACATTAACTTTTTTTAAAGCATACTTATTCTTTAAATGATTAATGGCTTTGAATTGTTTGGCTTGAGAAAGGTCTAAGGGCAAGGACCGAAATGTTGCCGCCTGTTAGCCAAAAATAAATATATTATAAAGTCCTTTTGGGAGGGCTCTATACCCATATACTTTTATTATTACCATAATCTTATAGCAGCACCCGGGTGTATACTGAATCATAGGTAGATACCTATGATTAAGTGTCCTTCATGACACGAAACATCAGGTGATGTTGGGTCTGTGTATTTGTACAAAAGATGTTTCAATAAAGTTGCAAAGTTTTTATCTATCATGGAGGTTTTAATCATTTCAGTGTGCATGCTCCTTTTGTGTTTTTTTTATACTTGTTTATTTTTTCTCAACTAAACTCCCCCTTTAAATGAGAAGATGGAAAAGATTGCCATTTTAGGAACATAGGGCATGTCCAGGTGAATATGGGGCCAACAGACAGTAGTGCAGAAGAGGATTTTAATTTTAAAAGAAGGGTTTTAAAGATTATTATTTGCACAATGTGAAACCACCCTGTTGGCTATGCACTGGAGCTATATGCTCTCTTGTTACAGAGTAAAATGATATGGGTAACAGAAGAGAAAAGACATGTGTTGTTGAGGTGAAGACAGAAGAAAAACTCAAACTTCTACCTTCACTTACTGAATTTCCCATTGTATTTTGCAGGATCCTGCCAGCAATTCAGGGGAACTGAATCCACTGCTATGGATCTTCCTGTTTCACTCAAATTAATAATGCATTTTACACCA
Source organism: Hymenochirus boettgeri (assembly GCA_019447015.1). Classification (NCBI taxonomy): domain Eukaryota; kingdom Metazoa; phylum Chordata; class Amphibia; order Anura; family Pipidae; genus Hymenochirus; species Hymenochirus boettgeri. Next base: position 138,695,910 of record CM033473.1, read on the forward strand.
AGTTCCGCCTGTACTAAAATAGTCTGCAGAGATTTTAAGTGCTGAATCTATTGCAAAAATTAACAAGCCACGTTTCAAAGCTAAAGCATTAAAATGGTGGCTATATCTGCTCTTAGCAATTTAAAACTCATTTCATGGCAATAATTTTCTAGGCAAGCGTGTCTATCACTGATATAGCAATAAGTGATGTGGTTCTTGAGACATCCTTCCAGCTTAAAACTGAAGAAAGCAGCTTCAGTGTCCAAACTAAATTAGGTCAGTCATACAGTTACAAGTGAATTCATTAAGTTTTACATTCAATTGCTAAACATTAGCAGACTCACAGAGCTATTTCATCATTTATACGAATATGTGACATGATGTAAGGTTTATTCTGTACATTATTGATGAAGTTGTAGGAATTGCAAAGAAATTGGAGAGATGAGCTGGAAAATTGTCTTTAATGACTGCACATCAGCTCTTATGATGTAGACTACGGTTAATGTATTCTCTCGTTCCATGTTGAGAATACATTGTATGAATACATTTTATGGCTTTCCTTTTAAATAAAGCTTGGCATTAATTATATATGATTCAAGGGATGCAATAGAGAGTGACAATTACTGTTTGAACTTTTAAATCTTTGTTTTAGGGAAAGTAAGCAATAAGGTCATATAATTGTGGCTTTACTTTGCAGAAACCATTTCAAACGGAATTATTGGGAAAAAAAACAGCCTTCTGGAATGAGTGTTTTTAGGTTATATAACATATAATATCTATCTAGTTTCGGTCTGTAGACGTTTACTATCTACATCCCCTCCTCAGATGCCTAGACGGACAGTTTGCATCCCCCTAAACTTGAACATAGGTATTCTTTTTTGGTGGACCTCAAGAATATGTTTAGCCACACTACTACGAGAGGGTCCCCATTTCTTGTGGCCCTATTGTGCTCCTGAATACGAGCTGTCAACTTCCTACAGGTCTTTCTGACATATTTTTTCCCCTTCTGATCTTTTTTCTCCCTTTTTTCCCCCTAAAGGGACAATTCTAGCACTATGAACACTATTATCTTCGTCTGATGTATTGTCCCTGGATTTTCTCCTAGTCCACCTGAAAACATACCCCTTTCTATAGTCCTCACTATTGGGTGCAATTTTTTGTTTTTTTCTAGCTTTAATTTCGGCTTGAATCTTATTGATTCTCATTTTTAAGTGTAGTGTTAAATTCCATGAAGTGTTTCTCCTCTCTATGCACTTCTAGTTTAGATTTCCACTCTTCCACTTTCCCTTCTAACTCTGTTAGTAATTTCTTATCCTCTTCTATTATCAATTCCTTAAGTCTGAATGATAATTCAGAAAGTGCTGTTTCCCACTTCCCTTTAAAGCCTTCTCTAGATGCCAAATTAGTATCGGGTGGTACTCTCATTCGTAATCCCCCAGGGATTAAACACGCACCGGTGTTTTGCCTCTGTGGGTGGCCTGGGTCTTTTAATTGGAGCCGTACTATCCATTTTCCTGTATTCTACCTGGTAAATACAGCATGTGATATCTCCATGGGGATAGGTAGATACTGTATATACTCGAGTATAAGTCAAGGTTTTTAGGCTTTAAAAATATCCTGAAAATCAAACCTTGAGTTATACTCGGTTCACTCACCTCTTTGTCCAGTAATCCAGCAGCCGCTCACTCTGATCCGCTGTTCTGCCGGCTGACGTCACTACTCGGTGCTGGTTTCACTTCCCGGGGCCGAGTAGTGATGTCAGGTGGCAGAATAGAGGAACCGAGCTAGCAGCAGCCAGATTGCTGGATTGGAGGCAAGTTAAGACCAGACTGGGGGAGCACTGTGGGGGCTCTGGGGGTGGGGGGGACAATAATCCTATACAGTAAGCACAATTCCTTGCCACTTCAGATGTTTGGAAACTACAATTCCCAGCAATTAAAGCATGCTGGGAGTTGTAGTTTCCAAACATCTGGAGTGCCATGGAATGGGGGTTACTGTATGGGATTACTGTCCATTTAAAGGGCAACTAATGCCTCAAAACAATACAGAATCAGGAGGATGGTATCTATTGTAAAAAAGATCCATTCTGATTCTGTATTGTTTTGAGGCTTTCGTTGCCCTTTAAACGAACAGCAGTATTTCCATACAGTAGTCCCATACAGTAATAGCCATACTGGATTTGGCTATTACTGTATGGGACTACTGTATGGGAATTCTGCTGTCCATTTAAAGGGAAACTAAACCCTCCAAACAATACAGAATCAGAAGGCAGTAGTGTTCATATTTTCTACCCTCGAGTCAATCAGGTTTTACTTATTTATCAGGTAAAGATATGTACCTCGACTTATACTCTGATTGAGTATATACAGTAAATAAAAATCTACACCTGTACACAGCATTCCATGAAAACTGACTTTATCAGAGCATCTGTTGTACATTAATTACCTCAGCATGTACTTATTTATTTTAGCTGGTCATGTGAATTAAGCTAACCAATTCTGTTATTTATTTTGACAATTGTTGACATCAATAATAAATGCTTAGGATTATATGTAAGATATGTAAATTAAGCAACAAAAAAACAAAAACTGTCCTCTGTCTCCCTTCAAAGGAGCATCATTATTATGTTACCTATGTTCAAGTCTCTTTGTTCAACAGTCCAAAGGAAATCAGGACATACTCAAGCTCGAGGATTAATCCACTTAAGGCCAATAGCAGAGTTGTACCTCTACTTACTGCAATTCAGCTTATAGCAATATTGATTTGAAGTGCAGTTCTACATCTCAATTGCTACTTCCATGTAGTTTATCCCTTTCTCCATCATAGTACAAAATAAATGGGATTTTCTAAACACATATTTATTGTGACACTGGCAGACTGAATTTTCTTCTAAAAGAAACAAATGCTTTGTTGCCTCAGGTTTTAGCAAGGTTTCCAGCTCAATTTAAGCTTTTAAAACATAATATTATTGCAACATCATTGTGGGAGTGTGGCCGGGGAGGAGGGGGAGAGAGTTTGCGATAAATTTACAAAATAGGTCCATCCCTATCAATTTGTATTTAAAGGAGAACTATGTCTAAATTGTAAATAAGCCTGAATGGATTCTTCAAATGTTTGGGTTTTCTTTTTGCCTGATAGCCAAATGTTCATCTTCTGCAGCATTGTAGAAAAATAATTTAGGATTATGCAAGTTTTTGGCATTTCATGTCTCCACAGCCCTCCTTCCTTGAGAAAGAAAGTTGAGAGGGGGCAGGGAATTTGCTGATAAAAGGGCATGTCCACCTTTAAAGCAAAAAACTGGTCACTGGTTATCTGCCCCCAACCCCAACTGATATATTCAGCACATTATAAGATGTATTGTAAACCAGATATTTAAGAATAATTATTGCCTCCATTCTGGAAGAGTAAAATGGCTCCTCCCTCCATGCAGTCAATCAAGGCTCTGACTGCTGACATCACAACCAATAATTGACATGTGGTTTCCCCTGCTGCCTCTGCTGCATATGCTTACAAAAAGCTCTTCGAGCAGAGGTAGATACTTTTTCCAGAACTGGTAAAAATAGCAGTTGGTATTGCTGGGCAGATAACTGACAAGTCACAAGTTTTTTGTTATAAGGGTGGACATGCCCTTTAAGGACCCAGTCTGTAAATACCGCACTCCTGCAGAATTAAAGCGGTAAGTTCTGCTCTTTCAGAGGCAAAAGATACAGCATATATATATATATATATATATATATATATATATATATATATACACACAGCATAGCAGATACATCTATAAAATCATAGAATTCATGTAGGCTCATTAAGTACAGTACCATTAGTTTTTCTTAAAACGGCACCCAGCTGAATAGAACCTTTTGTTCTATTGTTGTTGTTTCACTAACGATAATTACGTTTTTCTTAACGTACAGGGCAAAATATTGTGTATAGCTGTACTTATGTTTTTACCACAACAACTTCTGTTGTGACCTTTATAGACCTTTAAAGTGGTCTATAATGAAACATTTCTAAGGGCTCGTTCACACTACATCAGTTTTTGCAATCCTAAATAAGGGGAAAGTGGTAGTGGGGTGTTAGGGGTGTTACCTACCCCTAATGGCACTTTCGCAACATCTAATAAAATACTCAACTTAGAGAAAAATAAGACAGAGATCTATGGTGCTAGTAACTTCCTTATTATCTGCCAAAGTACATTGTCTTTCCTGCATTTTTCTGACTGCCCGCACACTATTGATGAAACAGGGAAGTAAAACCTTTCTTTTTCATTGAATAAAATAAAGTACTTAAACAGTTCCTATAATATCTCATTGTTTAATGTAGTGCATTAACTTTTTATTGCATTGTTCCATTTTATTGTAATGATACATTCAGCTAATGCTGACCTACAAGGTTCCCTTCACTGAGAGCAGCAGAAAAGAATTATGTGAATACCAAAGAAATCCATCATGTTCTTTGCTATCGCAGACTGTCTGCATGCATAATGGCCAAGTTAAAATGCAACTTTTCTTTTTTGTAAATGAATCCAAAGGCGTGAAAACAGCAGACAAATAGCCAAGATGTTCTTCAGTGTGATTTAGTAGGCATGCATTATAATGTTATTGCAAAATTGCGTATTTGTTTTTCTTGATATAATGAATAGCATAGGAATCAATCATGGCTTGTATAATGGGATTAACAAACATGCAGTACCCTAGCCATTTATTTTTGCTGCAGACAAGTTTTGAGCTTGCATGTGTTTAAAAATATACAAACCAAAAAATACAGTCCATTAACTACCAATTATCTCATATCATAAAGTGGTCTTAGCAGACAGGGCCATTTCTAGCTATTTTGGTGCCCTAGTGTGATCAGGTCGCAATCCCATCAAGCTTAAATCACAGTAGTGTGGCCTAGCCCTCCAAGAGTATTGGACTCAATACTTTCAGTTCCAGCACTTTCTTAGAGTATTGACATTAACCCTTCAGTGCCAGCAGACATCCACAGAATATTGTGATTACCACTTTCAGTGCCAGCAGATTATTACCAGTAACCCTTCAGTGCCGGCAGACCTTCTTACTAATAATTTCAGTGACACAGTAATGAATATTACCATTAACCCTTCAGTAAATAAAGAAAATAATAAATTATCCTCCTATATTATCATATCTCTTTATAATAAACAATTTCCAGTGAGACAACATTTAAAAAAAAAATATAACCTTTAATGTGTATACATTAAGAACTAATAACACTGATATTAAAAATCCATCTGAGAACCAACCGGTAGGGAGTGATGGGATAAAAAATGACTGTATGATCCTTGTTTAAGAGGACACAAACCTTGTGGGACTAATAACAGGTATTCATAATATTGTTATTTCCATATTTTATCTATTTTTAGGAGTATACATATATTTTAATATCAGTCACTTTATGGCAATTTCTGGTTGTTCCGGAAGGGGATAGGAGATGAGCTGCTTCCAATATACAAACATAGAAAAGATAATCAATGCACATTCCTAGGCCCCATACAATATCATATTATCTGCACACTGGCATACTTTATAAACAAAGGGGTTTTAGTATACATTACTGTGATCACATGAATGAAAAGCCTTCCATCCACGTCAAGGTAACCCCAGTCTGGAAGGTCCTAACGTCTAACCTTTTCAATTTCTTTTACTTCAATTACGATTAGCAAACTTTTGCATTTCTCATTCTTACACACTGGATCCATATAACAGGCTCTCTCCCTTCCCCCTCAGCTCTTTGGCTTTTTAAAATGAGGGAAGAGGCCATCCAGTGCTTTATATTAAAGGCAGAGGACCTCCCATTAAAGGGGCGTGTTGGGGGTGCTATTACCACATGGAGGCTTGACCAAGCCTCCCAATAAATACATACAATACAAGAATTGTGGAAGCACTCCAATTAGGCTAATTTACAACTACAGTAGTACTACATTTATGAAGTGCTACTGATCTGGTCAAACATTATACAAAACTAGAAAAGATAATCAATGCACATTCCTAGGCCCCATACAATATCATATTATCTGCACACTGGCATACTTTATAAACAAGGGGTTTTAGTATACATTACTGTGATCACATGATGAATGAATACAGTAATGTATACTAAAACCCCTTTGTTTATAAAGTATGCCAGTGTGCAGATAACATAATATTGTAGGGGCCTAGGAATGTGCATTGATTATCTTTTCTATGTTTGTATAAATGGTGACCGGATCAGTAGCACTTCCGCTAAATGTTAGTTGTAAATTAGCCTAATTGGAGTGCTTCCACAATTCTGTATTGTATGCTTCCAATATACTTATATCAATTTCGGGCTCAAAGATCTGTCACTTCACTCTGGATATAATGCATATCAATGGCAGATATATGATAGCTAACAAGACTCTAACTAGCGATAGAGAATATCAATTTTCCCAATCATGGGGGCGGAGAATGGAAGGAGAGACAGCAGAGACCCACTCCCATTGGTCAGCAAAGATCGTGACCAGCGATTATGCATTACGACTACAGTGGGAGGGGAATAGTAGGTGTGTCAAGAATTATTTGATCTGATTGGACGTGGCCTGTGCCTATCATTAAAGCATAAGTGCATTGTCAAAAATCAAGTAATGTTCATTTGGAAGCTGCAGCTTTAAAAATACTGTTGCCATATTTTTTACCTATGCCCCCCCAGAACTACCTTTGGTTTGAAAGTTGCTTGCTGACATCTTGTTACTGGTTTGCTGAATGTTAGCTCCACCCCTCTGAGATTTCCTCTGCTTTCTCCTGCTTGACTCAAACAGAAATGCCTGTGAGTTCCGTGCACTCTCCTGCTTGAGCCTCAAACAGTAATGCCTGCAAGTTCCGTGCACTTTCCTGCTTGAGCCTCAAACAGTAATGCCTTTGAGTTCCGTGCACTCTCCTGCTTGAGCCTCAAACAGTAATGCCTGTAAGTTCCGTGCACTTTCTTTTGCTTGAGCCTCAAACAGTAACGCCTGTCAGTTCCGTGCACTATCCTGCTTTAGCCTCAAACAGTAATGCCTGTGAGTTCTGTGCACTCTCCTGCTTGAGCCTCAAACAGTAATGCCTGTGAGTTCCATGCACTCTCCTGCTTGAGCCTCAAACAGTAATGCCTGTGAGTTCCATGCACTCTCCTGCTTGAGCCTCAAACAGTAATGCCTGTGAGTTCTGTGCACTCTCCTGGCAACAGTAATTTTAAAGCTGCAGCTTCCAAATGAACATAACTTTACAGTGCACTTATCCTTTAAGCAATGAGAAATCAGCTGAGCATAAATGCCGGGAACATCCGGTTGCCCCTTACCATCAGGGGTGCTGCACATTTGTTTTGTTCTGTTTTAAACTTAGACATCACGGACTGTGAGTAGCTGAAACCTGACCCTACTCATGATAACACAATGGCATAACTTATGTTTTGTATGCTGTACGTTGATACTATGTCCGTGTTGTCTCTATACTTTTAACCACATCTAAACCGACCGTTACTAGAGGTAGACTCATATTTTTGCTCTCAAATTAGGAGAGGCACCGATTGCTTTAGGATCGCTCTACATACTATAGGGCTAGATAGATTCTCCTACTCTGTCTTGCTTTAGGGATAACAGATGCTGATTTTTCATCCCATCACTCTTTTGTCTCACTGGATGTTGCTTATTATGAAGAGATGTGATAATATAGGGGATACTTTATTTCTTCTTTCTTTTATTTGATGCACTCTATCCCCATTATGCATCTAGGCATTCTGCAGGGGTTATGTACCACACTTATCCAATTTCTAATTAACCCTTCAGTGCCAGCACTTTCCCAGAGTATTGGCATTAACACTCAGTGCCAGCAGAGTATAACTTTAACCATTTCAGCTGCCATTGCCGTGATATACAGTATGTACCTGCTTTCCAGGTCTCCTGCATTGAATTGTTCACTCCTCACCTACTCTAAGTTCTTATTGGAGAGTGGATGAAAGGAGAAAGAGGCAGGATAGGGATCTCATGGCTGCTAGACACAGGGGTCACTATTAAAAAGTCTGCAGCAGCTTTTACCTGCATATTTAGAACTGTTCTCAGTACTATTAGCTGAGCTCATCCTCCCCCCTCCTTCCTTCACCTTCAGTTCATTTGTAACATTGTTTCCAAGTAGAGGTAGCTGAGTTCAGGCTCATTACTCACTACAATGTTCCAAATTACAGCAGCAGACAAGGAGAGCAGACTCTAATACAGCAAGTAAAAGCTGACAGAGAGATCCTAGGGAGAACAATGGGCACCGTGGTTTAACATGGGTGCCCTGGCACTTTGCCTATGTGGCCTATGCCTAAAAATGGGCATGTTAGTAGAAGATTATACAACAAAGATTTACTAAACAAAGATTTACTAAACAGATTTACTAAACTAAGCCTTTTTTCTCTCCCTATACTATTTAATTTATTAGAGACGTCTGTCCATAGGCGCTTCACATGACCTGCACTGATGATGGCTCAATAAAGCCGAAACAGGTCTATAGTTGGCGCTCTGGTTTTGCATTTAGCTTGTGGAATGCTGTAAAAGTCTTTTTAAAAATATAGCGTTCCCAAAAGCTTCCATGGAAACATGGTAATTACCCAGAAGTCTTTGTTCCTTATTTGCAAATAGCTTTTTAATGCACATTCCGATTGCACGTTAAAAAGTGCACACTAGTGTTGGCCAATTGCTCTGGCTTCACAATCAGGGAGATTCAATAAAAGTTATCGTTAAAAATGGTGTTAATTTTGCTCCAGCCAACATTTGAAAGCCAACTCCTGATTGGTTCGGGGAAAAATTAGCAAAATTTTTTAAGGATAAGAACTTTTATTGAATCTCCCTGTAGGTGCTCTGCGATCCATCGATCGGAGAGCATGTGATCTGCATTTTTTGTACAAGCACATGTGATCCGATTGTGCAACACTGCACAATCGCAGCACACAGCCCATGGAAAATGCGTCCGTGTGTGCTTCTGGTGCGCTAGGATGCACTGTAGTGTGGCCTCAGCCTTAAAGGAGAACTAAACTTCAGTTTTTCAGTCCTAATGTGAAAATTTTTTCCCCCAGAAACACCTACACGTTGATAAGATTCTCTCTAGCTATTTGCATTTAGAGATATAAGTAATAGATTCTGTAACAAAGGAGGCTTCCATCTTGTTGCCAGTACAACTCATAGCCCATGTTGGCTTCAAAGAGCCACGCCCCCTGACCCCAGGATTCACTGTCTCTATGTGCAGAGTAAAGTTTCCACATGTACCACATGTACCTGTGATCACAGTTGAGTTGCTGGTGGCGCACCATGTAAATGCTGTGTGTTAAGAACAAACAGAACAAGAAGTCACAAGTACAATCCCTGGTTTTACTTATGAAACAATATAGCACAGTCTACTGCCTGAGTTTAGTGCTTTTTTGTTTGGTTTCATGTTTTCTAGAAAAAATATGAAGTTTCTACATATGTACAAACTTTATATATAGCAGCTGTTATTTATTTTTACCAACCAGGTGAATGTTGACAGTCTTCCAGTAGCCAATACAAAATAGTGAGCTGTTTTTGATTTTACTGACATTTACTTCTATCGATTGAGGGTCACCTTGGTGCGTTCTGCTAAAGTGTGGGTTAGGAAAAAAATCAGCACATTGGGACACAGGTTTGATTCCCCATGTTCCCTTTTTTTGTTTTTATTATGTGTCTAGCAAAGATAGACAGGGTTATTCAATAAAAGAGTCTTATCGTTAAAAAATGGTGCTAATTTTGCCCCAACCAATCAGATGTTAGCTTTCAAATGTTAAATAAGATCTGATTGGTTGGGGCAAAATCAGCAGCATTTTTAACGATAAGACCTTTTATTGAATCTCCCTGAAAGACTCTTCATGTACAGGTTCATTGTTTGTTATCCCTTGTGGCCTAGTGGTAGAAAGCTTTCTTTTTAGAAAGACACAGTATAGAAGGTTGCTGGTTCGATTCCCATAATGAATACTGAATGTTAAATGTTCTGTTTCTTTCATCCGTGCTAGCAAAGAAAGACATACACTGCAAAGATTACTTTTCTTTCTTTTTTGTATGTAAAGCAAGGAATTTATCATTGTTAGGGACAGGAGCATTTCTAATGTGTTTACAAAAAAATGCACTGATATCTGTGTTCTGTGTCAGAGGGAGGGATCTCTGAGCTGATAACATGATTGGCTGTCAGCTTCCAGGAACCAGACTGCAGTTTCCTGTGAAGTGTCCGGCGGACACTTAGCTGGGTGTTCCAGATAAGGTGAATTATGGAAGTGACCTTAGTAACACAGGTTATTTTCATAAATCACCCAGCATGCACAGCAAAGGAGACATGAGACACAGCTTGTTGTTCATTTGTGAATGTGCTTTATCTATTGGGACAATGTGTCTTGGGACTTAGTTCTCCTTTAACGATCACTTATTCTTCCGGGATAAAACGGTATATCCAATATAATAAAATGCTTATCTGCATCCGTGTGCGCCCCAAAAGCTGTTTCTGCGCATGTGCGAGATTGCCGCTCAAGTTCACATGCACGAGATGGCTGCTCAGGTAAACCTGCAACTCCTGGCCTTATCTTCTGAAAACTGGACAGTCCTTTATAAAGCTCAGGTCTCATACGGAGACACTAGCATTGGGACAGAAGCTGCTTCACTCCAACAGTTAGTCAGATCTGGTGGAGAGCATGACTGGGGGTATACAATCACACCTGCACTCACTACCTGCAAAGCAGGACTTCTTAGACCTGGTAACAAAAGTTGAGCAAACTTGCAAAGCAGAAATTGTCTCAGGGCAGATCTTAGTGTGATGGAAGGGTGTTAATGTTAGAAAATATAACAGCATTGCATGACTCTGCTCTTGCAGATATAAACCACACATTGTATATCTGTTGTATTCAATTAGATCAAGACTGGACTTGAAGTTTAGTTCTTGAAGACGTTTCGCAGTCATCCGACTGGCTTTCTCAATTCATAATGACTTGTACAAGTATCTGTGGCAATTATGTACCCTGGAAAAATCCCAATTAGCATATCACAGCCAAGTGTTTAAGGGCGTGATTAGATAGTGGCTAAGAGGTGTTATAGGAACACCCCGGTAAGGTGTCAAAACAGCATTGTACAATGGCAGACAGATGGTGTCGAACCCCCCACCCCTATTCAGGCTTGGTTTCTTTATTTTCACATAAATGGCCTCTCTATAACCCCTCTTGAACCAGTCACGTTCCTTTGCCATATGTTAACATTACAATCTTCAAAGGTATGTCCTTTATCCTTAAGATGCAGGTACACCGCTGAGTCCTGACCGAGGAATTGGCTCTTCTGTGCTGGGCCATACGTTGATGCAGTTGCTGTGTTGGTTCCCCCACATACAAATCAGAGCATTCTTCACTGCACTGCACTGCGTATATGAGTCACTTTTCTTTGTGTTTCGGTATTGGGTCTTTCGGATGTACCAATTGTTGCCTCAGCATGTTGCTCGGTTTAAAGCAGACAGGGATACAGTGTTTTTTGAAAACTCTTCTTAGTTTTCGGAGACCCCTGCAACATATGGGATGACCATGTTCTTTCGCTGTCTTGCTTTTCCCCTTCACTGTTGGTATTCGTGTTCTTTTCTTCCTTCTGCTTCTTTTGACAAAGGCCCAGTCGGATATCCACAAGTTTTAAGGGCCCCTCTGAGATGTTTCATTTCTTTAGCTTCGCCTCTGTGCTAGTGGGGTGTTCTCAGCTCTGTGTTGCAGGGTTCTGATGACCCCCAGCTTGTGATCTAAAGGGTGGTGGGAGTCAAACATCAAATACTGATCTGTGTGTGTTGGTTTTGTAAACCTCTACTTCCAGTTTACCATTCTCCCTGACTTCTACAAGCAGTCCAAGAAAGCCAGTTTGTTATTTTGTACCTCTTCCTGTAAATTTGATGTTTTGGTCTACTGCATAATGTGTTCTGTGAAACTTGTACTTCCTTCTGGTGGATTTTAACCCAGGTGTCATCCACATATCTGAACCAGTGGCTGGGTGCTTGCCCTTAAAGGTATTAAGTGCCAGTTTTTTACCTCCTCCATGTAAAGGTTGGCCACAATTGGTAATGTGTGATGAAACAGAGAGAATCCATAGCACATCCGTGTTTTTTGCTTATAGAACTTATCCCTGTATTTGAAATAGGTGGTATTCAGGCACAAGTCCAGTAAGGCACACACCTGTTCTGGGTTGAGATCAGTTCTGCTGGTGAGAGTGCTGTCTTGGCCTAGCCGTTTTCTCACCATGACAACAGCCTCCTTGGTGGGTATACAGGTGAGAGAGATGATGATGTCACATCATGGGACACCATAGTTTTTCTGCACCGAGTACTATATCTTCAATTTGTTGGTGAAATCCTGAGAGTTCTGGATGTGATGCTTAGAACTTCCCACCAATGGTCCTAAGATGTTGGCTAGGTATTTTGCCACCTTGTATGCTACAGAGTTGATGTGCTGACTATAGGTCTTAGTGGTGCCCCTTCCTTATGTATCTTTGGGAGTCATATATGCATGGATGTGCCTACCAGGGTAGAGGCGATGATACATTGCTCGATCAATGGCTTTATCCTTTTGCAGCGTGTGTAGTAGTCTATGACGCTTGTCTTGTACCGGCTGGTGGGATCCCTTGTTAAAGCCTCATATGTGTTGTATCGGCCAGGAGCATGGTCACCTCTTCATTGATAATCTGAGGTATGAGTACCACTGTGCATTTCCCTTGTCTGCCGGTAGAATGGTGGGTGATAGAATCTTCTTGAGGGATGTGTAAGGCTCTTCTTTCCTGTGTGGTCAGGTTAGATGAAGGAGTTTTAGCACTGGCTAGGTGCAGATACCTTAAGGCGAAGTTGTTCTGCCTCACTCTGTGGTACCTTATTATTGTGGATTGAGGCTTCTGTGGCTGCTATAATATCCACACCGGGATGGCTTAGGAGTTATGGCAAAATTCAAGCCCTTAGCAAGGACTTCCATTTCGGCTGAGGTCAGGTCTGTCAGACAAGTTTCTCACCCATTCCTCCTTGTTTGATGAAGGGACACTTCCCTCCTTTGTACAAGGTAGTTGTTCTCCCTTGTGTGGGGTGTTCTGGGATGACAGAATAGAGAACGTCTGTTGCCTTTGTTTGCCCTTACAGTGCTGAGAAAGTGTGCTTGTTTGGTGAACTCCATCACTCTTTCCCGATGGCCACAGGTAGCTGTGAGGCCAGGTTCTGTTCTAGTTGACTAATGTTGTGCAATAAAGCATCGACGTAAAATGTGTCTGTCGTACCCATTCATTTAGGAGCTGTTTTGAGCTTTTTGCAGTATCTGTTTGGCGCTCTGATGCCTTTAACTGTGGAATCCAGAACATAGCTGCATGGTACTAAGCCTTGTTGTCGTTACAAGTTGAGGGTTTTCTCCCAAATTATTTGAAATATGCTGTGAAGGTTTCATTTATCCAGGTCATGGTATATCTGTTGTATTCAATTAGATCAACTGGACTTGAAGTTTAGTTCTTGAAGACGTTTCGCTAGTCATCCGACTGGCTTTCTCAATTCAGAATGACTTGTACAAGTATCTGTGGCAATTATGTACCCTGGAAAATCCCAATTAGCATATCACAGCCAAGTGTTAAGGGCGTGATGTACAATGCTGTTTTGACACCTTACTCTGGGCGTTCCTATAACACCTCTTAGCCACTATCTAATCACGCCCTTAACACTTGGCTGTGATATGCTAATTGGGATTTTAAAATGGTGCTAATTTTGCCCCAACCAATCAGATCTTGTTTAACATTTGTAAGCTTACATCTGATTGGTTGGGGCAAAATTAGTACCATTTTAAACGATAAAAACTTTTATTGAATAACCCTGATTATTTATTAATAGTTTCATTTAAAGTGCTAAAGATCAAGTGCTAATGGTAAAAGAAAATTACATTGATGTCTAAAGCCTATCGTGGGTCTTACCGGTAACCTAGATTTAATGTCCACCCTTATTATCAACTTTTGACATATAATAGAATAACTTCCCCCAGCCCCAACCGCTATAAAATAAATTTAAGAAAGTGCCCCGATGTTTACTTACCTTCCCTCTCTCCTCCGACGCCCGGCCCGGCCTTCTGCTTGCAAGACACTGCAAGCAGGGGGCGGGACCGGCAGCCGCGTCCGTGATTGGCTGAGAGGCAGCCAATCATGGACGCGGCTGCCGGCTTCTCAGAATGCCGGGGGAGAGAGGGAAGGTAAGTAGAGTTCGGAGGTCTTTCTTAAAATTATTTTTTTACGGTTGGGGTTGGGGGAAGTTATTCTATTATATGGGCATGGGTTTTTATGGTAGGGGGGGTCGCAAAATGGGAGGGAGGGGGAGAAGGGCTGCAGTAAGCATGCCAAACTTCTCCCGGAGGCCAGATAGGAGGCAGAGTCCTATATGGACGTTGCTATCCTCCTGGTGGGCAGTTTTTGGGACTTTGAGGGGGGACTACAGGAGAACCTTATGGAGCTGGGATGTGAGGTAAGGATTTTACTATACTACAAGGTGGGGCCATTAGTGGGGGGGATTATAGTTTTGGGGGTGGACATGCCCTTTAAGTGTTTCATCAGCTCTGAGAATATGCCAGTTGTCGACTAGGCTCTTCCGAATGTTGGGGCCCAATGAGATATAATTTGTGCTGCACATAAACGGTTTTACCTTATTATTGGTGTCAAATGCAGGTTTCCTTTCAGCTTTCTCGCTTGCTTTGGCCAATGCTTTATCCAAAACCTTAGGAGGATAGCCTATCTACAGGAACCTTAATTTCATTTCCTGAAGTTGAACTTCCAGATTCTCAGAGTTTAAATTATTCCGGATGACCCTAGAAAATTGAGCAACGGGTATAGTCCCTTAATGTTTGTGGATGGAAGCTGTTGTAATGTAGCAGTGTATTTTTGTCAGTTGATTTTCTGAACAATGTATATTCTAGTGATGTATATTTAACACTTACCAAAATGTCCAAGTATTCGATGTGGGTTTTACTGTGTTTAGCAGTGAATTGAATTGTGCTTTCTAATTGATTAAGGGTGTCAACCATGTTTAAAAGATCACTCTCACATCCATGCCATAATAAAAATATATCATCTATATATCTGCAATAGAAAACAAGGTGTTCAACATACTGTGGTAAGATATTGTCATGTTCATATTTATGCATATGCAAATTAGCACAGGCCGGTGCCACCCATGGCAGTGCCAGATTGTTGCAGATAAAATGTGTTTTGAAATTTAAAGTAATTATATCTTAAGGCAAACTTGAGAGCCTTAAAATATAAAAAATTCTTGCTTCTTAGGCGGACCACAGTTTATTGTGTTGATATAACCCTTAATCACTTGAATCCCCTTGTCGTGTGCGATATTGTTATAAAGGCTGCTCACATCCAGTGTTGCTAAACACACATCTCCATCATCTGGAATTCTCAGATTTCCGTGCCTGGTTGGTGCACAGTGGTTATTATGTATGTGTATAAGGAGTATGCCTGCTTCGCTCCTCCATATATGTATATAATCAGCAATTCACCGCACACAGGTCTTGACTTTGATACTTTTATTAAGCACATATGTCAATGTACTACGTTTCGGGGATCGCACTTCCCTTCCTTAGGTACAAACATTCACATAATGCTGGATGTAAACCAATCTTTTATACCCTCCCCCAGGAACTGACTTCATAACCCAACCCACATCTTAGAGCATTCACCTTCAGATTAACCCCTTACATTACAATTAAAATTCAATACATGAATGGAGTCTCTATTATGGAGGAAAGACAATGTTTATATGAACTCCACATTATTTAAGGTAGTGGTAGAGATCGTAGTCATTATTTAACCCATGTGGGTATAGACTCTTCAGTTGGTGTACCCACCATACCTCTCTTTTTTTCATTCTGAGACCACGATCTCCACCTCTACTATAATTCAGTACCTTCTCCAGCACTCTAAACTTTACATCATTATCAGTGTGGCCTGCCTCCACATAATGCTTAGGAACGGGCAACTTCATTTCTTTTTTTTCATATACTAGCACAATGCTGGCAAATACGTGATTTTATCATTTGGGTTGTCTCCCCAACATAGACCAACCCACACAGGCACCAGAGGGCATAAACCACATAGGTTGACTCACATGTACATAGCTCTCTAGTGTGATATTGTTTATTGTTCCCTGGGTGTGTAAATACAGGACCCTTATCCACATATACGTTTCGGGGAGTGCGATCCCCGAAATGTAGTACATTAACATATGTGCTAAATAAAAGTATCAAAGTACCGAGCACTCCATGGACTTGTAAGAAATCTTTATTCAACATAAGTGGTAGGTCTGCTGAACCTACGCGTTTCAGCCCATTAGCTGCGGGCCGTCATCAGGGTTACAGACCAAAAGCACAAACACAATAAAAAGGCTATATCCCTCCCCTTACACACCCACCAACCCGCCCCCCCCACGTGATGTCCCAAATCCGCGCTACGTGAATCGGTATCCAAGGGGACATACAATGCTCCCCCGTGCATAGAAAACCTACATACAGAGAGAAGAGGGAATAGAAGATAAAAAGTAAAAAAGGTTACCACTCGTGCAGGTGAGGGAACCTATGCGGAGTCCCCTGACAATAAAGTGCAATTCACAAGAGAAAAGTGCGTATAGTGCCATAATTAGAAAGGAAAAAGACCAACTCCCTCTTGATCACCTGTGTGGTCAATAATAAAGTGCCAATGCACCCTAACAACACATAAATACTAAACAGATAAAAACACAATTATAAAGTTAAAAACAAAATAAATAAGCTGAGAGGTAGGGGTCTAATATTAAATAATGGATAGGGCAATCCCAACATGTCCAGGAGAATAGTCCACTTAACCCAATGCAGGATGCCTTCTGCTAACCTTATAATAGGAGTAACCTTACAATAGTACTAAAACTAACTAATTATTTATAAGGGATAGGAGGTGCTATAAGGAGAACTCAGTGTCCCCAGGGTCTAGGACTAAAGCCCCAACATGCCTGGTTACAAGCAACATGACAACGCCAATTGTTCATTAAGGCCCAAGGGAGACACAGTGTTGAGTCTCTTAATCCAACGGATCTCTCGTTGTAAGAGGGCCTTTTTTCTGTCGGCACCCTCTCTGATCTGCTCAAAATCAATGGCCATCCATTTCATCGTGGCCAATGGGTGTGCCATCAATCTGAAGTGTTGAGCCACTGATTGTTCACCAAACTTATAAACTACCCCTGGATTAATGTCCCTTGTGGTGGTACTGGACTGTAATGCTGACCTAATAGCCTGCCTTTGATTGGCTAGGTGTTCTCGTAAGGTAGTGGTTGTCTTGCCAATATAATATTTACCACATGGACATGTGACAAAGTATATTACAAACTGGCTTAGGCAATTCAACCTACACCTAATCTTAATGCGG
The DNA here is from genome assembly GCA_019447015.1 of Hymenochirus boettgeri. Taxonomy (NCBI): domain Eukaryota; kingdom Metazoa; phylum Chordata; class Amphibia; order Anura; family Pipidae; genus Hymenochirus; species Hymenochirus boettgeri. Next base: position 138,713,317 of record CM033473.1, read on the forward strand.
TTTCCATTATGGGGGTGTAGGAAGTCAGGGCACTCCTACATGCTAGACAACCAGAACATTTAAAGAAACCATTTTTAGGTGTTGGAAACCACATACTTGGAGTGGTATTAGGAATCTCCCTTAGGTCTGTTTGCATTAGGATATTCCGGAGATTCCTACCACGTCTGTATGCAAACAATGGGGATGAGTTCCGGAAAGGTAAGTTATTATCATTTGTTATAATCCCCCATCTGGCTTTGATACTATGTTTCAAGTTCTTGCTGAGGGATGAGTATGTACTAACAAATGGAATGGTGTTCCTCCTCGTGTCCTCCTTCTTATTAGTGGGTAGGGATGTCATCTCTGACCATTTTTTCTTAGTCCGATCAATCTGTTGTTCAACCACTCTCTGTGTATATCCCCTAGCCATGAATTCCTTTTGCAAGTCAGTAAGTTGTGCTGGGCCAAATCCGAATTGGTGTTATTCCTCAGTACCCTCATGGTTTGTGAGAATATAATACCTTTCTTATGGGATTCCGGGTAAAAACTTCTTGCATGCATTAAGGTGTTATGACCTGTAGGCTTAGTAAATAATGTAGAACAAAGCTGTCCATTAGCCTTAAAGATCCAAAAAGTCTATGGAGTCCGTACTGGCCGTTAACGTGAGCTTGACTGGTGACCGGCCCTGACTTCCCACACCCCCATAATGGAAACCACATTAAGATTAGGTGAAGGTTGAATTGCCTAAGCCAGTTTGTAATATACTTTGGGCCCTATTTATAAAAGATCGGTATCGTTATCGTAAAATACCGATCGTTATCGTAAAATAACGACTGGGTTTTTACCAATAACGACCGTTATTTATCGATAACGACCGTTATTTATCGATAACGAACGTTATTTACCGATACCGGTCGTTATCGGTAAATAACGACCGTTATCGGTAAATAACGGTCGTTATCGGTAAATAGCGACCGGTATTTACGGATAACGCCCGGTATTTAACGATATCGGTAAATAACGGTTGTTATCGGTAAATAACGGTCGTTATCGGTAAATAACGGTCGTTATCGGTAAAAACCCGGTCGTTATTTTACGATAACGATCGGTATTTTACGATAACGATACCGATCTTTTATAAATAGGGCCCTTTATCACATGTCCATGTGGTAAATATTATATTGGCAAGACGACCACTGCCTTACGAGAACGCCTGGCCAATCAAAGGCTATTAGGTCAGCATTACAGTCCAGTACCACCACAAGGGACACTAATCCAGGGGTAGTTGATAAGTTTGGTGAACAATCAGTGGCTCAACACTTCAGAGCCAATTCAGAACCCTGTGGCACTCCACTCTTGAAACATTCTTTGGACTATGTTCCTGTATCAAACTTTCCAGTATCTTCCCCACTACTGAAGTTAAATTTACAGGCCTGTAATTACCCGGCTGTGAACTACTCCTTGTTTTGAATATTTCCAATCCAGAGACACACTTCCAAACATGAGGGAATCTGCAAAAATAAGAAACAATGGCCAAGATGAAACTGAACATAGCTCCCTAAGGGACCAGGGGATTTATTAATAATAATTTATAATAATAACCTTTTTTAGTTGATTCTGCACCATATCCTCAGTTAACCAAAGTGCACTTGCATCTTTTACCCCATTATTGTTACTGTACTCTAAGCTATCAGTACTTTGATCTTCTATAGTGTACAGAGAGGGGTAAATGTTCAAGACATTTGATTTATCGCAATCCTCCGTAACTAACTTATCCCCATTGATTAATGGTGCCACATTTTCAGTCTTCATCATATTAATATATTTAAAACATTGTTTAGGATTAGTGATGCTTTGTTCAGCTATCCTAACTTCATTATTAATTTTAGCTAGCTTAATTACTTTCTTACAACCCTTGTTACAATTCCTAAAGGCCCTTTACATTCCCTCTGACTTAAAGGTTTTAAATGCATTTTTCTTCTTTTCCATTTCATTCTTTACATCAGAATTAAGCCACATGGATGCAGACTTTTTTTTTTTACATTTATTTCCCAAGGGTATAAATTTAGATGTGAAATGTCTTAAAATCCCCTTAAAAACAGTCTACTTCTGTTCATTTATTTTACCTGATAATATCTCATCCCAGTTGACATGTTGAATAGCTACTTTTAGCCTAGGAAAAATCTGCTTTCTTGAAATTAAAAAGTCTTTATTAACCCAGTTACCCCAGATATGACCCATTAGTTGACAATGCATCAGAGAGGTTCTTATATGGTTTATACAAATATATTATTTGTAATAAATAATAATAATTTGTATAAAGTGGTCATATCCCCACAGAAATGCAGCTTCTCCAATGAAAAGTCCTAACTTGTCTAATCTGCCTGTATAGTCAGGCCCCTCCATTCCGCTTATTATTGTAGTTGCCCTTCTCAGAAATCCTTACATTTTCAAGATGTCCCTTTTGTATATGGGATTCCAAAACTGCACCGCATATTCCAAATGATTCCATACCAGTGCCTTGTAAAGAGGGAGAATAATATTTTTCTCCCTTGAATCTATTCCCCTCTTTATACAAGACAATATCTTGCTAGCTCTAGCCGTAGCTGTCTGGCATTGTTTGCTACAGCTAAGTCTGTTATCTACCAGAACCCCCAAATTTTTTTCCATTAGATATTCACTTAGCGCAGTTATTTATGCGGTAGGTGGCATAAGGATTGTTAAACCCCAAATGCATCACCATACATTTATTAATATTGAATCTCATCTACCATTCTGCTTACTATTTTGATAATCTAGCTAGGTCAGCTTACAGCAATTGCACATTGAATGAAGTTTCTAAAGCTCTGTATAGTTTAGTGTCTTTGGCAGAGACCTTGCTTTCAATGCCCCCTTCTAAGCCAGTTATAAACAGATTAAAAATTGGCCCCAGTACAGAACCCTGAGGTACTTCACTTAGAACTTTAGCCCACATTAATGTAGCTCCATTGACCTCTACTCTGTGTGCTATCCAACAAGCAATTCTCAATCCATTCAAAAATGTTTTTTTCTAGGCCAACTGTGCTCAATTTATTAAATATTCGCCTATGTGGCACAGTATCGATAACAAAATCCAAGTATACTACATCCACTGCTATGCCTGAATCTAAATTCTTACTCACGTCTTCATAAAGTATGATAAAGTAAGATAATAAACAGTGGTCTAGATAAAACTGGACTAAGCTCTTTTAAAGGACATTTCTACCCTCATAATAACATCTTTTAGAAAGAATGGCCTCTTTAAAATATGTTGATATATCATAGTTTGTCCTATGAATTCATTTCTGAATGCCTGCTATGCTTCTGGATGCCTCATGGAAACTGAGCAATTTAGAAACCTGTACTGAGCATGCTCAGAAGAAGCAGACAGGGGATTAACATTCAGTCATTGGCTGTGATGTCAACTGACAATTTCTAACTGGAAGAACCAGGAAGCAGAAACAGGGGCAACAGGACATTGTGCAGGATTTCAGGTTAGACTTATTTATTTCACATTTCAAACTATTGCCGATTAGGATTGTGGGGGGTGATTTACCTGTATGTAAGTTTTCATTTTGGGGCTGGATCCCATCCAGTCCTAGGGTCTTATTGATATTAAGTTGTCTAATAATTTTCTTAACATATCCTCTCTCAACCAGAGTGAAAATTCCTCATTTATACCTTTCATATTATTACCTGCTATAAGGACTAAGAATCTCTATGGTGACTAAAGAAGGGGCCGGGGAACGGTTTAGCTCATTAGCCTTTTCAGCAACGCCTATGTGGCACAGTATGAAATAACAAAATCCAAGTATACTACATCCACTGCTATGCCTGAATCTAAATTCTTACTCACGTCTTCATAAAAAACAAGTTGATATGTCTGACACAATCTATTTCTCATAAATCCATGGTGATTTCTACTAAGATCAGTTCTGGAGACAAAGTCAAGGATATGATACTGTAACAAAGTTACAGTTCCAGCACCTTCCCTAACACTGATGTTAGGCTTACAGGTTTATAGTTACCAGGCTGTGAATGACTACTCTTTTTGAATATTGCTATTACATTGGCTGTTTTCCAATGCAACGGCACATCACCAGACAAAAGTGAATCTAAGAAGATAAGAAACAGTGGTCTAGATTAAACTGGACTTAGCTCTTTTAAGATCCACGGGTGTATCCCATCCAGTCCTAGGGTCTTATTGATATTAAGTTTGTCTAATTGTTTTCTTACCATATCCTCAGTGAAAATTCCTCATTTATACCCTTCATATTATTACCTGCTATAAGGACTAAGATTCTCTATGGTGACTACAGGGGGGGGGGGGTAGCTCAATAGCCTTTTCGGCATCCTCTATAAGCATTTTGGCCCCATTATTTAATGCACATTCTAAGTCCTCATCTTTTTATTATTGATATACTTAAAACCCATTTTGGGGTTGGATTTGCTTTGTTCTGCTATTTGTAACAGGGCAAATCTCTTGGGATGAACTAGCTGGTAAGAAGCAAATCTACCTTTCTGTCCCATAATTCCAATAGTGACCATTACAAATCTAGCTTTCTTCACCACTTTATCTGCCCCATTCCCCCCTTCCAGATAACTGGCCCCTCCCATCCTCTATAACCATTTTAGCTACATTATTTACTAGTCCCCCATTCTCAGTCCACCTCTTTTTGAATTTATATACTTAAGAAACATTTTGAGGAAAAACTTTGTTCTGCTATGCGTATTTCATTTTATTGCTTTCTTGCACTCCTTATTACAGCTTTTATATTTTTTGTAGGACTGTTCTGTTCCCTCTGATTTCAACATTTTAAAAGCCATTTTTTCCTTTTTCCGTTTTTCCTTTTTACCTGATCATTTAGCCAGGCCAGAGTGAACCTAATTTTTTTTTACACTTGTTAAATTTAGAAATATAATAGTTTAATATCCCTTTAAAAGCAATCCACTTCTGTTCAGTGTCATTACCTAGGAACAAATCCCCCCAGTCTATAAGCAGGAGTGATTTCTTTAACAACATAAAATGAGCTTTCCGAAAGTTAAAAGTTTTTGTTAACCCAGTGCACTTTTGCTTTTTGCAACCTATACCAAATAACACTATATCATGATCACTATTCCCTATTGGAAATTACATTATATCATGATCACTATTTCCTATAATAAATGACACTATATCATGATCACTCTTTTTTATATATATATATATATATATACAAACATAGAAAAGATAACCAATGCACATTCCTAGGCCCCATACAATATGATATTATTTGCACACTGGCATACTTTATAAACAAAGGGGTTTTAGTATACATTACTGCAATCACATGAATGAAAAGCCTTCCAACCACATCAAGGTAACCTCAGTCTGGAAGGTCCTAACTTCTAACCTTTTAAAATTTCTTTTACTTCAATTACGATTAGCAAACTTTTGCATTTCTCATTCTTACACACTGGATCCATATATAAGACTTTCACTTCCCTCCAGCCCTTTGGCTTTTTAAAATGAGGGAAGAGGCCATCCAGTGCTTTATATTAAAGGCATAGGTAACAGCACCCCCAACACGCCCCTTTTATGCAAGGTCCTATGCCTTTAATATAAAGCACTGGATGGCCTATTCCCTCATTTTAAAAAGCCAAAGGGCTGGGGGAAATTGAGAGAGCCTGTTATATGGATCTAGTGTGTAAGAATGAGAAATGCAAAAGCTTGCTAATCGTAATTGAAGTAAAAGAAATTTAAAAAGGTTAGAAGTTAGGACCTTCCAGAATGGGGTTACCATGATGTGGTTGGAAGGCTTTTCATTCATGTAATCACAGTAATGTATACTAAAACCCCTTTGTTTATAAAGTATGCCAGTAGTATAGTTTAGTATCCATTAACAAGCAGAAATATGATTTTACATTAACCATTTCCTCTTCTGCTGCCATATCTGGTTTCATTTCAACCGCTGGCTGTTTAAAAGCCCCCTTGAGTGGAATGCTGGGTCGTTCTCTGTTTATGTTATTTAGGAGCTGGCCCTATCAACAAAAAATGAACTTTATTTCTTATTTTTTTTAATTACTGAGCAAGAATTCTTAATTAGTTTTTTTCTGGTCAAACACCTTGTAACAATTTCTAACAGTAAAGGAAAGCCATGGCATGGTAGCAGTTCTAACATTTTACAAAGACCATCAAAAATATTGCATACCATTGAATATATTTAATTTTGGTATTCATGTGTAAACAGACAGCTTCTTTACATTCTGGCCTTAGAAAAATAAGATTTTACAAGGAGACAAGTGAGATAGGGAAATTTTCCCCACAACTTCCTTACTCATCATGCAAATAAAGGGAAAAGAGGCTTCTGGGTAATTATAATGTTAATTTTGCATTTCTCAGCAGTAAAGACAGCAGTGAGCATGCTCCAACCCTAAATCCAGGGGGCGGTGCAGATGATCTGGTAATCAATGGCAGCCTCCATAAGATACATACAAAATGGAGGACCACAGTTCCCCTTTAATTCTTATACATAATTCATTTATGAGTATGTGTGTACGCCTCTCCGTAAATCCGCCCCATAATGATCGAGTTCTTTGAGTGACAATATTTAATACTATTGAGAATATTTGTCAATTTATTTATAATTTGTTGCTCAGTCATACACCAAACCAGCTATATTTTACTCAAATTTACCACATTAATATGTATAGTCATTTAATTTCACTCATTTTTTTGTTAGTACAGAGGATGAAAATAGAGTGTCCAGTAATATATAAAGATTTACATAAAAGCATGTGGGAACCTGGTGCCATATTTTAGAAAAAGTTTAACAGTGATGAAGATTTTCTATTTTACACAGAACTTGGTTGCGATATGATAACAATAGAATACTAACATTTTAATATACCTTGCTTAACTCTTGTTCTTCCATTAAATGTTACACATGTCAGCTTCCTGTCTGCACTATCTTCTACCCTAATGTCTTAGGGTAGAGAGGAACTCTGCTGCAGTGCAAGCACCTTATTCTTGCCCAGTGGAGAAAAATGGGGGGGAAAATGGGAGAAATGCTTATACTGTACCTAGTAGACAACAGTCTCATTTTCACTGAGGTGAAAATAGAGTAGAGATGGACTAGAACTCGAACCCGAGTTCGAGCCGAACTATTCGAATTCGAACTTCTCGAACTATCCCGGACCCGGATTTTCGATATTTTCGGACTTTCGATAAATATCAAATGTTCGATCGTTCGAAGGTGTACCTATACGCGAGCATTGAATCCGCAAGTAAAATGTCCATGGTATCTAGGCGTGAACGTGAGCATCGAATCCGCGAGTAAAGGGTCCATTAAAACCTATATGCGAGCATCGAATCCACGAGTAAAATGTCCATGGTATCTAGGCGTGAATATCGAATCTGCGAGTAAAGCGTCCATTAAAATCTATATGCGAGCATCGAATCCGCAAGTAAAATGTCCATGGTATTTAGGCGCGAACATTGAATCTACGAGTAAAGTGTCCACTAAAGCCTATACGCGAGCATCAAATCCGCGAGTAAAATGTACATGGTACCTAGGCGCGAACGAACTCGAAAATAGCGCGAGTGAGAGTAAAATTGATTTTTCGAATGTCCTGGATATTTGAACATGTTCCCTAGACCATTTCCCAGGTCCCACAGCCATTTACATTAAGTTACCATTGATATTTTAATTGTATTTCATTAGAACTTTTTGAACTATTTGACTCCCATTGACTTTAATGGTCCGTTTTCGAACTTTCTATATAGTTCGAAAACGGACCAAACTTTCGAAAGTTCGGCCATTTCTAAAATAGAGCAGATTAAGCAGTAATAATATTACGAGATGCAGCATAGGACACTGGAGGGGTAAGGCACCCTTTTTAGGATAACTATCATGTGTATTAAGTTTTTTTTTTTAAAAAACAGTTAAAATGAAAAGTACTTGGGACAGGGATATAGGACTGGTATTTCCTACCTCCCAATATTGTTTCTGTGAAGGAACACAAACCCAAAGAAAACTGATTCTGCCAGTCTTCCTCTTGGCTTCATCACTATCTTTAATAAAGGATTAGTCCAGGACTAACCTGGCAAATTAAAACTGTAAGTGCTGTAGCTCCTCAACGAAAAGATATTGTGAGGTAGGAATAATCAATCCTGCCCCCCTGCCCCTGAACTTTACATTTCTAAAAATTTTAAAGAATAGTTGTCCTTTACAAACTTTTCTTTTAGAATATAAATGATTTCACCACAGTGCCCCTTCAACAATAATTTAAGACCAAGAAGCTGTGAAATACTGAAAGGATAGCTAAAGGCTAAAAAAACAAATCTGAAAAAGAAATGTTTTTTTCAGTTTCTTTAGAAATATTGCATTGAGTACCCCTCTGTATATTTTTATATTGTCCATTTTTCCAATGCACAATAAATTAACCTTATTGCAGGGCTCTAAAGGGCACTGGTAAAAAAATCCTCTTCTGGCATACTGTACATCACGGTCAAAAATTATTCAGCAAAAATAGTTGAAATGCAGAGCATGTTCCAATCCAATGTAACACTGTCCCACTGTTGTCCTGCAGTCAAAACATGTTAGCAAAGTGCCTGTGTAACACACCAATGAAACCTACAAATTAGTTCTTTACATGCTTTTGGACACTGATGCACATCCTAGACAATCTGCAGTATGGGCAGTTGATTATAAAGGAGACTTTTGATTGGTAGCTTGAGTATCTGATGAACACGTCTTTGTATAGGGCAAAAATATTGGCTTTTAGTAAAAGTTTCAGAACCATAGTATTACTTCAAATTACTATCATTAATATAAATGCCCTTTTTTGGATATTTGGTTAAATTTGACTGATGTGTACATTAAGGTGAACAACAGCTGTTGCATATGAGAAGTAGATGGCTTACCATGTGGATAAATGTGTGCTGTGGTCTTGTCACAAAGCAGTGAAAGTCTGATTATCATATGATCACTTCCATTAGTTCAGTCAATGCTGATTTGCCATTAGTGAATTTAATTTAATTTCTCTGTTGCTGGTGTCATGGGTTATTTCTTCCATCACTTAGAAGAATTAATTTCCTTGGTAAACTCTATCACCTCAGAAAGAAATATTTGTCATATGATTCTTTCTTTCTTGCCTAATCAGGATCCTAATTTTCCTTGTTATCTGTCTTTTTCAAGGCCGATAGCACAAGCAGACCATTGAATTATGATGCAAATTTGACGGCAACAAAATTGTTTCCCCCTCTATAGTGTGTCATTGTCATGGCTACATTGAAAACTCTTAAGGCTGGTACACACAATATGATAATTTGGCCCGACCGACAGTTCAGTGTATTGTATGGTGGCTTTTTGCCACCTCGATCGACTGCTGACCGTTCGCTCGTCCAAATCTGATGAAAGAAGGATCGGACAGGTCGGACAATCACAACCGATCGTGCGGTCCTCTATGGACCATACGATTGGTTGCGCCTAACTGTCGGCCGTGGCTGCTTTTGGCGTGACCGACAGTCCTTCCTCCTGGCCAACCGATCGAAAGCCTTGAATGGTCGGTCAGGAGGAATGGTCATATAGTGTTTACCAGCCTTTAAATCATGCACTAATAACACAAAGTTAAGTGCTAAATGCAATATCTTAAAGGGACACTAAAAGGTTTCTCTGTTCCACCAGTTCACAGCATAGGCAAGAAAACCAGCCATGTGGACAGATCATTATGCAGGAGGTTTGGGGTTTTATTTTTTGAACTCGTGTATCTTCTCTTTTTTTTCTTTTTAAACATTAAATATATTACAGTTCAGTTCTTCTACAGTGAATTACCTCAGCTAAAGTTTATATTGGTCTTTAGTTCGGGTTTAAAGTAAATTGAAATGTTCTCATGACAGGACATTTTGTAAATGTAATTTATTCAGTCTTTGGTTGCCCTTTAACAGATCATTCCTCTAAATTGTTTTGTAGGGCAGATGACCTCTGTGTTTGTCTTGTTTTGTTTTTGATGTGGGTGCCAGGAAACACTAGCATTAATCTATCCCAGAGATTCTAAGCCTCTCCTTACAATAATGTCACAGTTCTCTTGTCAGACAGGAAAACTTTGCGGGAAATGTTATTCATTACAGCACCAAATCTGTCACAGGGGTTGGCATGGCTCGTTAATGACAACATTTATTTCAAAGAACCATGTTTCGCTTTGTTACAGGAGAGTTGACTTTGTGATCGTAAAATGTAATGAAATGCCAAGATGATAGAGTGAAATAAGTTTGCCAAAAAACCAACTAAAGTGATTCAGATCTTCTTCAGAAAAAAATTACAGAACCTCCTAAGAACATTCAGTTATACGTTGGGGACTTACAATGAGTGACATAATGATTTGAAAAATCTGAATCTAGTTGTTACCTTCCCAATTAATATGAGCTAACACTATGTGATCTATCATCCATACGTGGGGTATAAAGAAAGAGATTAGAGTTCTAAGAGGAGCTAACAGTCATTTTACAATGCAAACATTAAGCGGGAGGAAAATTAAGTTCTTACTGATATATATATATATATATATATATATATATATATATATATTTAATCATATAAGTATAAGGGAAAACAAGACTTCAGCTGTGCCAGAACTAAATGTTTCACAAGGGTCTGTTTATCACAGCTGCAGATAGATATACATTTATATTTATATGATTTAAGACATGAGTAAACTACTCATGCACGGCAAGTGGCTACAGTAAACCTCCCATGGATTCCTTTCCAATATAAAGACGCTTCATTTCCTGACTTTCTATTGAATGATTATACACTTATACAGTATATGCCACAAAAATAACACAGTTAAAGAACAAAAGCCATTTTGTCATTTTAGTCAACAAACATTTTGATGAAATATTTTTAGAACGGTACTAGATATTTTTCTCTTTTTTTAGTGATAAAAAGAAACTTTTATCATAAATATTACATTATATATTACCCGATTCACAAAGCTGATTTCCCTGGCTATGCAGGGTTCTGAGTACACAAATAAAACTCCCCTAATTCAGAAGAATTCAAAATCAATTAGAGAAACTGTTGGTTTTGGGTAGTGTATTTATGAATGTTCTGTAGGTCACTATATGTAAATGCATTTTTGCATATCAATATTACAGATAAACTCCATCTCTAGAAGAGCAAGTCTGTTGCTTTGCTAGCCAATTAAAAAATAACCCTTTTAGAAGTTTTTTCATGTTTCCATGGCAGCTCTGCTATGAATGCCATGCCATATTTGAGCTTTTAAAATATAAAGCATCATTGTAAAGTTTGCCAAGGTAATCAACTTAAGCAAAGAGCAGGTAATCTTGATTTATTGTGCTAAAAAACTGTATGTTGGAGGCTGGGTACACACAACAGATTTTTCTGGCTGTCAGACCTATATTTCCACATATCAGTTGGTATTTCCAAAAAATCTGCACCAATGTGGTCGCCCGTTCATCCAATCTGGATCCCGATCAGGAAATTACATTTTCTGAACTGGCTCCATAAAATAACTTAATCTGTATTTGATTGACATTATGGTCTAGAAAAAAACTATTCTTTCTTTCATTGGTTTCAACTACTAAGGTATAGGCTTGTGAAGGTTCTTATTCATCCAGGATACGGTACTGTATATCTGTTGTATACAGTTAGATCAACTGGACTTAAAGTTTAGTTCTTGAAGATGTTTCGCTAGTCACCCGACTGGCTTTCTCAATTCAGAATGACTTGTACAAGAATCTGTTGGTAATTATGTTCCATGGAAAGTCCCAATTAGCATGTAACATCCAGGTGTTAGACAGTTGGTATTGAACCACCCACCTCCATGCAGGCTTGGTTACTTCATTTTCACATAAATGGCCTCCTTGAAACCTCTCTTGAACCAGTCATGTTCCTTTGCCATGATGTTGACATTACAAACTTCAAAGTTATGTCCCTTTACCTTAAGATGAAGGTCCCAATCTGAGGAATTAGCTCTTCTTGTGTTTAGGTATTTGGACATTCGGATGTACTCATTGTATCTTTTGGTTTAAAGGGTATGTCCACCCAAAAATAAACTTTTTATATGTTCTTTATATAATAGCACCAACCTCAAACGCCATGTTCATTTTTCTCAAAATCATTTGCTTTGCCTGATATTTAATGAGATATATATCAGGCTGCACTTCCTCTCCACTTCCACTTTAGATGACCCCGAGCTGCAGCTTAGAAAAAAAAAAAAAATTCTTGCCTGTGTTTGTGTGTCTCTCTCTCTATCTCTCTCTCTGGGCTGGCTGGCTGCAGCTGTTGATCCTGGATTTCTTCACTACACATAACTTTACAGCTGTGATTGGTTGAGAGGGAAAATCCAGCGATCCAGGGGTCAGACCATTACTGATGCAACTTCCTCTGTTCTCACTGCTGGATGCTAACAGACATGCTCAAGAACATGAAAAGAACAGAGGCAAGGTAATGTAACCTGTCTCTGTTCATCGCTGTATTGGTCCATGTTGCAGGATTAAGCCAGCTACAAAGGTCTGTAACTTTTGAACCACTGGACCGATTTACATGCTGTAAAGTTTGTTTTGGAGCACTTATTTGGGCCAAATAAATATAAAAAGTTAGTTTTGGGGGTGGACTTGCCCTTTAAAGTAGACAGGGATATGGAGTAAGCTCCAGTAAGTAATGATGTTTGGCAAAAATTTTGGTAAAATACAACAAAAAGCAGAAAAGTTGTCATAAGAGCGAAATTTCACCTATTTATAAATAGCTTTAAATAAAAGAAAAATAGCTCTGAAATTTCACCTTCTCTGGTCTGGTAATGGCTGATGCTAGAGAGCAATTTCTCTTTTTGCCGCGATACTAGACTTTATTATTAACACAATAAACAAGGCGAAATTATCAGCACGCAACGCCGCAGCATTACTTTTCCGTGAAAGCGAAAACAAGCATTTAACAAGCATATAAATACGGCAAAAATATCGCACTTTGTCATTGCTATGTCCTGCGATAGGGAAATGGCGAAAATAGCAATTGTTTATAAATATGCCCCTAAAAGTTTTTGTTAACTCAGTGCACTTTTTGCAACCCATGTTAAATGACACTATATCATGGTCACTATTTGCTATGCTTCCCATTATCTCCAAAATGAGCTCGGGGTTATTAGAACGCATTCTGTCTAGTAGGAACTTCTACCATTGGTGAACGAAAATGCTCAAATAGTAAATTTAAGAGCTTGATACCTTTTGAGGTGCTGGCAGTTGTAATTGAATTGCCCCATAACCCCCATACCATACTTCGCCAACTGCATATGGAGATTAATTTTCACCTCCTCACTGGCATTTGGCGGCTTATAACATACACCAACAATTAATTTACCCACCTTCTTGCTTCCTGTACACAGCTCCACCCATATTGGAGCTGTCTAATCTTTTATACCCCATCAATCTCCTCTTTTAAATTTGGCTTAATTTTATTTAACATACATACAGACTCCCCCTCCTTTCTTATTAACTCTGTCATGTTTAAATAAGGAGTATCCTTCAATGTTTACTGTCCAGTCGTGTGTATCATTTAGCCATGTTTCTGCTGTACCGATAACATTATGCCTTTCCTTTAAAGCTATTAATTCTAGTTTTTGGAGACAGACTTCTTGCATTTGATAACATCCATTTTATATTATCAATTAATTTACTTCCATACTTGTACATACATGCCTCCTTATCCTCTATGCTCACCCTCCCCCATCTCCTCCCTCCATTATCTTATTAGCCCCTCTATCTACCCCTGTGTAGTCCAATGTATCCCCCCCAAACCTAACTTAAAATCTCACCCAACTCTCTAGCCATCTTTTCCCCAAAACAGCTGTGCTATAATCATTGAAGTGCAATCCATCTCTACTAAAGTGTCTGTAGCCAAAAGAAAAGTCAGCCCAGTTCTCTAAAAACTCTCTTAGCCTTGCATTAATACTACTAAGCTCTAGTTGCCCCCCTAGCATAACACATGGCTGCGGTAGCATTTCTGAAAACATTACCCTTGAGGTCCTTACTTTTAACTTGGCCCCTAACTTTCGAAAATCACTTTTAAGGACTTCACCTTTACCTCTAACTTTATCATTGGCACCAATATGAACCAAGATCGCCAGGTCAAGATCGCTGGGTCACTCTTAGCCTCACTCAATAATCTGCTGAACCCTAGCCCCAGTCAAGGAACACACTGTTCGGGCAGGTAGGGTGTAGAGTCTTGGTTGCAGATTACCCTGTCTACCTTTCTAATAATGAAGTCCCCTTCCACTACCTGCCTATGCTTCCTAGCCCTCAGTTTTTCATCCCTTGTATATAGAGATGGCAGTCCCCTAAGTGCTCAATGGAATGACTTGCTCCATACATGCTACTTCTGAACTATCGCCCTCTGCATCTTCACCTAAGATTGGTGTTCATACTTAACAGCAATACAAAGCAACAAAAATACACACAATAGCAATACACCACAACAGCAATACACCACAACAACAATGCAATGCACAACAACAGCAATGCACAAAAAAACCACTTTTTATGCTTGTGCTATAGCTTGGAGTCCTGAAGGTAGAGGACTGAGGGAAGCAGCACCTGGTATTTACTGGCACATTGCCTGAAGGAGTGCCTAGGCCCACATTTGTGTTACAATACACTCACCGCTTACCTTATGAGACCCAGTAAGAAGAAAATCTCATGGGGTGGAACTCCAGAAACCATAAAACAGGAGGAGAATTCTGGCAACTTTGAAGCAAAAAAGGTAGGTTATGGGAGGGGGGGGGGATAGAACAAAATAAAATAAGCCAACATTACTTTTAAAGACACAGCTTTTTACTAAACTAAAGTTGCTTTTACAGTTTACTTATCTGTTAAACAACTATTAGGTCCTGTGCTGTTAGTATACAGATCTTTGGGAAGTTATTATCTAAAAACCAAAAATTGCTTGCAAACTATTGTGGTGATATAGATATATGTAGCTTTGAACTGTGCATTCTAAATCTAAAATTATCACGGGAACAACATAACTTAATAACATTAAAAAAACTCTTCCAAAATGGACAGTATATAACATTTCAGGAAATAAAAGGGAAATATAAATGAACCCAAACTGACTTTTATAAACATCTACAGATGTTTATAAACATGCATATTTTAACGCTTGCTTTGAACCTAAGAACCTAAGAAATATATCAAAAAATGGGAATCAGATCTCAGGAAAACCCTTTCAGATGAATAATGCCATAATGGAGTTTTGGTGGATAACAAACTTAAAGGTAGCAAGCAGTGCCAGGCAGCAACTGCTAGTACCAGCATGGTATTGTGTTGTATAAAGAGAGGTATGGATGTTAGGAAAAAATGTTATTCTCTCTATTTACAAAGAATTGGTAAGGCCTCATTTGGAATATGCAGTGCTATTTTGGAATCCTGTGTACAAAAAGGACATACTATTTTTGAAATGGAAATTGTTCAGAGAAGGGCAACTAAATTAATAAGGGGATTGGGGGATCTTGAATATGATGAGAGATTGGATAAGTACCAATTATGTACGCTAGAGAAAAGGCAATTGATATACATAAATACATTAACCGGACATACAATACATACAATAAACTATCTGGGGCATTGTTCACAAATCGAGCATGTCCTTTAAGACTTGAAGAAAAAAAGTTTTGGCTTCATGTTGGGAAAGGGTTTTTCACTGTGAGAACGGTAAAGCTATGGAACTGTCTTCCAGTGGATGTTGTTATGGCAGGTTCATTGGTCAGTTTTAAAAAAAGCTGGATGAGTTTCTGCAAACAAGGAATGTTGCAAGTTACTGGTATTGATACATAAAGTAGAGTTGATCCAGGGATATTTCCGATTGCCACTTGGAGTCAGGAAGGCATTTTTCCAACAGTTAGGCAAGGAATGAGGGTATTGCTAGAAGGGTTGGACTGGAGGGACACATATGTCTTTATTCAACCTCAAATACTATACTATACTATACTATAATGCTCTGAATATACCTTTCCAACTGTCTAAATGCTTACCTCCCTTGGAAACCTCAAGAAAAATATTATATAGATACAGCATCATAGAACTCTAAACTGGTTAGAAAAATGTTATCCTAAATACTCACCAATATGCTGGAGATGCAAGAAGGAAATTGGATAAGGGATTCACATTTTTTGTGTAACACATTTTCCTGTAACGAAATTCAAAAACTCTGGAATCATCTACAAAATTTCCTAAAAGATCTCTTTATGAAAACATTCACACTTAACCAAGAATTGTCATTATTTTTGATAGACCTCAATCATCTACCCAGAGAGCAAAAAACTATAACATACCATACTCTTACAATAGTTCAAAATCTAATAGCCAAAAAATGGCTAACTACAAAGGCTCCCCAAATAAAAGAGTTTCCCGACACTCTTTGTTTTAATATGCAGTATGAAAAAATGTTTTGTCTTGCAAATAATAATTTCCCGAAACTCTACAAAAATTGGGAATATTGGTATATGGATCCTAGATCTTAATAATTACACATCTCCTCCAAAATAAATGAATAAAGAAACAGTTATATAACTTTTTATATAAGGGCACCAAGAATTATAGTTAGTGTTGGTAATCTCTGTTTATGTTTATTTTAATGTTACCCTTTTCTATCTTATTTGTTTCTTAAAGCCTTTGCAATCAAAGAATTGTATAAGACACAAAATATCAGATATTGTACCAAATGCATAATAATGATACAATAAAGAAATAATGAATATAAAAACATAAATTACACACACCCCATCACATTGGTAGCTCCTAAAAACTCACATTCTCCTTAAAAATATATTGATATACAATAGGAGGAAAGTACTAATGAAACATAGCAACCCACATTACTCATCATGCTGAAATGTAATCTAACACAGTGATGTATGATGGAATATTTTTTGGGCATTCAAACATTTACAATGGAATGCACGATTATTGTACACATACATATATTTAAAAGTGGTGTAAGCTATGCTGTTGACTTTCATACAGAGGAGCTGCTACAACACACTATGAAATGTATCATACTGTATGTGTCTATGTTGTATATGTGTATGTAAGGCATCATTTCATAGGTGGCAGTAAAATCCAATGTTATCTATGTTGAATCTAGAAAGGAAAAACATTTACCGTTACTGTTCAGTGTATTCGTACTAAATGTCCAAAGTTCTAGGGCATGTTTAATCACAGCATTCAATCAAAAACATCTGTAAATTAAATCTAAATGAACATTTCTCCCATTACTGTCTTCACCATTATGTATATTAAGTCCTTAATAAAATTATAAGGAATGTCAGGGTGGATGTCAATATGTATTCTGCTTGAAATTGCTATGTTTGTGCTTAGTGTAAAATTGCTCCCCTGTGCACATCATACAATTATCTCCCACACTTTTTGAGGACTATACAATAAGTGCATTAACAATAAAAAAAGGCTATGTGCATTAACAATAAAAAAAGAGAAATTGATCTCTAAAGTTGGCCAATAACTAGACTAGGACTGCAAGCAAAAATTTGCTAACATTAAAGGGGGGTCTTTAGCAAAAAACCCACTAATGCGTATGTTGAATTTAGAGACATATTTATTAATCAGAGAAGGTGAAATTTCAGCTTTTTGTCATTTTTTATTTAACGCTATTTTCTGCCTTCTGTTGCAATTTTTGCAGTTTTACCAGAATTATCGCCAAACATTGTTAAGGCATTTTTTTACTTACTAGAATGTTCCATCTCTTTCATATTTCTTACACATCACTATGGTATGTTTCCATATAAATGTAATTGGTTTGATAATTAGCTGCAGTTTGCTGAAAATAAGCAATACTAAAAAATTTGTCCTATTAATAAAATAGAGAAAATTCACCTGGGTGAGTTTTACACTATCATATCTTTTGCTGAAAGAAATGTGTTTGGCTATTTTAGTTGTGCAATGGTGGACTGCCAGTAAGGATTTAAAATATACATGGAGCCTTGTTAAAGGTAGCAAAGTTATTTGGAACAGTGTATCTATTGTATCTAGTGTATTTTGCTAAAATGAAGCAGTATTACCATTACAATTATGATACAGGCTGCAAGTATTTCAAGAGTAAAAGTACAAATTCTATATATGATACATTTTGTCATTTCTATTTTACAAGACACACTTAAAAAAAGCACATGATGCAGAGAAGGGGGTAAGGGTTTGAAACTAATCTTAAAACATTTCTGTGCAATGCAAATCTCATATATGTGCATGTAAAGGGGAATGTTGGAGGGTACGTTATATATCATGTGGTGTACAAAAGTACAAGCATTTGACTGCAATTTCAATGCAATGCGCACATCTTCATTGGTGGAGGAATGTGTTACAGAATATGTTTAATAAATGTTAAACTGAGAGGTGGACCAGGTTTTTGTCAAGTTGACAGTGATTATATAAGGGGAGATAATGTGGGGAAAATGTTTTGCTTGAATTAAAAGTGATAAATAAAGTGAATTGGTAAATTTATACATAATAAGCCTAATCTAATCTCATGAAATGTGTTCTGTGGTGAAAAAACATTATCCCCAAGCTTGTACTTTTATGTGGATATCCAGGTAAGTGATACATTAGTAGATTCATGGCAAAAATCACTTTATAAAAAAGATTTGTAACTCTCCGGAGTCCCCATGTATCCCTTCAGCACAGATACCCCAATCTACAACCACTTTAAAAAAGCCTCTGTTTGCTGGGAGGCTTAAAGCGCCTACATGGACATGGTTGCCCCCAGGCCCTAGAGTGCAAGGTTTCTTTGCAGAGGCTCGGAATACTCGAAAAAATGTGGCCCAAAGTCAGTAGGGAGAGGTACCAAAAGGGGATGAGAAATGTAGTCAATGAGCGAGCAGGGGTCAGGACTAGAGATGGTCGAACTATTGAAAGTTCGGTCCGTTTTCGAACTTTCGAACTATTGGGAAAGTTCGAAAGTTCGAAAACGGACCCATTAAAGTCTATGGGAGGCAAATAGTTCGAAAAGTTCGAGTCAAATACAACTAAAATATTAATGGTAACCTATTGTAAATGGCTGTGGGACCTGGGAAATGGTCTGAAGAGCATGTTCCAATATCCAGGACTTTCGTAAAATTGATTTTACTCTCACGTGCTACTTTCGCTCGTTCGAACGTTCGAGGTAACATGGACATTTTACTCGCGGATTCGATGCTCGCATATAGGCTGTAATGGAGACTTTACTCGCGGATTCGTGTTCGCGCCTAGATACATGTACATTTTACTCGCGGGTTCGATGCTCGCGTATAGGCTTTAATGGACACTTTACTCGTAGATTCGATGTTAGTGCCTAGATACCATGGACATTTTACTCGCGGATTCGATGCTCGCATATAGATTTCAATGGACCCTTTACTCGCAGATTCGCGTTCGCGCCTAGATACCATGGACATTTTACTTGCGGATTCGATGCTCGCATATAGGTTTCAATGGACCCTTTACTTGCGGATTCGCGTTCGCGCCTAGATACCATGTACATTTTACTCGCGGATTCGATTTCGACATTCGATTATAATCCCTTCTTCCCATTGACTTCTATATGCAATCCAGGATCTAAAATCGAGCCTTGAAAGTGGGTGTAGTCATTCCACCATTACTTTCCCCACCAGAAACCATGGCCACCATGCAATGGCAGCGTCTGATGGTGGAATATCTCACCCGGCTGGGTTATGATGGGATGCCAATCGGCACCCCCAAAATTAAAGAGCGCAAACGGCGCATAATGCGCCACCTGCAGGTGAAACTGCGGACGCAGTTTCACATTGATCTGACCACCTCTCAGCTCCAAAAGAGGTGGTCAGACCTCAAACGGCAGAGACGGAACTACGTTCAGGACATCCAGCAGAATGTCCAAGGCAAGTATCACATTTATATATTAAATTTTATTTGTGATTGAGTTGTATAAAACACCAACTTTTGCACCACTAATCAGGCGGTTCTGCGGCAGATCTTTCTGACAATCTCTGACTAAGTATCACCACTATACCACCATATATACCACCATGTTTGTTATTATTGTTTATATATTTTTTTTATTATTTTATTATTGTTATAATTATTATTAATATGTAAGCAAGGTGCTTACGTTTACTAAAAAAGTTAAACTAAACAAATCTCTGTGTTTTATCTTTACAAATGACATTGACTACAAACATAATTATTTAGGCTTTTCCCACACCCCATTGGCTTCTCTCCCTCAGAGTATGCTTTGTGCAAGGGAAAGTGGGGAAGGAGATAGGGTTTGTAGGAACAGCACCATTGAGTAGCAGTAGATTCACTTCAGTTTGACAACATTATTGCGGAGCCAGGCAGACTTGGCCCCTCCGGACAGACCCCATACCCCATTGGCTTCTCTCCCTCAGAGTATGCTTCGTGCAAGGGAAAGTGGGGAAGGTGATAGGGTTTGTAGGAACAGCACCATTGAGTAGCAGTAGATTCACTTCAGTTTGACAACATTATTGCAGAGCCAGGCAGGCTTGGCCCCACCGGACAGACCCCATACCCCATTGGCTTCTCTCCCTCAGAGTATGCTTCATGCAAGGGAAAGTGGGGAAGGAGATAGGGATTGTAGGAACAGCACCATTGAGTAGCAGTAGGCCCACTGCAATTGGACAACATTATTGCGGAGCCAGGCAGGCACACAACTGACAGCAAACAAACAGCAACAACTGACACGACTAACAGCAAACAGCAGATCAGACAGCAAAAGCTGCTGATTGCTGCTGAACGCAGCACTGTCAGTTACACAAACACACAGACGCTGACACACAGATACAGAAACAAACAAAAAAACAGGACACCTAGAAGGTCTAACACAAAAATTGTCCAAAGGACTTATAGGGGGGTTAGTCCTTAAAAGGACTTTTATGTCTCACAAGGGTAGTCCTTAAAAGGACTTTTGGGTCTCACAAGGAAGGCTAGTCCTTAAAAGGACGGTTCGGTCTCGAGATGTGTGAATACAGGGGTGGGTAACAACAAGAGCTAAACCACCACGCTGAAATCCACACACAGAAAGCTCAAAAAACGCAAAAATCTCTCTCCAATACATACACTGACTAAATGGCGCTGGTCGCATTGCCTTTTATACCCAGGGGGCTGACAATGCTCAAATTAGCTGCCATTGGGTGATTTTGGACATGTGGGCACTTTTTAACTTTTTAAATTCGATGATTTTCGAATGTTCGACCGCTCGAACGTTTTCGAACATTCGATAAATCATCAAAAGTCGGGGAAATATCGAAAGTCCACGTCCGAGATAGTTCGAGAAGTCCGGGTCCGTCCGGAACTCGAAAGTTCGGCTCGAACTCGGGTTCGAGTCCGAGTTCTATGCCATCCCTAGTCAGGACAATCATAAGCAGTAAATGGGCATAAATCAGGAAGATCACCATGAGCGAGGGAGAATCACAAGCTATTGGCAACAGAGGAGCAGGAAATTGAAAAGGCACAGGAAACCAATCAAAGACCAGAGGAAGAGGCAAGTAAGAACCAGATTGTCTGAACCAGTTTTGAATTTGCTGCCTAGAACACAAAGTCCAATAGAGGAGAAGAAAACGAATGAACCGTTTACTAAATTTTTAGGAAATGAATAACTAAGGTTTCCAGAACAGCTGAATTCATGCGCGTGCGAAAAGAAGAAAGTCAAACTACCCGGAAGATGGAGACAGCGGTGTGGGAGTGGAGAGAGATAAGTTGGATCGGAGATTAGTGACAAGCAAATGTTTTATGAATTTGTGATAATTCACAAGAGCATTCACAGATGCAAAATACTGTATTTCATGGTATAATTTGCGGGTATAATTGCATCATGTGACCACATGGGTGTGAAATGCAGGATATGAAAATTTGACAAAGTTGCTATTGTGTTCAAGCCCACAATGTCACTGTGTGAACCTTCAATACTCAATTCAATATACACTATATACTCAACCTTCAAAATTCAATATCACCTCACACTACTGCATTTTAAAATACAGAACATTAACAAACTGTAAACATTCTTTTTGTCACTCAACTTTCTCATAACAATTTTTTCATTTCATTTGCTAGTTTTTCCCCCAGGCCATTCCCCCCCCCCCCAGACTTACATCCTAATATATTAAATAGTACTTCCTCATATGGGAATTTCTCACTCCAGAGTGTCAGTGTTTAATGTATTTTGATTGGGATATTAACAAAAACATGGAGACAAATGTATCTGCTCTGAAAGTCACATTCAGATAGTGCTAGTTTTATTTACTTTCACATAGGTACATTATATAGATGTAGTGTAGTTTTTATATAGAACCTGGTTTCGAATCGTATCTGAACAACGAAACTTTCAGAACTTCGAATATGTTTTAAATTGCCCTCACTGTGTCATTCCCATTATAAGCTGTGTAATTTATAAAGAGATTTTTACTTTTCTCTCACTATTTGTATCATACAGACATAGGGATTATTTTTATACCATTTTTTCTTTGACATATAATCCCAAAATATTTAAAATTTTACTGTATACTATAAAAACATACAGTATACCGTAGGTTTCCTTTTCTGCTCAGTTTCCTACAAAACGAGACACAGGAAAGAAAACAAACACCAAGGCTCATATTTATAAACAATCGCTATTTTCACCATTTTGCTATAGCAGGACATCGCAATGACAAATAGCGCTATTTTCGCCTTATTTATAAAACCGCTCGCTTTTGCCTTTGCAGAAAAGTATCGCTAAGGCGATGTGTGGTGGTAGTTTTTGCTTTATTCATTGCGTTAAGTGTGGTATCACTGCAAAAAGAGATTGCTCTCTAGTGTAATTCCAGAGCTATTTTTGTAATTTTTTTTTTATTATTTAAAGCTATTTATAAATAGGTGGAATTTCGCCTTTTTTGCCCCTTTTCTCCCTTTTGTTGCATTTTTTGCAGTGTTACCAGAATCCTTACCAAACATCATTACTTACTGGAAGGTTCCATTAACATGACTATTTCTTACATAGCACCATGGTATGTTCCCATATTAATGCTACTGGTTTGATAATTAGCTGCAGTTTGCTGAAAATAAGCAATACTAAAAAAATGTGTCCTATTTATAAAATAGAGAAAATTCGCCTTTTAAGTTTTACATTATCATCCTATTAATAAAATAGAGAGTTTTATACTATTTATATCTTTGGCTGAAGAAAAACACCAAATGTGTTAGGCTATTTTTTTTCTGTGTGTATTAACCAATTTAATACTGCTTTGAAAAGCCACCAGGGAGTATTACCCATTTACCATCATATGTGCTGAACTTTTTCAGCATTATTAGTGCTACTTTTTTGCTAGATAGTTTTCGCTTTTGATGAAAATTTGCCTTTTTAATAACTTTGATAAAAGGAAAAGTTAAAAGTTTAAACAATTGTGGTAAAGGCTGGTGGGGAAAATAGCAAAAATCATGCCCCTTTATAAATATGTGCCTCAGACCCCCATTTGATTTTATTAGTAAATAAAGAAAATCGAATACTTATAAAAAAAAAGATCTTTCAAAAGCGAAAAAATTAACCTTAAAAAAGCGAAATCTCAGATCATATTACAGTAAATTCTGGAAAATAGTCTAACAACCCCCTGAGTACTTATTATTGAGAAACACTCCACAATGTACTGACACCTCCATGGACCCATTGGCAGGGTAAATAAATGGCCACTTATGCGTTTTCGACACCTCATACTTGGCGAATTGGAATGGCTGAACTTAACACAAAAATACAGTTTTCACCAGTTTATAAATGTTTGAGCTGTTACCGCAGCGATGTATGACGAAAAGCAAAAAGTAACTGTAATGACCTTTTGCCACTGGTTATCACTACTTTATAAATAGCGAAAAATTTGGCGAAAAGGCTATGTTAAAAAGGCGAAAAGTAAAGGCTACGTTAAAAAGGCGAAAGGTAAAGGCTATGTTAAAAAGGCGAAAAGTAAAGTTTAACAAACCTTTATAAATATGCCCCCAAGTCTTCAAATTAAACTGGTGAACACAACTTTTATTGACTAACTTTAACACATCCAGGACTCCCTGACATGTTTCGAGCTTACTGCTCTTAGTCATAGCAACGGGTCTGGGGGCATCTGCACCTGGACCACTGATTGGAAACGGTGAGCTGATGAATTTTTTCTATACCATACAGTATATGTTCAAGTGGGAGTTGATATATCCATATACTCTATCCTAATCTTATTGGACAAGGCACCTGGACCATGCTCATGTTTAAGTGAGTGTTTATCTTTAAACATAATAGCCACCTGCATCTATGGATTTTATATAATATTGTATTTAATTCCCCCTTTTTTCTTTTTGGTTCCTTATCTGCTCAGCAGCACTGTAATGAAGTAGCTAGTAATCAGGCTTAATTTGCAGTGTTTAACGAGTACTTGGTAAAAGCTTGTTGGTTTGTTGTAAGTATGGTCCATAAATGTGTAACTGCAATTCCTATTAGTGTGATATTCATACCCCTGGTCTGCAGATGTCCCTATAATTAAGATATACTGGACATTGTTTGACTGCTATACCTTATAGACTTTAATATAGTATGTTCATTTAAAAGTTCCTGTTTAAAGACCTGCAATTAGTCACTGCCTTCAAATTTCAATAAAGTATACAATTCAAACATCCTGCTACCTTAACTGCAAGACGCAGTAATGGGGGATAATGGAAAACATTCTGGAAAGGTTTTGCTTAGATGGTTCTTCAATATACAGTGTAAAATGATTCTAGAGGTTGAAAAAGATGTTTGTCTACATATTTATTAATAGCCGTGTATACTGCTAGCAAAAGAACCTAAAAAAGTAGCGAGTAAAAGAATATGTAAATACAAATGCATTATTATCAGACAAACACAGATGGAGGGAGCGACTACATGAAGAGAGAGGCACAAAGTCTGGTCACAACATTGCACAATTCAAAGAATATTGGAAGAAGAAAGATAGAGTTTCAGTGGTCGTCTTCTCTGCGTGTATTTGGACATGAAAGCTTCCATTGAACAACTCATACTCATACAAATAAGGAAAGGAAATAAAAAAAAAAAACAAGAATAATAAATGTTTATTTATTCATTAAATTTTCAGAAAGAAATATTAAATTAGCAGGTATATTACGTTATTTACAGTTTACTTTATACTTTTCATTTTCAGAGAGAAAAGTTAGTAAACCACATAAAGACGTCTCACAGGCAAGAGAATGGTGATAAACAGCTTGTTTGAAGCTGTGAGGAAGAAAATGACATTTAGAAAGCGAGTTTTATCCTGTTTTATTTAGTGTCCCTTGCATGCAGTGTCACTGTGTATTTCCAGCCAACGCAGTCTTCATATTTTTAGTTGACAGTTCCTTATGAATTTTAATACAAGAACTCCATATTTATGATTGCAGTGCAGTAACTATGAGACATAAACTAGTGAAATGATTTTAAATAGGCGCATCCTCAGCTTTTCTCTGCCAAGGTTTATTATTATTTTTTTTTTAACCCAAATCTTCCCACTACATTACATCATTATTATTATTTTTACAACATTGTCTTATCTGTGAAATAGAGAAAACAGAAAAGTAACAAATGAAACAAAGGAGAAGGAAATCAAATACACAACTTTCTTTTTATATGCATTGTATTGTCAAGCCATTTTACAATGTCAACAAAAAACTTTTTTAGTCCTGTTTTGCTGTACAATTAAAGGTAAAGAATAAAAGTTATAGTTAATGATATACACATAGTAGCATTTCATGTTTTGGCTTACTGGTACATAGAGAAGTTTACTGGGCTTCGAGGCAAAACTTTTTGTTCTAAAATGTCACTGTTGGCAGGAATTTCATCATCAATGTATTGGTTGTTTTCTTGTCATCTTGTAGTAATGACATCACCAAACCTGGCTTTTTTTTTTTTTTTTACAACTCCCTTTAAAACTTTCCATGCCATGCACCATGTTGTTAGTGTGCTGCAATTTCTAGTAGGGAGAGCTGACAGATATTTCATATTTAATGATGTCAGATAGTTCCCTAGCCATTCCACCAGCCAGTCGGCAAGCTGTACAGCCACTAGACAATTACTGTATCCTGAAAAAATAATAACTTATTGTGAACACAGATTATTCCTAATGAGAATATTTGTATGTAATTGTGTGAGTGAGAGCTTTTAGACTGTTGCCTACAGTGATGATAAAATGTCTTGTGCATACAGATCAGTCCTAATGTGAATACTTGTATTTTAATGTTTAAGCTGCCATACTGTTTTTCTTAGACAGTAATTGAAATGTAATATTTACAAATATTTTGGCCATTGTTATCTATACCACGTTGACGTTTTCCAGATAATTTGAACAAAATTAATATTCATATTAGACTTCAAAGTAAATCATTATAAAGTCCAAACCTCTTCTCCAATAGAAAAATTCTACAAACTCAGCCGTGAAATAAAACTAATTGGTTTGGAGCATTCCTTGCACTTGTTATAGCTGTTAGAACACATTTATTATTATTCCAAGGGATACTTTAAAGAATTAAAAGTTGTCACAGATTTACAAGGAATTGCAATGCATGGAACAGATAGCTAAACCTTGAAAACACACATCTTTCCTATTATTTTATTAAGCTACATTAAGACTAGAGTGGGATATCCAAAATTAAACTTTTGAAAGTGAAGTCATTTGCTAAATACAGATCTAGAGCACATTTCCAGACTAACAGGGTTATTCAATAAAAGTTCTTATCCTTTAAAATGGTGCTAATTGTGCCCCAACCAATCAGACCTTAATTAACATTTGAAAGCTAACATCTGATTGGTTGGGGCAAAATTAGCACCATTTTTAACGATAAGAACTTTTATTACATCTCCCTGTATATTTCTTTCAGACACAGGAGAAAATATCAGATTTGTATTTTCAATTCACTCTCGTTGTTAAAATGGGCATCTTGTGTTGTCATATTTTTAATATTCGTCTTATGTTTTATGTATGATCCTATTTCTTGGATCACTTGGAATACATGTCCTGAAATATTTATTAGTGACAGTATATTATTTTGCCCCGGGAGAGGCATTAATAAATGAATATTTGATTTGATTTAAAAAAGAACCATTTTTGGTATTGTGCTTTTATGCAGATAAAACTGCTTCCTAATTTTGTGGACAGGGGCTTGTTAAGCTTATGACTGTTACTACCTTCGGTACTGAGTATTATTGCTTTCTTATATTAATTCATTATTTCATGAAGAATGATTTATTTTTTTCTGAATTCATTATCCATGTTTCTGAATTCCTGAGCTGGAAAATTAAAAGTGAATTTCTCAATAACATTTTTCAAATTGAAAAATGTTGGCATGGTTCTTGAGAAACCTTTACTGTAGCATACATGTGTTTGAGTCAAACCCTTTTGAGATTGCAAACTTATTAAATCAAAGAATGGTGATAACATTTTAAGACAATGTTAAATTTATTAACAGATTTGGGCAGATCTCTGAGTTTCTTACTTTTTTAACTGTTGTGTGAAGACATTAAAGAGCATCTAAGCCAAAAAAGAGGTTATTTTAAATTGACCATAACTGGAAACTATAATTCTTCTTAACCACCACTGTATAACTTTTGTTGATCTTTATATATCCAATCTAAAACTACTTAGATTTCATGTGTCAGTCAAGTTCCTTGCTCTCAAAAACAATTCTTCTGTGAGTAGTTTTACTGTAGCTGGAAAGGTGACAGAGTTTTGCTGTATGCTGTGTGCAGGCTTGACAGTTGGTTTGTGGCTAAAAATTCAGGCCGGATGGAAGTGGTTAAAAGAGGGAGGGGGGATACTGCTCCTAACCAAAATGTGTACTGGATTGAAGGCATGCAGCAACACAAACAAATCAGAGTAAGTGCTACTTACATGTATTCAATTATAGATTAAGATGAGGCAAAGTCATTTTTTAAGTATAGTGTCCCTTTAAAGTATGTCTGCCATAAAACAGTCAATGTTGATATTATTTGGCAGTACATGATCACTGCACTTATATGCAAGGCGAATCCATTTAAGCTAATATAATGGATTTTAATATGTCATAGCATAATGCAGAGGCAAATGTACCTTTAGGGATCTCATAATCATGCTTGGGGTGGGGGATTCGTGTCTCACAGTGACAACACAAAATTCCTCAGGGAAGTCTTAAATAAACTGGCAGTAATATAACAGTGATCTAAAACAAAACATGATTTATTATTGGAGAGGAATGCTTAAAATTGACTATGCAGCAAGAGCTGTTGAAGAGAGGAGAAAAGAGACAGGGGCACATTTTTTTTTTAACCCTATCAAGGTAAGTGCTTTCTTTTTTACATTCGTGAACTGTACAATTAGGTTGGCAGCAATCGGATCTTAAAAGACAAGTTCCATTTTGCACTTTACTGGCCCTGTGTTTCGTAATGCAAAACCCAAACTCTAATGATAAGTAGTTATTTTGAGTTAAAAAAAGACAATTGTCCACCAAATCCATGCAAATTTTAAATCCAAACCATCAATTCAACAGACATTAAAAACAAAGTTACCATTTTAAATAAGGTAGATAAAAATCATATTAATTAGGACCCACCATAGAAGAAGTAGTTGTGTCCTCTTAGATAAGCCCTCAAAAGAACAATGCCATTCACAGTACAGGTATTTCTATGTACTGAGGGCATTGAAGTAATATAATAAGCTCTACCTTGTGTCCAAGACCTTAACGGGTAGGGTGGGGCAGATTCCTAACGCTCGTAAAATGGCTGCTTTTCACGCTTTTTTGCCTTTCTTAACCCTTTCTTTCTCCTCCCCCCTAGACTTAAACCAATGTGGTTCCACTCCTGGCTTCCCAGGTATTGCCAATTTGTTCTTACCTGTGCCCCGACATCTTACCTTATTTTCTTTTACTCTCCTTTAACATTTTGTACCCATAATAGAATAAGAGACCACACCATTTTTATATTTGGATTTAACTGGCCACAACTTTATTTACCAGCCTAACAGCCAAAATATGTAAATACAATACATGTAATCTGTAAATAACTTTATAAATAACTACAATTAACTTTTTAATCAACTCAACTCCAACATGTTGATAACTATTAAACAGATTTTGAAAAAATTGTTTTCCATTAAAGAAGAACTAAAGGTGCTAAATCTGACATTCCTATGGCTCTTAGCAGTGTTGCATTGGCAGTATGACCCACATTAACTTTCTTCATTCACCACTTTGAATCAGAGCAGGTATCACAGGTCCAACTAATGAATATGTGTGATTGATAGGTAATGAATTTTCATTAGTTGACATGCTGATGAAGGGAAAGAGGTAGAATCACTACTACAAACTGAGGCAAGGTAACAGGGGTGATACTGGAGCTCCCCTGCAACAAAGGCAAATTATCCAACAGCCTACATACAGATTTTAGATAATTGAAAATGGTGATCAATGATTAGAACGTATGAGGCTTAATTGGTTGATCATGACTAACCTAACAATAATCCTACAGTACCAATCTTTGTGCAAACATATCTATTAAAATGAATGCTGGTTTGGAGGCAAAGAGTAGTCACATAAATTAAAGGAGGACTTTAGTGCATAAAACGTTTTTTCAAAAACAGTTAAAATGAAAATTACCTGGGGTAGGGAAGTAGGATTGGTACTTTCTACCTCCTAATATAATATCTATGAGGAATGGCAGCTTCTGTCAGGCTTCCTCTGTGCATCAGCACTATCTTTAATAAAGGAAGACCCAGCAGCTGAAAACTGTATGTGCTGTAGCTCCTTAACGAAACAATATTGGGAGGTGGGAATAATTAATCCAACCTCCCTGCCCCAGGTACTTTTCATTTATAAAATGTAAATTTTTACCGTATAGTTGTCCTTTAACTATTACAATTTTTATTTGTGTCTTACTTTGCAGCATTTTTGCACTTGCCTTTAAACTTTTGCATATTATTGTACTGTATGTAGTTGCTAGGATGGGATAGTATACATTACCAACTTTTCGTCCCTTGGCACGTAACTGTATAATGACATGCCTTGGCTGATAAGTTTTCCTTCTGCTTTTAATACTGCAACTGAGTAAAATAGCCAGTGATCTGTATAAATACTCAAAGCTGATAATAAATTCTATTACAATGCCCAGCTCCTGTAAACATATGCATTAAGAACTATGAATGCATGAATAATGGATTCATTTTAAAGTAATTAGAATTCACTGCCATTAACAGCAGGGTGTCTCAATAATTATATTCGAGAATGAAATGTCTGGGAAAAGACATTTTTGTTCTGCAACAATTATACCAATGATTAATGTTGTAAACGACAATATTTAATGTAAATACAGAACAGCAAGAACGAACCATATCTATCACCTATGACAGAATTTAAATGAGATGGTTTTAGGAATGTTTTGATGAGTTTTCATAATTTTGTTTTTTTGACTTTGATTTTTTTTTTTTAGCTTCATGGACTTTTCAAACCTGAATGTTGCGTTGCCTGCTGTGATGTATATTAATGCATATTAGTACTTCATTACAGTCTGGAAGTGGGTAAAAAAAAAAAGTCAGTGGGAATTGTTAGTTGGTGGCGTACTGCCAAAGCTAAACCTTGCTTATGAGTTTCAAGGACTCATCTTCAGTAATGACAGTCTTGAATGGCAACTATACTTAAAAATCAGCAATGAAGGTTACCTAGTCAGAAGTTGATGAACATGTACACTTATAAATGGGGATTGCTCAGGATGTTTTATTGCAGTTTAAGAATAAAGAAAAGAAAGTCACTTTCCTAAAATTAGTCCTCTGGGTAGTATTTTCCATAATTTTCTCATTAGATTTTCTTAGCATAGTAAAATTATAAAGAAGGTTGTCTCTGTTGTACCATATACCTATATGTATGTTCATTATGTTTGGGGAAATGTTTGATCTTCTGAGTTGAAGGTTAATGCAAATGCTTTCAAATCACAAACTTTTGCTCAAAGGACAAATAAAAGGTAAAATCAAGTGTAGCATATTCCACACATTTTAGGTTTTAAGAATCATTGGTAATACCACAATAAATGATGCGGTCATGAATGTGCCCTTTCACTTTTACCTGCCATTCTCCACAAACAAACCTTTTTAACGTTAGCCTTGTTTATTTCAATAGAGAATACCACTTAATAAATGCATGTAATGTCTGTGCTTCAGGAAAGGAGTTACTTTTTTGGTCTTAGTAAGTCTGTTTCAGTTGTTTTATCCTAGTAATTTATTGATATAGGATTTATGGACATATTTATAAAGATGCAGTATTACCCATTTAAAACGATATACCTTTAATGCCATTATAAAATAATATTATCTGTAATCACAGACAGCAGCAGCCCCTGTAAAGACAGGCTAAAGTCACGCTAACCTACCAAGATTTAATCCCTATGGCAGAAGATGGTCAGGCAGCCAGCGCAAGCTATTTACCAGTGGCTGTGTGGCTTTATGTACATGAGAATTCAATGCAAGTTAACAGCTGGAGTTAAATATTCCCTTACTTTAATGCAAAGTAAATTTTTCAAGGGACATCTACACAGAGCACTGCGACTTTTAGGTAGATCTCGCTAAATGTATCAGTATGGTGTACACAGTGTATAAAGTAGTGTATCTAGTTTGATCTGTGGTCAAAAAATACTGACCATAGTGCAAAATAAAGATTTCCAATAAATGGGGCCTGCATCCCATAGGTTACATAAAATAAACTACCACTATTGTTTTGTAGTAACAGTTGCTTAGTTCATTCCTCACAGTACTGTAACCAGCCTCCGTTATTGGAAATAATATCATAATATATCAAGTAAATTTCAGTGGTCTGTTGCTTTACTTTGTTACCTAGATATGAGGCAACTTTAATTCTTAATTTAAAAACTATCGCTGATTAGACAGAAAAATATAAAATTCATTTAAGTCATAAAACCGTTGTTTATAAAGAAAATATAACCCCACTTCATTTTTAACATCTCAGAACTGATATTCCAACTTTCATGCGGATTAGCCTTTCTGGAACAAAGTTATTATGCACTACATCCTGGAATGAAGCTCTGCTCTGCCATAAGCTTGATTAGTGAGATGGAAAATTACTAAGGGTTTCCGCTAAATCAACAACTGTGACTAAATATTCAATAAATGAAAATATACAGTACATTAAAAATGTAATTTTTTTCTAAAAATGGAAAACTTCAACAGAAAATTTGATCATTCCTGAAATATATTTTTCTTCAATAAGAAAAAGCTAAAAACAAACCAAAAGGTCTATCAGTTGTATTCAGTTAGATCAACTGGACTTAAAGTTTAGTTCTTGAAGACTTTTCCCTAGTCTGTACATGGCAGTCGGTGTTGAACCCCCCCCCCCCACCTCTGTTCATGCTTGGTTCCTTTATTTTTACATAAATGGCCTCCTTGACACCTCTCTTCTTCAAGAACTAAACTTTAAGTCCAATTGAGTTAACTGAATACAACGGATATACCATGACCTGGATGAATGAGGACCTTCACAAGCAAACTAAAAGGTCACATTTTAAATGACTTATAGGGAGAGGCAATAACACTAGTATGCGTTACTTTCCTTCCCACAATCTCACAGTGCAGTAATTACTTATGGCTCCATAGGAATATGTTAAGTTTAGTGCAAAGCTCAACATTTTCATTATTGCATCAGGTGCCAGTGCCGTTAATACAAAGGTGCAGGCCCAGCTAATGCAGTGTAAAGCCCATGCTAAACTTTTCTTCTTAAAATCACATGTATTTATGCTGCACTGAGTGAGGAGGCATAAAAAGCATAAAAGCAGTAAACTGTGTCTTATCTCCCATGTAGATGGGGGTGCAAGGAAATTAACAAAGAAATATACAAGGAAAGTTTACAGCAGGTCACACCCACTTGTAGTCCCTAGCCAATCCAGTCCAGTTAGGCAGTGGAAAATGTATGTGAGACATCTCTCCCTTAGATGCTTGTGAAGGTTCTCATTCATCCAGGTCATGGTATATCTGTTGTATTCAATTAGATCAACTGGACTTGAAATGTAGTTCTTGAAGACGTTTCGCTAGTCATCCGACTGGCTTTCTCAATTCAGAATGACTTGTACAAGAATCTGTGGCAATTATGTACCCTGGAAAATCCCAATTAGCATATCACAGCCAGGTGTTAAGGGTGTGATTAGATAGTGGCTAAGAGGTGTTATAGGAACGCCCAGAGTAAGGTGTTAAAACAGCATTGTACATGGCAGACAGTTGGTGTCGAACCCCCGCACCTCTATTTAGGCTTGGTTTCTTTATTTTCACATAAATGGCCTCCTTAACACCTCTCTTGAACCAGTCACGTTCCTTCGCCAGTATGTTAACATTACAATCTTCAAAGGTATGTCCTTTATCCTTAAGATGCAGATACACGGCTGAGTCCTGACCCGAGGAATTGGCTCTTCTGTGCTGGGAGGCGAAGGCTAAAGAAATGAAACATCTCAGAGGGGCCCTTAAAACTTGTGGATATCCAGACTGGGCCTTTGTCAAAAGAAGTAGAAGGAAAGAAAAGAACACAAATACCAACAGTGAAGGGGAAAAGCAAGACAGGAGGAAGAACATGGTCATCCCATATGTAGCAGGGGTCTCCGAGAAATTAAGAAGAATTTTCAAAAAACATCGTATCCCTGTCTGCTTTAAACCGAGCAACACGCTGAGGCAGCAATTGGTACATCCAAAAGACCCAATACCAAAACACAAGAAAAGCGACATCATATATGCGGTGCAGTGCAGTGAAGAATGCTCTGATTTGTATGTGGGGGAGACCAAACAGCAACTGCATCAACGTATGGCCCAGCACAGAATTGCCACAGATTCTTGTACAAGTCATTCTGAATTGAGAAAGCCAGTCGGATGACTAGCGAAACGTCTTCAAGAACTACATTTCAAGTCCAGTTGATCTAATTGAATACAACAGATACTCTCCCTTAGATATTAGTATGCATGTACATGTATAGTTTATTTACAAAGTATACACTATTTAACCATGTGATTAAAGGATAAGTAAATCCAAAATTAAAAGACAACTAATGCCTAAAAACAACTCAACAGAGCACCTTGATATAAAAGTAGTAAACTGTTTCTCAACTCTAATTTTGATGTGAGTGCTGGAAAATTTAACTTACTACCATGGGGCTTGTGCTTTTTTTGTCAGCATTCCAGTATCACATAGCCATGTTCTTTACACATGCCTAGTTCTTAACTAATACAGGAGCTTGTGACAGCATGTCCCACCCACTAGTAGAATTTTACCCAGGAATGTCAAACTTGTGGCCCTCCCAGCAGAAGGGGTGGCCAGGTAGTGCACATACATACTGTTGTCTTATCCAGTTAATAATGGCCATAGATTCAACAGTGTGTTTGTACGATATTGGCCAATGGCAAACATGTCTTCAACCTGCACTTTAGGAAAAAAATGGTACGATCGTCTCAAGATCGCCCATACACCAGCTGACAATCATACGAAACCCGTATTGTACGATCGCCAATCATTGGTATGGCCACCACTACGCCAATCATTGGTATGGCCACCACTACGCCAATCATTGGTATGGCCACCACTTATTTTACTTACAGTATGTACAAATCATTAAAGTTGTATTTTACAGTTAATTAGTGTTCTTGGGAGGGGGTGTTTTTAGATTATGGAATATAAAAATGTGGGTTTCCTATATTGGATCAATTTTCCTGATAAATAATTTATTCTTTCCACTCCAGCCTCAAATGATACCTGGCACTGTCCTGGTTTCGTTATTGGCCCAAATGAAATTCAATTGATATTAACTACTGCAATTAGATGATACTATCGATCCATCTATGGCCACCTTTATGTGGCTAGTTTTTCTGAACTTATGGTGGAATTCCTCTATTCAATATAGTTCAGCATCAGTTAAACAAGCAAGATAAAGTCTGATTGGTTCCTTTACACAAAGTCTTTCCTCTCATGCAGCCATATCAGGCTATATCTATGTATTTTAGATTTGACTGATGAGTTATAGGTCTGTGTAAGATCAGGAACAATACCTGCAAACCAAGCAGTTTTGTTTGTTTTTGTAATATTAATATCTTATTATGCCCCAAGATTTTTAATTGGAAGATAATTTTGCATTACCTCTCAAATTCAAATGCTTTACTTAACTTTAAGCCTTTTGCTTTACCTTTTAAGTGCATCCTATCTTTAAAGAGTAAGATTAATAGTCTTATGGTAATATTAAACTAAAATACAAACCCCTACAGCATCCAATCATGGCATTTCTTTTAGTGATCCAAGGAAGGGGGCACGTTTATACCCCCAAAACGTTGTGATATGATGTGTAGTCACTAATTAATAAATTATTCTTTGGAGTGCGACCCTCAAAGTTTGTGTTCTTCTGATCAACCTGTATATAAGGCCTAATAAATAGGTTACAAGAGTAATAACAATGAAACCACCAATATATTCCTAAAAGAAGAAAAGTATACACCATATAATATAAACCCCACAAAATAGCTGGCCAGCTACCCAAATATAAAATATAGATATAAATACAAGAATATACAAAAAACAATAGCTGGTTCTGAAAGTATACCCACTAAGGTAGAATCATAAAATGCCACTAAAATAGTCAATAAAAACTAGTAGGAGGCTAGAGGTATATATAGTAATGTCCCACAGTCCCATCCATAAACTTGTTAAAATCCACAAATATTCATAAGATCCACTGGACTGCATATAATTAGAAAAATGTGTGCAAAGAAACAGTAAATATGGTATATACATCACCAATCTTTTACTGTTGTAACGGTATTTTACGGTAGTGCAGCATTTTTAATTACTAGGGCATTGAAAAGTATTAGTTATACCAATGCTAACTGATAATTTACACAGCTTTTTTTTTTTGCCCATGTTCCGTATAGAGATGTTCGAAACTGTTGAGTTTCTTTCCATTTTGAATTCGAAAATTCTAAAACGAACCTATATAGTCTATGAAAGAAAAAAATGTAAAGTTTCTGTCCACTTTGAGGGACAAATAGTAATAGTAGGTTACTGTAAATGACACAGAGACCTGGGAAATGGTCCGGGGAACCCGTAAATAGAACCAAAACTTATTTTAAAACTATCTTTCCTCACGATCGGGCTGTTTTCGAGCTTCCGCGTTCTAAGTCAAGCGCTACTTTCGAGGGTTACCGATTATTACAAATTTGAGGGTTACCGAAATCGTTTCTTGCTTTCGAAGGTTACCGAAATCGATCATTATTTTCAAGGGTTACCGAAATCGATCATTACTTTCGTTTTACTGTTTTTATTTTCGATTTTGATAATTGTCTATTTTCGATTTCGATGATTATTAAAATTTCTATAAAAATCGGAAATTTCAGAAATCCGTGAAATTCGGGAATTCCAAAAGTTTCGGCGGGACTTTGAAACCCTCAAATTCGATTCAAAACCGGGTTCTATTCGAATCCACATTACATCTCTACTTCTGTATAAATAGGCAGCTTGGTTTACCCATTTGATTTTCAAATAAGTGAGTTTCAAGCAAAACTCACAGCAAAATTAAGTGAGCCTCCACAAAATATACTTTGAAGAAAGTACCATTAAAAGACCCTTTCATCTCACATTGGATGTCACAATGAAAGGATGTTTTATAGTCACATTAATGTCTGCACACTTATGAGTTTAGGATAAGCTTATGAAAATTAATTTACTGCACTGCTGCACAAATACCTTGTGTCCAATAAATTGTAGCTGAGACACAGGACTAAACAAATCTGTTTCCCTGCAGGGATAACAAGAACAACTTGACCCTTTAGAAACTCACATAAGAGACTAGGGGGGACAAATGCTAGGAGACTGGCATCTATGCTGAAATAAAAGCAGATTTTTTAGTGTGTTTGTTCCCCTTTAATATGAATTTAACCTTTACCATGGAGTCTTACTTACAAACAAATTTGTTTTGACATTGCATTAAAGTAAGATTTCCCTAGAAATGTTTTCATACATTACCCTTATAACCCTATACAAAGCAGGATTAATTTTAGTATCAAGGGTATAAATTTAAAATCTAATGCTGGCCCATTTCCAGATTTATTTGGCAGATATAACTGTGTCAAGAGATTTACATTATGCATGCTGGTTAAAAGTGAATACATATGCTTATGGTCTGCATCATAATTTTCAAATTTGCCTTTTAACTTATACTTTACACAGTTTTCCAATCTATAAAAAAGAATAGGTAGGGGGAACAACGATACAACAATATAATATATAGATAATACTGTTAACTGTGAAATTACTATTATTACTTAAAGAATTACTTAAAACACATTCAGGGAGCTTCAATAAAAGTTCTTACCGTTTAAAATGGTGCTAATTTTGCCTCAACCAATCAGAACTTATGTAACATTTGAAAGCTAACATCTGATTGGTTAGGGACTGGGACAAAATTAGCACCATTTTAAACGATAAGAACTATTATTAAATAACCCTGATTGTCCTTTGTAAATGGGTAACACCTCCTGTCTTTATCTCCAAATTGCTGTTTGTTTTACATCTCTCCTGTTAACAATACTTAGCACTTTTTAAGTCAATGATCATTATTTCTTTAAAGGGGAACTGTAATTTCTATACAAATGGCCTCTATAAAAAAACACATTAAGAAGACATTGCTTTGAAGGTTCTCATTCATCCAGGTCATGGTATCTGATGTTTCAATTAGATCAACTGGACTTGAAATGTAGTTCTTGAAGACGTTTCGCTAGTCATCCGACTGGCTTTCTCAATCAGAATGACTTGTACAAGAATCTGTGGCAATTATGTACCCTGGAAAATCCAATTAGCATATCACACAGCCAGTGTTAAGGGTGTGATTAGATAGTGGCTAAGAGGTGTTATAGGAACGCCCAGAGTAAGGTGTTAAAACAGCACCTTACTCTGGGCGTTCCTATAACACCTCTTAGCCACTATCTAATCACACCCTTAACACCTGGCTGTGATATGCTAATTGGGATTTTCCAGGGTAACTAATTGCCACAGATTCTTGTACAAGTCATTCTGAATTGAGAAAGCCAGTCGGATGACTAGCGAAACGTCTTCAAGAACTACATTTCAAGTCCTTGATCTATTGAATACATCAGATATAAGAAGCACATTCCTATCTTTAAAATGACTCCAGGATCATGATTCTAGCTGCAATCTATCCATACACTGTGAGGAGCACCATTGCATCACCTACAGTATTGCTTTTCCCCTTTACCACTGGCTTGAGCATGCACTCTTGCATCCCTACTGCTGGGACAGCGGTATCATAATTCCTACATTTTCCACATACCATTACGTATGGTGTCCATAGTCAGAAGAAATCACATATAGTGATTGCAAGCCTATAACAAGATTCAGAGAAGATCAATTTTTGAGGGTGGGACTTATAACACAGTATATAACACATACCTATAACTTTGCATTGACAACAGCAACATCATCCTAGGCCTAAAAGTTATAAGAGAACTATTTTAAAATGCTATTTGATCACAGGGCACGTTTATGGAGAACACAGTTCCCCTTTAAATGTGTACATATGGAATATTTTCCAAAAAGTGTGAAATTTGTTAATATACATTAGATCAACATATGGAATGTGTGAAATAGTGACCACAAAAGTAATAACTGTTTATATAAACTTCTTAATGAATCTCATAGGCATTTTTAGGGGGGATTACAGGTGCCTAGAATCCCCCCTTTTTGCTGGTTTATAATTATTTGTCGTTTTGGCACATTGAGGTTATCATAAACTACAAGGAATGTCAGTGTAAATGGGGATTAAATCAATAGGATCCAAAATACAAACATGAAGAGCAAGTGTTAATTGTTTGGGAAAAGGTGTAATTGTGATCAAATAGACAATGGCAGAGTCCACATTGTAACACAAATGGGAATCTCATCCTTATGCTTATTGTCCTGGTACCAGTATTACCATGAACTGAACTCCAGAAAGGAACAAGGATTTATATGTTGTTTTTTTATATGTTGTTTTTACTATAATGATGTTTACACTTGTAACAAAAGATAGAACAAGGTTTACATACCTCATACTGTTATATGATCACGAGAAGAAAAAATCTATTATTTAAATACTTTAATATTTGAATGGCCTTTAAAAAGGGGAATTTGTGGTTAAAATGGTGGCTCAATGTGCTCACTGCTGTCCATGATAACCCTTTCAGGAACCCCTCCATTGAAAATCCTGCGCTTGCCCCTGAATCTTAATGCAAAATCAATACCTGAAGTGTTTTGTATAGGTGTCTATTAAAGGGTATTGTTACTCAAAAAACTTTTTTTTGTCAGATTTTAAATCTGAGCTGTAAACACTGAGAAATCATCATATGAAATCACAGCATTTACAGGGAAAGGCCTGTCACTCCAGAAGCAGAAATTATAATATTTGTCTCATCCCTGACCTCATACTAGGATCTTTGGCTGCCTTCCAGCACACTTTCTGCAACAACTAAGAGAATCAGCAGAGAAAACAAAGAAGAGGGTAGGGAGAGGGAGGTTTGGAAGCAGAGCAGTGTCCATGGTGAGGCTGTGCAGAACTTAACAGTGTCCTAGACACTGCAAGGAGGCAGTGAGTAATGGATGGTGGAGGGCAATTATGAACATTCTCTAAACATTAATAATTGGATGACAAACCAAGCACAGATAAATCTGAATGATGAATACCACCCTTTTACTTCTCTGTAAAATTGTAGTTTCAGAAAATGTAGAGTTGTTTGTGTGAGTATAGTGACCTTTGAACAATACACAAAAAATTGATTTCCCATCATTTTGTGTTTACTTTTCTACCTGTCCTCTTTTGTTAAAATATAATGTATGTACAAAATAAGCACAGTAATTCTAAATACAGTTTTCTCTTAATTAAAAAAAAAAATTAATTTCCTTTGCTATGCCATGTTAAGGTCATTAGTGAGCTACCATTTCAGGTCCTTCAATGGTCTTTCCACTTCCCACGAAGCTCACTATTAAAGCTCACGGCTTACCTGCCCTCTACTGATGGTTCAAGTCAGGGTGCATGATCATGGTGTCTCTTCTGTGTTCTAGTTTTTCACTTTTCTTCTAGCTTTGTTTAGGCAATACATTATTTGTGTTTACTCCTATATTGTGTTAAATGCTGAATCATATACAAATATATATATTTTCCCCTGCTCTATTTTTTGCTCTTTGATATAATCCAAGCCATGCTTAAATAATTAATAGGAAGCCTTAAGGCAAGGTTAATTCAAACAGCAATAGGGTTCCAGCTTTTTTTTATAAAGTAGAAACTGAGCAATTTAGAAACCTGTACTGAGCCTGGGCATGCTCAGAAGAGGCAGATAGGGGATTAACTTTCAGTCATTGGCTGTGATGTCAACTGTCAAATCCATAACTGACAGTTGCTAATTGGAAGAACCAGGAAGCAGAAACAGGGGAAACAGGACATTGTGCAGGATTTCAGAGTAGACTTATATATTTCAGATTTCAAACTATTACCATTTAGTGTTTTGGGGGTAATTTACCTGTATGTAAGTTTTCATTTTAGGGCTGGACTTGCCCTTAAAGATATGTTGCTATGCTTCTGGATGCTTCATGGAAACTGAGCAATTTAGTGATCTGTACTGAGCCTGAGTATGCTCATTAGAGGCAGCTAGGGGATTAGCATTCAGTCATTGGCTGTAATGTCAACTGTCAAATCCATAACTGACAGTTACTAACTGGAAGAACCAGGAAGCAGAAACAGGGGAAACAGGACATTGTGCAGGATTTCAGGTTCAACTTATATATTTCAGATTTCAAACTATTACTGTTTAGGGTATTGGGGGGTGATTTACCTGTATGTAAGTTTTCATTTGAGGGATGGACTTGTCCTTTAAGTTAACATTTATATTAGAGATGTCCGAACTTCGCAAAATCTGGTCCGCTCGAGGATCCGCGAATTTTCGAAAAAATTCGAAAATTCAAAAATCCGCAAGCGGACCCATTAAAATGAAAAATAGCCTCAAAATCACGAGATTTCTCGTATTTTCGAAAATTTTTGAAATTACGCATTTCACGTATTTTCGAAAATTTTCGAAAATACGAGAATGCGTAATTTTGAAAATTATTCGAAAATACATATTTGCGGAAATAAGAGAAATCCTCGTATTTTCGAAATTACGAGTTTTCCCGTATTTTCGAAAATTACCGAAAATCCGAGAAATCCACGGTACGGAAGTTCGAAAGGCGGAAAATCCGGAAAAATCCGCCGTTCGCGAACAGGATAAATCCGTGGCGGATCCGGGTTCGGATCCGCGAACCGGCCATCCCTAATCAATATAAAAACTCTGCCAGTACAAATACAAATCCAATATAAATATATTATATACAAATTATATACTATTACAGCAAGTCCCTCCCAAACAATTGTTTTTATGCACAATATCTGCATTTCTGAACCTTGATAAATTACTAATGCAAGATAATTAAAGCTGAAAAAAAACAGTTAACCCCAAATTTTGTATTATGTACTTAACTGCTATGAAATGGATTTCTTCACAGCTTCATGCTTTTATATTTCAAAGTAAGGGGTAAAAAAATCCTTCTATATATTTCCTGAGTGTGAAGATTTTCTTGGTTATAGCCTCTGCAATCAGAGCAATTTTCAAAATAAAAGTAAAGGCATAGATCAGCTACTAATTTGGGTAGTTTAAGAAAAAAAACAAACAAACTGAGAGATCTTTAACTAACAACCTAAATATTGCAAGAGAGACGGCACAACCTGAACTATTAATGTTTAAGCAGACTCCCCAAAATTCCCAAACAACAGTCTTTCAAACCTCTTATGGTGGCTATAGATGCTTAAATCCCAGTCGGACAATATTGGTTTATCCCAATATCGTATGATCGTCGGATCATGTATGGACGATCATTAAAAGATCTTTCGACGATCGTTGAAAGATCTTTCAACGATCTTCCAATAATTTCCCCATTGGGTCAGTTGAAAATTTTTTGGCCGACTGGCAATGCAATCGTACAACAAGCAGATTGTATGATTGGATTGTAGCATCAATACCACCATTAACCCAACCACTAACCTTTTATGCAGCTTAATTACTGACTGCTGTTCCCCAAGCCACATCCTTGGTGAATGTGTGAGTCCATAAATAGCTCATACAGCTTTAAGAGTAAAGCAGTAAAACTAGGCTATATACAAGGTATGTTGTTATATGTCCACCCTTAAAACAAATAAATGGTCAATTGTCAGTTACCTGCCCCCAACCACAAATAATAAATGTTTCACTTTATTACCTGCATTACTAACCAGACATTTAAGGATAATTTTGTCCCCCTACCTTCATGCAATGAATCAAGGCTGTGACAACTGACATCACAGCCAACGACTGACTGCTTTTCACCCTGCTGCCTCCACTGCTCATGCTCAAGTTTGTAAAAAGTGTGTAAAGAGCAGAGGAAGGAGGCAGATACCTTTGCCAGAAAGGAACCAGAAATATCTAGTGCTTTTAATAAATTGGTAAATATAGAAGTTGGGGTTGCCGGCAGATGTCACTAGTTTTTTTGTAAACAAATAATTGTGTTGTATATTCTGATTTGAAGGTTTTAAAGGGAGGTCTCCTTAGATATAAATTAAAACCGATGAGTGTGTGATATAAATATTTCAAAAACTAAATTGGGGCATTCAATTTGGATTATGATATATTAAATCATCATGAATACACAGCTTAGATAATGTTGTTCATTTTTTGAAGATGCCATCTCACCTTATTACTATAATAATATTCAGTCTGGACCAACCTTTAAGTTCAACATAACATGGTCTTAAAGGACAACTCCACCCTCATAAAAACATCTTTTAGAATGAATGGCCTCTTTAAAATATGTTGATATATTATACTTTGTCCTATGAATTAATTACTGTATGCCTGCTATGCTTCTGGATGCCTCATTCAAACTGAGCAATTTAGTGACCTGTACTGAGCTTGTACTGAGCCTGGGCATGCTCAGAAGAGGCAGACAGGGGATTAACATTCAGTCATTGGCTGTGATGTCAACTGTCAAATCCATAACTGACAGTTGCTAACTGGAAGAACCAGGAAGAAGAAACAGGGAAAACAGGACATTGTGCAGGATTTCAGGTTAGACTTATATATTTCACATTTCAAACTATTACCGTTTAGGGTTTTGGGGGGTGATTTACCTGTATGTAAGTTTTCATTTTAGACCTGGACTTGCCCTTTAATCTTGATTTAATCAATATTTAATTTTATTTTGTATTATCATCTGCTGAATAATTTATTTGGGCATTTTTTATAGTTTCTCCTCATTCAAAATTCGACTTATGACACCAACTTGCAAAAATGATCAATGTCTTTATTACATCTGTTAAACCACCCCAGTTATAACCACATCCTTCTTGTAGTATCCTCTTAGGTACTGTTCTGGAAGCTTTACGAAGAATTCATTTTATGAGTATTGAGAGATTCACATGGCTGTAGCTTATGACAGACATATATAGTCTGTTTGTGGCATATTCTGACAGATTAATAAAGTTACTCAGTTGCAAAATAAGTGATTACATGAATTATACATAACATATAAATGGAAATTCCCAGATCGGGTAATGAGCTTAGAGGAGAGGTTCTGTAGATTAAAAAAACATCTGGATTGGTAGGAAAGTTCTTTAATTTGCACAAATAATTTGCATGTTTCAAAGAAGGGGACAAACATTTAA
Source organism: Hymenochirus boettgeri (assembly GCA_019447015.1). Lineage (NCBI taxonomy): Eukaryota > Metazoa > Chordata > Amphibia > Anura > Pipidae > Hymenochirus > Hymenochirus boettgeri. The sequence goes on from CM033473.1 coordinate 138,757,095, forward strand.
ATCTTAGAAGAACATTTTAAAAGAGATGGTTTGTACATTAAAAGACTTGGAGAGAAAACTGGCACCAAAGAGAAAAAAATGTGTGATCAGTATAAAAAAAAATCAAATGTATTTGTTTTACTGTTGTGAAATTGAAACTGGTGATGATGTTGTAGGGTTTACACTTGGCAGGTTCCTAATCACAGTAAGCTGGATCTGGTGCCAGTAAATAAATATAAAACTGCTGTATACAGCTCCAATGTTTGTAATTGGCCAAGTCCCTGCCCCTCAAGCATGCCCACAGGATATCCCTCTGAGTCAAGGTGGCAACTTTTTAATTGAAAAATGGACAGGGTACGGTACAACTTTTTTAAATGCATTATTCTAAGGTTTATCATCTAAAAATTACTTTTATTTGTGCTGTATTTACAAATTTCATGGATTTGTATAATGCTTGTCTTTGATAATAAAAAGGAAACTGAATCTGAATCTAAACTTCCCACAAGGCTTGGTCGAACCTTCAGTGTAACACATAATACTATATAAAAAACTCATCTTTGTACATCCACAGTATTGAGGTGTACAGCTCATGAAAGGCAAGTGCTGCTGGTAGTACTCTTTCATGTTTCCATATAGAAGAGGTTAGGAGAACTAACATTACTTTTTAAAATCCTAATATAAAAGTGTTTCTCCCCAGAACACCTATACATTGTAAGACCTTTCACACTCCATGTTGTCTTCAAAGAGCCATGCCTCCTGACTCCAGTATTCACCATCTTTATGTGGGGAGTGTTTTCTATACAGATGTTTCCATACCAATATGAAAGTGCCTGATAAGACTTTGAAAGCTGCTTGCGAACCTGACCTTTAATTACCAGCCAAAGTGAAATGCACACAGCCTTCCTGGGGCAATACAAAATAGTCAGCTGATTTCAGTGAGCTTAATAATGTTCAAAACAAAAGATAAAGCTTCTAAATGTACCTTTATACCATGCATGTGCTATGGGGCTCATCTGTTAAAGCAATTTGTTTTAGAAGCACATAGCCTACAAGGTCACAGATTCAAATCCCCAGAAATGTTAATATTCTGTTTCTTACATCCATGGTAGAAGAAATACACTGCAAATTTTTTTTTGTATGAAAAGCAAAGGATTATATCATTGTTAGCAATACTAGCATTGAATGTGTTTGAAAAAAAACCTGAAATCCCTGCTCTGTGTCAGGGAATTGGAGCATCTCTGTGCTGTTATATGATTGGCTGTCAGCTTCTAGAAAAGAAGGCTTCCTTGTTTTGATCTGTTGCACACTACAGAGCATGTAATCCTGCCTATGCTTAGCTGTGTTTCACCCAGCTAATGGGAATTATGGGAGCTGACCCCTAGTACACACAGGTTAGTTTTATAAACCACCCAGCAGCCACAGCAAAGGGAGAGGTGAGACACTGTTGTATGTATGTGAATGTGCTCTGTTTATTGGGACAATGTTGTCAGGAGACTTTAGTTCTGATTTAAGCTTCAAAACAATGAAAATATTGTATGCAGGCAATTTGAATTTAATTTGATATGCACTAATATTATATTTTTTGCATACATTAAATTCTGTTTTATATAGATTGTTTTGTGTATTACAAGTGCATGTAAATATTTTTTTAGCCACAGTTAATTAAAGGGTAACTGTGGTCTCCATACAAGTAACCATTTAAAAAGAGCACATTCCTACCTTTAAATTGACTACAGGATCATGCATCTAGCTGCAATCTATCCAAACCTATAGCAGTATAAAGGTTGGTGTTTTCAACTAGCACTGTGAGCTGTGACAGCCCCAGCACCATAGCTCTGACCCCTTGCCACAAGCACTGAGCATGCCTAGTTGTATGCTACAGCTGTAACTGTCTTAAAATAGCTTCAGAAAAATCTTTTTTATTTTGGGGGGGCATTTGTATGGAGAACACAGGCACCCTTTACGATGCATTGATACTTTTCATAAAATACTATCAGGGAGATTCATTGGTGCTAATTTTGCCCCAACCAATCAGAACTTATGTAACATTTGAAAGCTAACATCTGATTGGTTGGGGCAAAATTAGCACCATTTTAAACGATAAGAACCTTTATTGAATAACCCCCTAAGTTTGACATTCAATCATTTAAGTAAAAGAAGTCATGTAGGTAACCAGGTTAATACATTAATATATTTTTGTTACTTTCTCAAATATAAATAATTGTGTGTTAATATGTATTTGTAAAACTGCAAACTATTTTTTTTTTCCAAGAATGCCTCTTTCTCTTGGTGTCTAGTACAATCAAATAAATCAATAAACATTCTACTGTCTAATTCCTCAGGACATGTAGTTTGCAGCCATTTAAACCACATAATGTTGCTTTAATAAACGGTCATGTCCTCTTGCAGATTTTTTCACTTTCTCTTTTACTGTTGAGCTGATTATATTGATTTGAATCCAGTTTCAAGATAATGTCAATGCGCAAGGGTCTTTTTAACCCAAACACTGCACCTATATTGGGAAATGTAATTCCTATTTTGTTTGTAATAAAAGATTCACATTCAAACAACATGCCCACCCCCAACCTAAAGTTTTTATTTAGGAAGATCCCACCTAAACCCCCAGAACTGCAAAGATTTTGCCCTCTTACCTTATAAAGCATGTCCACCCCCTCATAGAAGGATCAATACATTTTTTAGCAATGTATTTGGGGGGTTGGGAGTGTATAGAGTTCTGTTTGGGGATTCCCTTTAACCACTAGCTTTGAATGCTGTTACCACTGCCTTCTGTTTTTTCTGGGCAGCAGCAGCCAGCCATGGTCATGACGTGATATTTTCAGCCACCTTCTCTGTGCATGTGTAAGCTCTTAAAGTGCTCATAAATCTTTAAGAAAAAGTAGCAACCTTTAAGCCAGGAGCAGGAATGTAGGTCTGTATATAGTTAAGATACTGTGGTTTGCTGGTTTTGTTGGGTTATCTACTTAGGTATAAATTCTAGTTTACATAAATCCATAATGAATGGAGCAGTAGAGATGAAACAAACTGTTAATTTTTGTTCCGCCAGCATGGTACCAATTGAAATTCCAAAAATCTAATTCAAACACAATCTAAGCAAAATTTTTTTGGAGTTTTAGTGTGATTTTTGGCTTTTCAATCTTGAAGTAGGCCATATTATTCATTAGGTGAGAGTCTGAAAAGATACACACCTATAAATTGTATTATTCTAATGTAATCATTAAATAAGTAAATGTAAATATAATGTAATGTAATAAGTAAATTATTTAAAGAAATATTTAAGACATCCTCAAAGACTGCACAACGAATGGTGTGAGTTTTAGGCTTCTGTAACCTCCCGCGACCAAGAGGAGGCTCTTTTCTTGTCCCCGGTCATAACCATATAATACCCTATATTATAACCATATAATAACCTAGTAATATAATAACCATATTACTAGGTTATTATATTACTAGGTTATTATATAACTAGGGTATTATAATAATCCAAACATTTGTATAGCTGCCCCTAGCCAGGATTCGAACCCTGGTCTGCTATGTCAAAGGCAGTGCCTTTAACCAGTACACTATCCAGCCACTACATTAAATGGTTAATATATTATTAGGTTATCATAAGGTAATTATATGGTTATTTTATTACTAGGGTATTGTATAGGTTTATTAGCAAATGGTACATTCGAGGGTTGGATAGTGTACTGGTTAAAGGCACCACCTTTAACATGGGAGACCAGGGTTATAATAACCCAAACATTTGTATAGCTGGCCCTACCAGGATTCAAACACTGGTCTCCCATGTCAAAGGCAGTGCCTTTAGCCAGTACACTATCCATTCGATAAGTGTCAAATTAACGATCAAAAGTCCGGAAATGTGGAAAGTCCGAGAAATCCAGGTCCAGGATAGTTCGAGAAGTCCGAGTCCGTTCGAACTTATAAAGTTCGCCTCGAACTCGGGCTCGAGTTCTAGTCCATCCCTACCTGTAACTAGAAACATAAACAATGGACATATTTGGATCTGATGGGCTATCACCAAGGGGAATTCAGCACATATTACTTCTAAGATTTTGAATAATTTTGAACTAGAAGTACAGACTGATATAATTTGATCATAACAAAGTAAGATGTAAGACCAATCAGCCTTTTCTCACTAACATTCTTTTCATTAAAAGTCATACATCAAAAACAATGTTATCAAATATATATTAATATACCGTTTCTAATTGCCTTTTTCTAAAATGTAAATGACAACAGACAACCAAATCAAATTTAATGGATCTACTTGAATAGACACTATTCATTTACCATTTAATAATGGCAAGTGAGTATTTGCTTAGCAAACTATTATCCATGAATAAACTACAGTGTCAATCTTGTCTTTTTTCATTTTCCAATACAATATGAAAATCAAATCTTTTAAATGAAAGAATTATAAACATTTCCGTCAACTGTAATTAGTAAATGGTTGTAAAATGGCTTGTCGCAAAACATATTGTCTACCAGCTGCCACCAGGAGTACATTTGCAGCGAGACTTTTGCCAGAGGCATAAGAGAAGAGAAAAAATAATTATAGCAAGGGTCCCTCTGCAGTAATTGATATAAGCAGACATTTCAGACTAGTGCTTTTGTTTTTCCAGCGATTTTAAAAAAGCCCAAACAACTTGTTATAAATAAAATGCAGCATTTGTGTGATTGTTTTTACACATATTCAAATATTTTTTTGATAAATGGACATAGATATATCCTGATAATAAACGTAATGTCTGACAGTTTTGTTTGCATAAATTCACATTTCAATAGGGAATTTTGTATTTCGTTTTTTCTTTAGTATTTAGTCATGCATGTTTTTTCTGCTCTTGAATGCATCAATGCATGTTCGAAAAAGCAGATGATTTTCTGTTTATTTGTGCTCAGAATAATGACTTAGATGTTAGATTCACTTGTCAGGATTTAGATGCCCTTCTGGGGTCTGTAAATTATTCATTAACAAAGGGCTCTTCATCTATATGCAAGTGACATTGACTATTGCTCTACAAATATTAATATTGCAGATGTCACATGGGTTTCATATGGATGAAAAATCTCTGACCCCATTAAGATTCTGGCTCGATGAATTTGCTGTAACAGCTTGTGTATTACTAATTTAAAATGGTTATCCTTGAAGAAGCTAATCAGTGGTCTTTGATGTTCTAACTGTATTTAATTTGTAACTACTGATGCTCTTGATAATCACAAATATTATTGATAGTAATGAAATGTATGAGTAAAAGCAAATGTATCCATTTTAAAGAAAAGTACATTAACAACAAAGTAAACAAACAGTAATGTGATTAATTAGCTTTGCCTTTTTTTAAAAGTATCATGGATACAAAAGGAAAATAATTCTTTGCAGCCGAAAACACTGAAATTTCACCCTCAATGGGCACAAAAGAGAGTTATTTACCCATTAAGGTTCATGCAGTAAAACAGCTAGTGTAAAGTTAGAAATAACTGTATTCAATCACGATGTAGCTTTCTTGTTTAGTAAAGGCTATATACATATTATATAATACATAATAATATACTGGGGATGTTATATTCTGAAGCGGCACTTCTTACCTGTCCAAGAAGGTTATATTCTGAAGCGGCACTTCTTACCTGTCCGAGATTTTGGGATGCAGCGATCCCTTTGCAAGAACTGTGGCATCGCAGTAAGGCAAGAATCACCGTCTTGTGTCTCCATTCTAAAGGCTACATGGTAACACAAAATTTAAAGTTTTGGAAATAGGCAGGTGCAGCAAAGTTATTATAAAATCCATGCTAACCCAATAACACATCGGGGGGCTTGGGGGGTTTACACTGATTTGGCCATTTATTGGCCTTTCATGCATATATTTATATAATATATAATAGTAACTAATGATATTTCTGTCAGTAGAAGTCACATTTATGTTTTTATTTCTGTCTGGGAATTTGAGGGTTTTGTTACCTAGGCATACACAGGCCGACTAAGGCTCATTATTCCAGACAGATTACCAATGAATAAACCAATCAGTAGCCTGTCAATCGGAAATTTGGGCCAACAATTATGTGGCCTGTTGAAGGTCACATAATTGACAAATATCTTAAGACACTAACCTTAAAATTAGTCTAGAGCGATCAGTCAAGGTTATAAAATACATCCAAATTTTGTCTTGATAAAATGAAATATTAGCTGTGGAGGTCATTCATGCTTAATTACGGAATTATGGATCCATGTTTGTCTAACCTAAGTTATGCCACCTTTGTCTCCTTCATGAGAGACCAGACACTGGTTCATATCAGTGTCTGATATGTTTAGGAAATGCTCACTTTATTTTATAACGGGACATATTTATAAAAGTGGAAATTGATATTGTGGGGGAATTTGTGATGTTTTAAAAAAAAAAAAAAGTAATCAAAGCAGTCAAACATATAAAACAGTGAAAAGCATTTTTTTGTGTTAAATGTATGTACAATGCTTAGGTTACTTTGTAATGTGATGTGCATCTAAATCCACTAAAAAGACAGGAAACTCACTTTGATGTCTGGAAAACAGAAATGAAAAAATGGATGTTCTTTCATCAATAAGTAATGAGAAATCCAGCAACTAAAATTTTAGAAATAATCATTTTATTGTTTGTGTACAGACCAAGCTAAATTCAAATTAGGTTTTCCCTAACTAACACTCTGTGCCTTTATAGATATTAACAAGAAATTGTTTCATTTAATATAGTAAAGTTCATTTTATGTTACTAGTTCATTTTTTTTGCAGTAAAGAGAAACCCTTGTTATAATGTAGGAATACAAATAAAATGTAGAGAAAATAATTTATAAAGGGTATCTATAGTGAAAAAAACACATTGGCCCATTGCAAAGTTAAATTCATGAACTCTGTGCTGCCTTTATCCTATCTCTGTCAGTGACTTTTTTTTCCATGGTGTCAGAACTCTGTGCAGCACTCCTGTGCAGCACTCCCCCTTCCCCCTCCCCTCTGCAAGCTGTCCTGGAGACATGGAAGAAGAAGGAGAACAGTACAGTTTATGCTCTCTCACTTTGTGACCCATCATCAATCAGTGAAAGCTATTAAGAAGGGGGGTCAAGTGCAGCCTTATATCTACCATCAAAGCTATCTCTCTCCCCCTGCTAATGCTCAGATCTCTATGTTTGTAACAGAGCAGGGATGAGGGAGGGACTTGAGCAAGTAAGTGGGTCACGTCATAGGGATTTGATTGACAGTACAAGTAGGAGTAGAGGAATGCAATCATGTATTCTTCTAACTTGTGTATCTCAGGACAGAGAGGGAATCTCAACAAAGTGATGACACTCTGGGGGTTTGGGGGAAATTATAGAACACATGGAAAGAAAGGGGAAAAAGTTCATTTTCCCACAATAGATGCCCTTTAACTATTATTTCCACTTGCAATACTATAATGGCTACTACATTAGCTGTAATCCATTTATGTTTAAAATCGTTTGGTTCTAAAATAATTGCAGCCACTGCCAATCGCACATTTGGCCTGACAGAAGAGGTTCTCAGCAGTGCAGAGCCTTAGTTAAGGTTGGAGTGTTTTGGGTGTTAGGCTGGTGTTGCAGGTCCCCTCTCATTAAAAGTAGATTTAATTATTTGAATGTGTTTTTTATATAAAAGACTGCCCTTTCTATGGTTAATTGACCTAGATAGCTACAGTAAAGGAGTAAATTGTGTATAGATTGGAATAATGTAGATTGTGAGGAGTATTGAATATTAAATAAGTAGGAATAAATATGGGATAGGAAAAAACTATAAGTAAAGTTGGAGATATATAATTGTAAAAGTAGAATTTAAGTACCTATATACTCGAGTATAAGCCGACCCGAGTATAAGCCGAGGTACCCTTTTTTACCTAAAAAAGTAGGGAAAATTGATTGACTCGAGTATAAGCCGAGGTTAGGAACTATGACCACTACTGCCTTCTGATTCAGTATTGTTTGAGTCTTAAGTTGCCCTTTAAATGGACAGCAGAATTCCCATACAGATGTTTGGAAACTACAACACCCAGCATGCTTTAGTTGCAGTTAAAAGGCAGTAGAGCCCCCTTCCCTCCCTCCCCTGAGAGTCCCCCCAGTAAGTTGGTCCTTACCCCGATCGATGGTTGCTCAACTCCAAATCTGGAGGTGACCAGGGCAGTGAAGGAATCAGACCGTCTCCCTCTCCTCTGGGACCCCTTCGCTCTGTTCTACGCGCCAGGAATTCATATGCTGGAGCTGCTGTTCTTTCTCTCCTAGCAGGGCTGTCAGTGCACAGGGATCACGGGCACGAAGCTGCACTCCAGGATGATCGCCGTCTCAACCCCTAATGGCCAAATCCAGCTGCCGCACGCTGGGTACCGTAAGTCCTGTGGATTTGCCGGCTGACGTCACTACTCGGCGCCTCTCACAGCCTGGCGCTGAGTAGCGACATCAGCCGGCAAACCCACAGGACGTACCCAGCGTGCGGCAGACGTATTTGGAGCTGAGCAACCATCGATCGGGGTAAGGAAGGACCTTGACTCGAGTATAAGCCGAGGTAAGGTTTTTAGGTTTATTTTAAAACCTAAAAACCTCGGCTTATACTCGAGTATATACGGTAAGTTATAAGTTAGTAAGATGGTATGGGCTAGCTACAGGTTAGTAGCCCTGCCTACTGTAAGATATTAAAGTTCCCCATGTGATTAACCAAATAGAAACACTTTGCAAAAGCTTATTGGTATAAAGCTATAACCAATAAGAAATTAACATGGCAGGACATATGCTATGTAGCAGCAAATCACTTCTAAGTTATGTTTAGCAGGAGCTGTTAATGTAGCTTGAGGTGGCAGACTATGGGAAAAGAACTACACTATTAGCAGGGGAAATCTTGTGAGTACTGGTGCTGTATGTTTAGGGAAACTCTAGAAAGAATTTGGATGGAGAACCTTCCAGAAAGATGCTAGATCTGAAGCCACTACTAATGAGAGTTTGATTTTATTTCGACTGTCGAGCTGTTCTGATTTCTCTCCATTAAAGTGATAACTGCTTCTATTTAACACAAACACACACACCCTCCCTGTTTCACTGCTACTGAGAAGTGCTTTCTTGGGATTATGACAGGTGGATGGGTGACAGGTGCACCAATGTGCACAAATAATTCCCACTGTGTCTCCATCTTTACTGGGACCCTTTACTACTGGTACTGCCCACATAAAGGAAAGGTGAAATTCTCTTTCAAATTAAAAATATTGCAGTTGAAAAGAGTCCAATTGGAGTTCAGATTATTATAAGGCTTTAAGATGGAAATACACATGCTGATAACTATCTGGTTAGTTGTATACTTAGTTATTTGTAATCAAGTAAAATATATTTGTAAAGAAGCATCATTTTGTTAAAGCTGGATTTCGCAATGGCAAATATAATTTTTATCGCTGTATTCATAAACCTGATCATTTTCACCATAAAGATTTTTGCAATGGTAATATGCAGTGCTAATATTGCTGTATTCATTGCATAAAATCTAGTATCTTGGCCAAATTGAGAAATATCACCAGAACTTCTACTAATACCAGACCAAGGCTGTAAATGGAAAATAATTATAGCAGAGGGGTAGCCAGTACCACAACAAATGTCGATATGCAGCAAAAAGTAAAATGGCGATATGCGGCAGTATAAGTATTTTGATAAATATGCATCTAAGTATCATTCTTTTTGAAATAAACCTGAAACCTGAGTGTATTTTCAGCTTGTTTTTTTTCTTTGTAGTGTTCTTTAGGGAAGGTATCTCTACCAGGGGTTTAAAGTAAAATTGGTGTTTTTTTCCACTATTTTCCAACAAATTATTCAATGAATGGGTGGGTGGGGCTGATCACTTGCATCTGAGCAATTTACAAGAAAACAAGGTGTTTACTGGTCTCTTTGATTATTGTTTTTGGTGGGAACAAAACCAAATATTGTTTTACAAAATTGCATACTATATGTTTCACTAAAGTGCACAGAAATATCATGAAGTTATTGTCTAAGTTTCATTGGGCATGTTGTTTAAAGAACATTTTGCTGAGCCATGTTAATATAAAAATATTAGATTTATAAATTTAAGTATTGCCAAATACCATTACTTTTCAACTATGTGATACATTATGTGCTCTATTTAACAGATCGTCTTTTATTCTTTGAAGTGCTTTCATTATTATGTCATTGATTTTTTTGAAGACATTTTTACAACTTTGATTAACACTTCAATTGCAATCCTTTCTCATTGTTGTATACTGCATAATATTTAATAAAATTAAATAGCTAAACTGTCAACAATAATTTAATTTTACATTATTCTTCATAAAATAAGAATCTGCACCAATCTGCATTTTTAAGTTATATTGGCTAACTAACTATTGATGTAGATGTTCCACACTGTACAGCTTCTTTATATTTTAGATAGTAAGCTCTTTGGGGAAGTGCTTGATGTGAATGAATACATGTAATTGTAAAGCGTTACAGAAGATGTTGGCGCTATATAAATCCACCATAATAATAATAATTTTATAATGCTCCTACTACACGCAATTGATTTGTAATGCAGAATTCTTGAAATGTGTTTTCATTTTTTTTAAAAATCTGATGGATTATTAAAAGGCCGTTATTAAAATGGAAGTGGGTTTACGTTTTCAAAATTGCCTGCTATCAGTAATATATATATTTTTTATTAAAAAATGTTTAGGAGTAAAAATTCGAAGTTTAGTGTATTCGTTTCTTTAAAGCAAATGATTTTAAAATAACTTATTTGCCTTTTAATGGACCAAAAATGATCGCTATTGAGTGTAGAATCTATTGAATTTTGAATTGAAAATTTCAATTGATTGGACTCTGGCGAGAAATTTTGTTAAATTTTGTTTAAGCATATTAACATGCAAAAATTAGGAATTTAATTAAGAATAACATTAGTAAGGAATCATGTTTATAAAAAGTCACTTAGACTTTTAGTAGAAAATCACTTTTGTAAAGAGTTGAATACAAAATAATTTCTTTAGTAAAGTATTGCATTAGTAATGAATTGAAAGATTATTCCCCTTCAATAGTTGATTGAAATATATGATTAAACACAAATTGATCCATGTATGGTTAATTGATGTAGTGTATGATTTTTTTTCCTTTGCTGATCATGTAAATACCCTTTCATAGCCTAGTCTCTGAAGGACAGATTTTTATTTTACTACTACAAAAAAACAAGTGGCCTGGGAGTATAATCTCTTTTCACAACTTCATCCTTTCTGTGCATTAAATTCTACTGAAATACTGGCTGCTTCTATACAGAAACACCTAATTGTGCCTGTTATTATTTTGCCCCTTGACCCTGCCCATTGTGTGGGTATCTGTGCATGTTTGAAATGTCCATTAGACAATGATGTAGAAATCATTGTTAAGAACATTCTAAAGAAGCAAGCATCCTGGGAAATAAAATAATTGTTCCAGCACCTAAAATGGTAATTATAAAATACAGCAGGGCACAGGGAATGAAATCGAAAGTTTTTCCAAAAGTGAAGAGAATACTTCTTTAAATTTTGGGAACCATATTTATTATCTAAACTGAAATGTTACATGTTTTGTATAATAAAGAACATTCAGTGAATATCAAGTCTGATGTGTACCATTGAACCTTATTAGATTATACGCACAGCTGTATTCCAATGATTGGGCATATGCAACCTGAATGCACTTCCACTAATATTCTATATGGAACACCAAGCATGGGTGAATAACCATCCAAAATCATGAGGAGTATTTTGTGAATGCTATTAAAATGCACAGGATTCCATTTCTAATGGGATAACATTCTTAATATGATTACAGTCTCATAATAATAGAGGGTCCCAGATGGGACAGCAGACAAAAAGAAATAAAAAATGCCTCTGCAAACAGAATTCACTAGTGAAGGAAGTCACAAATTTCTGTGACTACCCTGTATCCCAAATCATGTCCCTGTTAGGGACTCTGTTATTTTTGTTGGGTGAGGACTAGTAAACCCTAATAACTTTAATTCTAATTAAAAATGGCAGTCAATTTTTCACTTATGGTGTTATACAAAAATAGTAATAATTTTTGTGAAACATGAACATTTCTGTTATATCACTCAGGATAATTTCATTTAATGTTTTCACATATAAGAGTTTATTCCATTAAGATTATAGGTAATCTTAACTGTGAGCGTTTTTCTGCATGATATTTATTAACATATTTGGAAAGAGAATGTCAAAGACAGATGTATGTATATCCCAAGTAATTAACCAAATGTTAGAAAATAAAACAAAGAAAAATCAATCCTCAGATTCAGAGCAAGATAATCAGTAATCTAAATAAATTTCCGAACATGACAGCAGTTAGATTTTATGGAAATTGCTGCATTAAGCTGTAATGAAAACTTATACTCCATAAAAGCAAAATTAGGATCAGACGGTTTGTTTACACAGACATAAATAAAACAAGCTTAGCTGCAAATCAAATGTTTTTGCACAAATATATTGATTATGCATAAATGTAAACATCATTCATTAATATGACCAGGGTAAAGAAATCTTAGAGACCCTGTGATATTTGTGATATTTGAAGCATTTTTATTATGTTTAGTTAAAATCCCTTGGAGTCTTCGCAGCCTCCAGTCACATCTGGACTGCAACAAGCCAAGTGAATTTCTCCCATTTACAGATTTTATTTTCAGAACCTTTGACCTGATCCAATCTGAAGGTGTTAGTACACTCTAAAAAAATATACATAGATGTTCAGAAAGCTCAAGTAAGGAAAATATGAATATAACATACGGTTGGTAAGCACATTTCATGGGATGCTTCTGAACAGTAGTTTGGGGATAAATTCCTATATAATTTGCCTTTTTGTTGCTTTTTATTTGTTTTTCTCACGAAATGTTCAGCTCATATACAAACATTCATACCAAATTTAAAGAAAGCTTGCTTTTGCACATTTTACAAATCTTAAAATTTTACATGTTTCTTGAAAATGCAATGTAGATACAATGTAAATACAATGCTACTGGTATCTCCACCCTTTATATAAACTTTTGCCACTAAATAGGGCAACCCTGCCCACCCCCATCCGCTATATTAGTGTATCACCTATAGATTGTAAGATTCTTCTCTAGTAAGTTGCATTTAGTACATGTAAGTAATAGATCCTGTAAATAAAGAGACCCGCCCCCAAACTCATTGTCATTTTGCTAAAAAAATATTTAGAACTGTACTTACAGCCCCTTGCTCCTGTGGAGCACTGATCCATCTTCCGGATCTAGCAAACACGGGCTGAACTGGCAGCCGCGTCTGTGATTGGCTGAGAGGCAGCCAATCAGACATTGCTGCCCTCAATGGATAGCGCCGTAGGAGCAAAGAATACATGTATTAGGATTTTAAAACGTAAGTTTATTTCTCCTTTAAATTATCAACATGACAGTATAACCAATATACTGTATATAATGGTACCAGTGAGATTAATATTAATAATGCAAAAAAAGTGCTCTCATATAATCTGTAAAAAATCAATAAATTGACATATAATCCATTTTAGATCTTATTATCCATTATAATATGCAGTTTTTATTATCACTGACAACACTTCATGCATATGGGCTTTCCTGTAACACCTCTTAGCCACTATCCAATCACGCCTTTAACACCTGGCTGTGATATGCTAATTGGGATTTTCCAGGGTACATAATTGCCACAGATTCTTGTACAAGTCATTCTGAATTGAGAAAGCCAGTCGGATGACTAGCGAAACGTCTTCAAGAACTAAACTTCAAGTCCAGTTGATCTAATTGAATATAACAGATATACCATGACCTGGATGAATGAGAACCTTCACAAGCATATTCATGCATATTATATTTAGAGATAGCCGAACTTCATAAAGTTCGGTCCGTTTTCGAACTTTCGAACTTCTAAAAAAGTTCGAAAGTCCGAAAACTGACCCATTAAAGTCAATGGGGGGAAAATAGTTTGGAAAGTTTGAACGAAGTTTCCGAAATATGGCAGGGTAAACTTACCATACAGGTGTCTGGGACCTGGGAGATGGTCTGGGGAACATGCCCGTGCGCACATTCGCGAAAACAGACATCTGGACGTTTTTTATCCGGCTGCACATTTGGGGGTCCCGCAGCTCAAAACCGGGACCCCCTCCTAGGTCCTTACAAGGACCTTTGTGGCCCTGACAAGGGTCCTTTGGGGCTTAAGAGGTCCCATAGCTTGAACTGGGACCCCCCTCCCCTGCACTTATAAGTGCCTTTGCGGCCCTTGGAAGGGCCTTTTGGGTCTTAAGGGGTCCTGCAGCTCGAACCGGGCACCACTCCCTGGCCCTTGTAAGGGCCCTTGCGGTACTGATAAGTGCCTTTGTTGGGGGTCCCGCAGCTCAAACTGGGACCCCTGTCGGCTCTTAAAAGAGCCATTGGGCAGCATCTTCTGTCCTCCATCCGGTGACACCAGCTCTGCTGAGGCCACCGACCCCGAGAAGTACCTCTGCGGCCGCCAGGGGTACCTCCGGCACTGGTGGCCTCAACGAGTCCTATGTTACCGGCGACTTGATCTGATGCGAGGTTGCTGATGCCAGGCAGGCTCATTGTGGTCAATACCGCTAAGGAATCCACAGAAGCGTTACGGCGTTATAGGCGAATTTCCAGACAATTTTTCCCATAAACGATAATGGTAACAATCCTGAAATGTGGATATTTCAAAACAGTTTTTGAAACCCCCCACACAGACCCAGGTAAACCCACCTACTGACCTACCTTTCCATTCCCATGGAAGCCATATTTAAAGGGTAACTAAAGTCAAAAAAACTAATTTAGATTTATCCTCAATAAAAGATAGTTTTATGGTTATAAACACAAAAAAGACATACCCCTCAACCAGAACCAGGTACACACACCTACATAATATAGTTTGGAATAATATAGTTTGGAATAATGTAGTTTGGAATCGTAGTTTAGAATCATGTAGTTTGGAATTATGTAGTTTGGTATCATATCGTTTGGAATACGGTAATGTAATTTGGAATAATATAGTTTGGAATAATGTAGTTTGAATAATGTAGTTTGGAATAATATAGTTTGAATAATGTAGTTTGGAATAATATAGTTTGGAATCATGTAGTTTGGAATAATATAGTTTAAAATAATGTAGTTTGAATAATGTAGTTGCAGTTTGGAGGTGGTCACTTGCTAAGCAGAATCGGAGACCTATAGGAGTAAAACATTTTAGTGGAAAGACTACACAACAAGTTTTCTTCTTTTGCTTTTTATAATTGCCTTATAATGTAAACGCAATGGATGTATGTTATTATTTCCAGCGCTGTGTGCTATAAATGTATTTTAAAATGAATAAACCATCTGATTGGGTCTTAGTCTCTCTTTTTGACTGAGAGAGACATTTGTAGCATGAACTAATCTCCTGTAGCTCAGGTTCTGTATGCAGCATTTGATTCCTTGCATGGGGTAAATTATCATTTCACAATGGTAAAAATGGGGGGATCTACAGTGAAGATTAAAGGGTAACTGTGGCCACAAGTGCCCTCATACCTTTCAAACAAGCCTATGATGATGTCTCTAGCTTCTCTGGATCTTAAGTTATAGGCTTGTAAAATTTCTAGAGACAGTCAGGATAAAAAAGGAAGTGTGTGACAGTCACATGATGTGTTGTGTAAGAAGCCCCACCCTCCCAAAAAAAACCCTACCTTTTCTACCACTGGTCATGCTCGTGCCTAAGCCATAGGGCGGAGCAATGGCAGACATCCCACCCTGTTGTTTCAGGCTTCTGGGCAGTGTGGGGGCTTGGCAAGGGGGTGAGATGTCCGATGATGTCCCTTAGGGGACAGGGCTCGTGTCTAGGAGGTGGAGGAAGGCGGGGCTAGGGCGGAGTTATGGACGTTTTGGGGCATGGCCGGTAAAAGTGGGTGTGACTGGGGAGGAGACTGGGGTGGTCTGGAGTACAGGAGACCACCCCAGAATGAGGGAGACTCCCACGAGATGCGGGAGGGGTGTGTTACCTGTACTGGTGCTGGTGATTTTACAGCTCACAGTGCTATCTGGAACCACAACCCTTTATACTGTTATAAACTTGAATAGATTACAGCTAGAAGCATGATCCTGGAGTCAATTGAAATGTAGGAATGTGCTCTTTTTAAATAAATGGAACTTGTATGGAGACACAGTTCCCCTTTAAAATGGAAATCGGGTGTTTATTCCCCCATCTTTCCCTTTTCAGGCAAAACCTTTACAAACCTCAAACAGTGACCTCAATAACAGGGCAATGAACAAATGGGCTTCTAAAGCAACTGTGACTTATTAACGTCAGCTAATGGCTTACATGAAAAGTCCTGCAAAGGTTATCATCACGATACACCAAGACTCTTTATAACATCACAAACCTGATTGGGCATCGCCCTGCTAGAGAGCTGTCTAAAGGTTGTGCATCCTCTCAAGTGGGTGTAGTAAAAGTAAGCCACTTAACTGGCACCCGTTAAAGAGCTGAATGCTTGCAGGGACTCCAAAATGTTTAGAATATTTATTAATTATGTCATTATGTAACAATGTAAACAGTGCATAGAATATACAGTATAAGGGGGAGTGTTTGCTGCACACAGACTGAATCATGGTTAAAAATGATCAGTGAGTTACAGAGGATTAATCTTGGTTGACCTGATTTTGGGAAATTAAAGTAAATCATGATCACCTTTTTTTAAAACGTTATGGGGTTGGAAAGAAGGGCGTGAGAGCTGGAGTTGAACATTTTCTTATAATAATCAATCAGGGACATAGCTAAGTGATAATTATAAGAAAATGTGTAAATATAAGAAAATAATATAAACCTTTTTATGTACAATAGGATATTTCTACCAAAGGATTGAACATTAATTTACTTGTAATAGAGATTCTAATTACTTTCTCAATTACATATAACATGGAGTGCACCTATTATTTTTGCCAATCTGCAATTTCCAGAACCCCATTTGGTTTATTATACCAAATCTACATCACCTCCAAGCAAAATTATATCTGTGTGATTTATTTTGAGCCCATCTCCACTACTGATTACATAAACTTACATCGGTCGACACACTGACAAATGTATATATATTCCCTCCTATGATAGTAATTGAGGATGAATTGAGGATGAAATATCTATACCCTACTCCTTAACCCTACCTAACAGGTGATCCAGAGGAAGGCAAAAAAAAAGGAGGAGGGGGGCATTCCTTCCTGACTCCAAATGGCAATTGGAAAGTATCCCTTGATCAACCAGAACTGCAGCATATGTATTAATACCAGTAATTCTCATTATTATATAGTATCCCTGTACCAACCAGAACTACAGTATATGTATTAATACCAGTAATTCTCATTATTATATAGTATCCCTGTACCAACCAGAATTACAGTATATGTATTAATACCAGTAATTCTCAATATTATATAGTATCCTCGTACCAACCAGAACTACATTAATACCAGTAATTCTCAATATTATATACAGTAGTGTCACTGTACCAACCAGAACTACAGTATATGTATTAATATCAGTAATTCTCAATATTATATAGTATCCCTGTACCAACCAGAACTACATTAAATGTATTAATACCAGTAATACTCAATATTATATAGTATCCCTGTACCAACCAGAAATACGGCATATGTATTAATACCAGTAATTATCAATATTATATAGTATCCCTGTACCAACCAGAACTACAGAATATGTATTAATACCAGTAATTCTCAATATTATATAGTATCCCTGTACGAACCAGAACTACAGTATACAGTATGTATTAATACCAGTAATTCTCAATATTGTATAGTATCCCCGTACCAACCAGAACTATAGTATATCTATTAATACCAGTAATTCTCAATATTATATAGTATCTCTGTACCAACCAGAACTAGAGTATATGTATTAATACCAGTAATTCTCAATATTATATAGTATACCTGTACCAACCAGAACTACATTATATGTATAAATACCAGTAATTCTCATTATTATATAGTATCCCTGTACCAACCAGAACTACAGTATATGTATTAATACCAGTAATTCTCAATGTTTTTTAGTTTTAGAAACTTATCTAGCCCACTTTTAAAGCTATTCAATGAACTTGCCATTACCACATCTGCTGGAAAACAGTTCCACAGTTTCACTGTTCTGTGAAGAACCCTTCCTAACCTGAAAATGAAAGTTCTTTTCTTCTAATCTCAAACGATGTCCACAAGTCCTCTGATATGATCTATTAGTAATCAATGCACCAGAGAGTTTATTGTATGGCAAATTAATATATTTGTATAAGGTTATGATATCCCCACACAAACGTTGCTTCTCCAATGTAAACAGCCCTGACTTGCCTAATCTGCCTGCATAGTCAAGCCCCTCCATTCCCCTTATTATTTTAATTGCCCATCTCTGAACATTGATGTCCCTTATATGGGATTCTAAAACTGCACCGCATATTCCAAATGAGGCCTTACCAGAGCCTTGTAAAGAGGAAGAATGATATTTTTCCTCCTTTTAATCTACTCCCCTCTTTATACAAAACAATTTCTTGCTATCTCTAGCCGTGGCTGTCTGGCATTGTTTGCTACAACTAAGTCTGTTATCTACCAGAACCCCCAATTCTTTTTCCATTAGAGATTCACTTAGTGCTGAAATATTTATGGTGTAGGTGGCACAGGGATTGCTAAACCCCAAATGCATCACCTTACATTTATCAACATTGAATCTCATCTGCCATTCTGCTGCCCATTTTGATAATCTATCTAGGTCTGCATGCAGCACTTGCACATCATATGAAGTTTCCAAGGCTCTATCTTGCTAACCATTCTAATTCCATTTGCTCATTATAACTTCTTGTGTTTATGCAAACTTTTTGGCCAATAAAATCTCAAAAGTATCCGAAAAGTATCCCTTTAATGTACAGTACAATACCCGAAACAAGGGAAAAATAGAAAAAGTAAATGTAAGTAAGAAGAAAACAATTAATAGAAAGAAAGAAATGCTAAGTTCTATAGATAAAACAATATTTAGATCCCTAGATATGTTGTCTGTTGGGTTCCTCAGGTTTACAGTATTCTGAACACATCTGTAAAATGTCTTCAATTCAGTCTATTCTAAGAAATTCTGTTTTGCCTCTGGCATTCAAAAGATTTTCTCTGTGAGCCTACATTACAGAGAAATAATGTCACCTCTCTTTGAAACCCTAGAGAGTCCAACTTGTGCTGTTTACTGTGGAATGATTCAGTGCTGAAGAATTCATGGTAATCGGACATTATGTTCTGCATGTATTTCTATGCTTATGTGGAACACCCTTTATTCATCCTCAAACTCGTCCTTGTATTTTTAACTTTCCTTTGTCCCTTGACAAAAGATGGAATTCCCACTGCAGCAAATTCGTATATCTACTTTTTACATTCATTAAGGAGAAGAATACCAAGCACACAGGCGTAGAATCAGAAAAGTCAACATTTCAAGCTTATCTATTTTAGAACAGGCGGATTTTTTACTGATATTTGTACTATAACCACTGTAAGACTAGTCATAGACTTTTACTTTTCTAAAATACATAGATAAATAACCATGGAATGTATATTACGTGTGATATGTAGTGGTTGTGATATGTGGTTAAGTAGGGATGAGCCAACATTTGGGTTAAAAGTTCTTGTTCCATATTTGAAATTCTGGCAGTTGAAACTACTGATGGAAATTCAACCATGGAAACCTGATTTTGACATAGAAATTTTGTAGTTTGTATGTGGAACTTCCTTTTGGATGGTCCTGAACTGAAACTATGTCTGGTTTTGCAGATCCTCCGGGAGAAGAAACCTGATGAGTTTGTTTATCTCTAATGGCAATACTCTTAGAAGGGCTCTTCTAAGAGCCAATGGGGGTCCTGGTTTCGAGCTGCAGGACCCCCAACAAAGGCACTTTTCAGTGCCGCAAGGGCACTTCTAAGTGCCGGGAAGGGGGATCCCGGCTCAAGCTGCGGGACCCCTTAAACCTCAAAGGGCACTTGTCAGTGCCTCAAGTGCCCTTCCAAGGGTCACAAGGGCACTTCTAAGTGCCTGGGAGGGGGTTCCTGGTTCAAGCTGTGGGACCCCTTAAGACCCAAATGGCCCTTGTAAGGGTCACAATGGTCCTTCTAAAGACCCTGGAGAGGGTCCCGGGTTGAGCCGAGGGACCCCTGAACGTCTGGGACTTTTGGGCGCTTGGGAATTCTCGAACGTCCAATTTGCGAATCCTCAAATGTTCAAGTATTCTCGAATCAGCAGTTTGAGGATTACTGAACAAACATAGGAGCAAAAGTACCAGGCACTCAACCCAGATATGAGTTAAAAAATAATCCCTTTATTGTGCAACATTGGGAAACAACATTAGGTGCCAATAAAAACATTTAAAAATATATATATACATACAAAAATGGATACCGATAGGTAGCATGAATCACTCAGTATCTCCCTCACCAAATAACCATCTCAAGTGATTAGCATCAAACCCCGTATATACTCATCTGTAAGCCAGTCTCAGTCACAGTCATAAGTCACCATGGGGGCTCCAGCATAGGAAAAGGCTGAGGGACGATACATCCAGATAGGTAGTATGCATCGGTATCACACACAGGAAAATGTGGGACGCTGAACGCGTTTCGCTAATCAAGCTTCCTCAACAGCGGTTTGAGGATTACTGAACATCCCGTGGAAACCGGAAGTAGCGGGCGTGTTCTTCCCATGAGAACGTGTTCTTTGGTTCTTCCAAGGTCCCAGAGTCATTTACAGTGAGCTACAAATGCTATTTAAACCCTTATTTTAGGCATACATGTACCCTTTGTCAAGGGTACATGTACCCGAAACATGTTGTGCAAGCTGGAATAAAGCCTCACTTGCATCTACTCCTGAGGACTCGTGGCTCTTCCATTTTTGAATGTATTTTGTGTAATTTCAATTAACCTATCCCCAGGCTATAAAAGTACCCAAATTCATTTACTCCAGGCAAATTAAGAATAAAAAATGTTGTTATTTTAGAAATACTAATTGTATTTCATGTTGTATTGATGCACAGAAAAAGAAAAGACTGCAAAAAGGTATCTTTCAGCAGGAAATGGTATTTAGCCATTCAAAAGATCAATTATATCTTATACAAGGTAATATTCCAGCTAGAACATTTAATCAAGCTTAACAAGTATATTTGTATAGTTGGGGAAAAATCAGCGCAGTATAAAGTCAATTACAGATAATATAAAAATTCTTGGTTCCTTGTAAATTTATCATTTAAACGTCCACGCTGCCACCTCTATAGCTTTAGCCATATGGACAAGATACTAATCTTGCATGTCTTCCTCCTACATATGTTCATACAGACATTGTGTCATAGTTCTTCAAGATTAATTTAATTATCTTTATTTTTCTGTGATTTGGCTAGGTTTTTCGCAGGGTATTTTACTATATTTTCTCCATCAGAAATGTACTAGCAATAAAGTTCAACATTGAATGCAGGGTGGGGACAATACTCCAAAGTGTTTCTTTCCATGTCATTGGATTATCTACAAATCAATCAACGCATCATCCAATGACAGGGAGAATTTATTTAAAATGATTACATGACATACTTTAAAACTTGTACTTTATAAATAATCCCTCTATTCTTTTTTCCATTTGTCCTTTGCTACTGGTAATGTAACCCTTTTTTAAATTGAGAATTGGCTCACGGAGGTGTTACCAGAAGCAGAGAATCTTGGGAAAATAAGAGGAGTAGCAGCAACCAAACACACATGCATTTTAAATAACTGATATCATTTCTAAGGTTAAAAATATAGCACTTTGCTTCCTTGTTAAATGATCACCTGAATGTAATTTATTATTAAATTTCCACCAGCAAAAACTACTGCAACAACTATATTAAATAGGTTTCGAATTTGTGGGTTTATTTTACCCATCGCAACTCCTGTCACTTAATCTAGAAATAAATAAGTGTAAGATGAAATAGGGACAGATCTACAACAAGAAATTGTACAGTGGTTGTTGGGAATAATTATAATTTTCAGTAATGGTCAATTTCAAAAACTTTTCCCCCCAGTATAGATTCCCCTTAAGGGACCGCAAAGCCCATCATCCTGAAATTCACTCTGTAACATATGAGTAAGTAAAAGAATTACCAGCCCTAATCCAGTTAGACCCCTAAGGAATATCTATAATGGCTACCTTAAAGACATGATAAGCATTTCTAATTAATTTGGCTTGAAAAAGCCAAATTCCTGTTCTTTCTATTTCTTCTTCCGTTTAATTATCACGATTTTTGGACCGTATCTCCTCCCACAGTTTTTGAGACATGAAATTCAGTACAGATGTGCAGGGCATATAGGAGAAGTGTGCTATCTTCTAGCTAAGGAATCCGCGGAAGCGTTACGGCGTTATCGGCACATTTTCGGACATTTTTTCCCATAGATTATAATGGTAACAATCCTCAAATGTGGATATTTCAAAACAGTTTGTTTCATGGTCATAAATACAAATGGTGATACCCCCAACCCCCCACACAGACACAGGTACACCCACCTACTGACCTACCTTTCTATTCCCATGGAAGCCATATTTAAAGGGTAACTAAGTCAAAAAAACTAATTTATATTTATCCTCAATAAAAGATAGTTTTATGGTTGTAAACACAAAAAAATATCCCTAAACCAGACCCAGGTACACACACCTACAGATCTACTTATCCATTGCTGTGGCAGCCATACTTAAAGGGTAACTAAAGTCAAAAAAATTTAGATTTATCCTCAATAAAATATAGTTTTATGGTTGTAAACACAAAAAAGACATACCCCATTAACCAGACCCAGGTACACACACCTTAAAGGGTAACTAAAGTCAAAAAGCAAATTTAGATCAATAATCAAAAAAGTTTGTTTTTTTTAACCCCCAACGTGATACAGGTATACACACCTACTGACCTACCCCTCCATTACCGTTGCAGCCATACTTAAAGGGTAACTAAAGTCAAAAAAACTAATTTTGACCAATCATCAAAAAAGTTTGTTTCATTAGAACTTTTCGAACTATTTGACTCCCATTGACTTTAATGGGTCTGTTTTCGAACTTTTCATATAGTTCAAAAGTTCGAAAACGGACCGAACTTTCGAAAATTCGGCCATCTCTAGTGAGAACTCTGTCTGAAAAGGCTGTTTTCACATAGTGAGAGAGAAGGGCTGTAGATTACCTTACCTTCTCTGCAGCTGCAGGTCCTTCACACAGCAGAGAGGAGAAGGGACTTCCTGTCTCCCTCACACACTGAGGGAGTCTGAGGCTGTGCTCGCCGGCGGCACTGTGCAGGAGAAGCCTTAGGAATGTCACATGTCAGCCTCCCATTAACTTTCTGGTCAGTCATTTCTTTATATCTTGGGCTGTGGAGCACGTAGAGAGGTGGTTGATGGCTCGTTTTAAAGGTAGGAAACTGGCCTTTCATTTAAACTTAACTTGTTTGGAGACCACAGTTCCCCTTTAAAAGGACTTTTGGGTTTATAAATGTGTGAACATAAGTGTTAACCCACCACACTGAAATCCACACAATCAAAGATCAAGTTTGCTCAAAAAAAAAAAAAAAACTCTCCAAACTCCAACACTATCAGGTCTCCTACTAAACTCTTCAACAGACTCACAAAATGGTGTCTGGGGGTTGGCACTACTGTGCTTGGTGAATTAAGTTCATGCGGCAGAGTCATTTTCATAAATGTGATGATTATTGCGGTTTCGATTTTCATTCTCTATAATCATCTACTTTCGATAATCATCTACTTTCGATTTCGATAGTCATCTAATTTTGATTTCGATAATTATCGAATGTTCAATAAAAATCAAAAACTCGGAAAATCCGGGTTTCGTGAAATCTGGGAGTTCCAAAAGTTTCATCGGTACTTCGAAACCCTCAGATTCTATTCAAAACTGGGTTCTATTTGAACCCACATTACATCTCTAGTTAGGTATTTGTGTTGTGTGTGTGAGTTTGAGCCGAACTATTCGAACTAGTTGGTTTTTCCAGAATCGCTGTTGTATTTTCGATAATTATTGTAAATTCGATAATTATTGAATTTACGGACCATTCGCTAACCCTATAATGTATAGTTCGCTAACCCTCGAATGTAGCCTTAGATTTTCGGTAACCCTCAAAAGTATCGTCCATTGTCAGTAACCCTTGAATGTATGGATCATTTTCGCTAACCTTTGAATGTATCGTTCGATAACCCTCGAAAGTATCATTCCTTTTCAATAATCCTCGAAAGTATAGTTCGATTTCGGTAACCCTCAAATGTATGGATCGTTTCCGCTAACCCTAGAATGTATCTTTCGTTAACCCTCAAAAGTATCATTCGTTTTCGGTTTCCCTCTAAAGTATTATTCATTTTCGCTAACCTTAGAATGTATTGTTCGCTAACCCTCAAAAGTAACATTCGTTTTCGGTAACCCTCAAAGTATCGTTCGATTTTGGTAACCCTCTAATTTATGGTTCTATTTTTGGTAACCCTCGAAAGTATAATTCGGTAACCTTTGAAATGGCCGTAACCCTCGAATGTAGCTTGCGCAAAACCCCAAAATTGCCCGCCCGTGTTTAAGAAGTGTTTAAATAGATTTTAGTCACAGTGACATGTTCCCCAGACCATTCCCTAGGTGCCACAGCCATTTACAGTGAGTAACCATTGTTTATCTGTAAATCACACAGACTTTTCGAACTATCACTCCCCCATTGACTTTAATGGGTCCGAATTCAAACTTTAGAACTGTTACTGAAGTTCGAACGTGGACTGAACTTTATGAAGTTTGGCCATCACTATTGTTCACATTTTTTCGTGTTTGCTAAATGTAGCTGCTTATTATTAATCATTATAATGGCTCCCCGTGTAGCCAATCCTAACACCATTTCTATGCAATTGAGATCTGTTCTCTGCTTTGCAAATTTTTTTGGTAAGTGGATTAATGGACCTGAAAACTTGCCATCCAGAAATTCACTCCCTAATGTAAACTGATTAACAGAATGCACACAAGCAAGGAATTATACCATGTTCTCTCTTGTAACAGCTAGAGACATTTGTGAATCAACAGGGACATTCAATAAAAGTTCTTATTGTTTAAAATGGTGCTAATTTTGCCCCAACCAATCAGATGTTAGCTTTCAAATGTTAAATAAGATCTGATTGGTTGGGGCAAAATTAGCACCATTTTTAACCATAAGAACTTTTATTGAATCTCCCTGCAAATATTTTACAACCACTGCAAGACTTTTAACTTAAGATTTTGTCCAGTTCTGTATTGCCCAGACACACTCACCATATTTCCAGCCTAAACCCAACTGAACCCAAACCTAGACAGCCTCAAGTCCTGCCTACTTTTGGGGACTTCCATAGTGCATCTGAAGCATTGAAACAAGACACTCCTATCTCAACTATAACTGTTGGCAGATATGGGACTAGTTGTAAAATGTCTTATTTCTCTGTCTTTGAACACACTTTCTTTAATGCGGAAAGAAAATAATGACTATAAATATAGGTGAGAAATAACAAGTTAGCAAAAGGTGAAAGAAATGTCACCAGCCAGATGTTGTAGTGAAAAATTTTAAAGAGAGAAAAAAAGAGAAAAATGAGAAAATGTTTTAAGTATCAGTTGTCAGAACTACCAGTCAAAAGAAATTCAGCATATTGTCCGCTATCCAAGAAGAGAGCTGGGATCCCTAGAGATCTTGAAGATTAACATGTTGCCTGAAATGTAAATTATATTAACTGGAGTTGTGCCTGTTTTAATTAGTTGTTAACTTTCCCAGCGAGAACTGTAACTCTTTTTTAGTGAGTTGCATTTCTAGTGTTGAAGGGACAGTAACAAAAAAAACCTTTATGACAAGTCTTTTAGAAATATTTCCATTTTATTTATAGCCTTCCATCTCTATTTATCTCTCGCCTAAATTACTGTTTTTTATGTGTTGCCTAGTTGATTGGCTTCCGGGGACATTGAGGTGTAACTCTTGGGAAAATTGGACACTTCTTTCACTGGACACAAAAGAAGGATTTAAAAGGAAGTTATACCTCGTACCCTCCTTACCCCCACCACACACTAACACACACACCATACACACAAACACACACACACACACACACACTTGATAGTTGATTGGCTTCCAGGGACATTGAGGTGTAACTCTTGGGAAAATTGGACACTTCTTTCACTGGACACAAAAGAAGGATTTAAAGGGAAGTTATACCTCGTACCCTCCTTACCCCCACCACACACACACACACACACACACACACACACACCATACACACAAAAACACACACACACACACACACACACACACACACACACTTGATAGTTGATTGGCTTCCAGGGACATTGAGGTGTAACTCTTGGGAAAATTGGACACTACTTTCACTGGACACAAAAGAAGGATTTAACGGGAATATATACCTCGTACCCTCCTTACCCCCACCACACACACACACACACACCTCTATTTATTAAGAACAGTAGTAAAAAATGTTCGTAAATCAATATTAATTAAAAACCTAAAATAGCGATGACAATTTTAACCAAACCCAAAAATCAAGGGGGTCTAGGATTTCCTAATGCAAAACTATACTATCAAACAACTTTATTAGCACTGTGGATCACGTTTGAGCAGGGATGCCCAACCTGCATCGGGCTGGTGCCACACTGGCTTCATCTAGACAACTGGGCAGCTCACTAAGCCTTGCCCCAATCTGCCCAGATTCCCTGCCCACACCTGCCCAAACCCCACCCATTCATGTGTCCCACAGGCCTTCATTTTTTGAGAATGGGTTACATCTGGCCCATGGGCAGTGGCTGGGCAACACTGCATTGGAAAATTATATTCTCAAACACTTCAGTGTATCACATTAGACCACTAAAAAAAACTTACCAGTTCTTCTGCCAAGTATCAAGTATCAAAGTTACCCTCAAACAATGGAATCAGTTCCTATACTTCTCTTCATCACAAGACAACCAGGCCTCAACTTGTTATCCCTAATTAAACCTCCTCAAACCTGGACGGAACATTATATTTTTAAACTTTCATATATCTTAAGAACTGAGGGTCTTAAACAAAAATTTATGATATTCCCATTTCATTCTTTCTTGCATAACTCAATATTTCAAGTTACTTAAAGAATAAGAAATGGCTAAACTTAAAATTCTATCACAGTTTGAAGAAACATTGTCTGGTTTTACCTGTGATGGACAACATTACTGTAAAAACCAAATTTTTAAAAATGAAAAGAAGCTATTCTGGTTATCATGTTTTGGATTACCTAAAGGGAAAATACACTTAAGCAACACTTAAGCTGACCATGCACATTGCCGCTACCCGACAAATCCTGGGATTTGCTGAGTATCAGCAAGATGAAGGGGCTAAATAGGACCAACAACAATGTCGATAAACAACTGCTGTTGGCATCACTGTCACTCATTCCGGAAGGAAAACTTTTGGCCCCATATGAAAAAAAGGCTGCCGGATCCTCATACCAATTTAATATGCCTGTACACCAACAATCGTAATTGCATGTGTATAGCCTCCTTTAGTTTGAGTTGTGTGTGTTACTGCATTTCTCCAATCCAGTACTTGCTTTGTCAGGCTCAGTATCCCCAGTTAACTGATGTCCCCTTTGTCAGCTCTGTCTATTTCTGTCTTTGTCTATTCTGTCTATTGAAGCTATATACTGGGAAAGGAGAATTCCCCACCATGCAATATACACATGACAAATCCTCCTCCTGTCCTCTCTGTCACCTTGCCAAATTGTTGCAGCTGAACTTCACAGAGTTTATGATAATAAGGCAGTTGCCTGACAGCTGAAAAAGAAGTGAATACTGTACCTAAATCTAAGAGTGAGTAAAGAACTATGGGATAGATGTTTAACAAAAAAAATAAATAAATGTTGTTGTTTTAAATAATAGCAGTAAAAACATTAAAATATATATATGTTTTTTCTTTTTTCCTGTTTTAGATGCATTTCATTTTTACCTTAAATTACCCTTATAGGCGAATAATATTACAAACCAAAAAAATTTGAATTCATTTCTCGACTCTTGAAGAAAGAGTAACCTCCTTTTTAAGAAAATAAAGCAAAAATTTATACCACTGTTACCTAAATATATAAAATATTTTTGTACCAAAAAGGGGTGTTACTGTTTTGCTTACTAAGCCAATACCTTATATCCCTAACTTTTACTTTTTAAAATGTTCATAACTACTAATGTTTTCTTGCCTGGTTTATTTAGGGCATTTTTCTCTTCTCTCCTTTCTTCTTCGGACTGCATCAGATGATTCTATTAAATTTTGAATTGTTTAAATTAAATTCCCTCTTAATGCTTTAGGAATTTTTAAATTTATTCTTCTGAAGAAATGCTTTGAATATGGAATTATGGATTTACCATATATACTCGAGTATAAACCGAGGTTTTCAGGCTTTAAAAAAAGCCTGAAATCTTACCTCGTTTATACTCGGATCAACCTGTCTCTTACCTTGTCCGCGGCTGCGCGATCCGCATCCTCAGTGCGCATCCGGATGATGTCACTACCCTGGCGCCTCTCACTTTGGCGCGCCGAGTAGTGACATCATCCGGATGCGCACTGGGGATGTGGAGCGAGGAGCGAGCGGCCGCCGGACAAGGTAGGAGAATACTACGGACGCCAGGGAGGGCAATATTTACAAATAAGGGTAAACCTTCTTTATTTGTGCATACTGTATGCACAAATAAAGGAGTTATTACCGCTATTTGCAAGTTTTGCCACTTAAGATGTTTGAATACTACAACCCCAGCATAAAGCATGCTGGGAGTTTGTAGTTTCCAACATCTTAAGTGGCAATACTACCCCCTTGGTTTATACTCGAGTCAATGTGTTTTTTCCTCCTTTTTTACCTAAACTAGTACCTACCTCGGTTTATACTCGGGACGGTTTATACTCGATTATATACGGTAATAAAATTGATCTCATATTCAAATTTTGAATACGTTTATTTTTTTTTATATTTTTAAAAGCAAAAAAAAAAAAAAAAAGCAATTTCACTGGCTGGATCTGTCAATGTATTTATTCTGTACCTTAAAAACAAATTATACATTTATGGCTTCATAGAAATATACATCACTATTCATCATTTAAAGTTAACATGAGTTAGACCCATTTAATAGCCAACACACCAGTCTTGAAAAAGAATTAGTATTGAACGCTTGATGCCCACAGCATCTTTATCAGGACTGTAATGATGAATCCAAATGTAGTTAATATGCGTGCCAAAACACTTTTTTTCAAGGTTTGAGTGATTTTTGTCTTTGCGACATACAGGCTATCCATGAATGGCTCGATCAGCTGTAATATGGTGCCAATGATCAATACTTCCTGAATAAAAATTGATCTGGAAGTAGCAATATATATACCTCTCGCACCACTGATGTTGAGCATATTTTATATAAAATCTGTTTAAGATCTTGAGGTTGCAAATAGGACCACTAAAAAAAATTCAAAGACTGAAAGTCAGTGAGCAGTTA
Organism: Hymenochirus boettgeri; assembly: GCA_019447015.1. Lineage (NCBI taxonomy): Eukaryota > Metazoa > Chordata > Amphibia > Anura > Pipidae > Hymenochirus > Hymenochirus boettgeri. The sequence continues at coordinate 138,786,664 of CM033473.1, forward strand.
ATTGATCAGAATGGTGACTTAAAAATGATTTTAAAATTATTAGATCAAAGTGATCTTAAAGGAGAACTAAACATATTTTTTAAAATCGTAATGTGAATGCTTTTCTCCCCAGAAAACCTATATACTGTAAGATACTTCCAGTAAGTTGCATTTGTATACATTTGAAATGTATATTCTGTAACTTACAAGGTTTCTATGTTGTTTCCAGTACAATTCACAGCCCATGTAGTCTTCAAAGAGCCTTGAAAGCACACCCATTGGCCACACCTTCTAAATTGGTACATTTTTCAATGCTTGGTATCACATGGTTATACAGTACCCAATCATATTTCTAAAATATGATTGGGTACTGTATAACCATGTGATACAAAGCATTGAAACATTTACCAATCAGAATCTGATTAGGACCACCCGCCGCGGGTTGGGCGTAGCCCCCCAGCGATCTCGCCCGTTTTGAAGTGAAACAGCCGAGATTAACACTGCACATCAGTCACCACCGCTTTATAAATAAAAGTGAGTAGTAACTGATGCGATGTTAATGAGACGTTAACTTTTCATGGCCGGGTTTTGCCCTTTAATAAATCTTGTTGAAAGCGATTTTGGCGAAAACGACGGGAAACTCGCCGCGAAAAGTTAACGCCCGTTTATAAATATGCCCCTATGTTTAATTGGGTTAATACAGGGTGTGCATTTATTTTGCTGGGCCTGATACAGTAACTGCCTCAAATGCATACTTTTTTATCTGACTAGATATTTTGGATAAGTTCAGGTCTACTTGCTTGTGCCAAACAACATAGGTGAACCATAAAGTGCTACCAGCTGTAACTCAGCTTTGAGAGAAGAGAAGAAACAAAATCATAATCACACCAACTTTTATATATTTAATAAAATTCTAATAGTTAGCAATATAGTTGTTCCAGTTTTGATTACACAAGGCTTTACATTTTTTTTTCACTTTGAAGAACAAACACTTGCTACAGATTGTAGATATATATTTATGGTGTAATACTGGTTTCAAATAAATGTTGGTTGGACATAAAAACTGTGTGTAGCAATCTAAATATATGAGGAAAGGGTTTAATTGTTTTATTTTATTAGCATTTTGAATAGACCTTACTGAAACAAACTGCTGATTTTTACAAGCACAGAAGCTTGTGGTCAATTACCAGACTCATTTTACAGTTTGTTAATTCTTTATATTTATTCTGTTCATACTTTGAGAAGATTAACAGATGGGACTTAGTTTGCGTGAACTGTAAATGTATGCCTTTCCAAAAAATAATCAGCCATGAAGAATCTTAAGCTGCTTACATTCTCGAAAACAGTCACTGTTAAAAAGGCATTCAAGTAACAATATACAGCAAGTTAAGTTTAAATGGATGTAAAGTCTTCTAACATGATCGAATTCCTGCATCTCAGTGGTCCCTGGTTTCATGTGTTTTGCATGTATCACCACACACTTGCCTTTTTACTTTGGAACAGTCATTTCCAGAGTACATCTTATTAATCAATCCTGCATGAATTTGAACAAAGACCTGCAACATTTACTTTAGATAGCTCAGGACTCAGGAGCTGCAAAATTGCTTTACTATAAATTTCCATGTATTCTTTTCAATATACACTCCAGTCCCAAAACCTCTTGGTTCCTAGCATATACTCATTTAAGCTTTCCTGTTCCTCTTGCACGTGTTTCTGGTTGCCATTTTAAGTCATATACACCCAATCACCCAAACCCCAAGACAGCAGCTATACTTAGATATTCAGCCCGACTTTCGCCACATTACTCTTCTTCTAGCAGCAATCAACCATGGCCTCCTCTGAGCATGTTCAAGCTTATAAAAAACATTTGTAAGTTTAAGGGAAGGTAGCAAACTTTGCAGGAGGGGGTGGAGAACATCATAAGATAATGCATTTGAAGGGGAAGTTAAGTCTCCAGACAGCATTGTCTCAATAGATAGAGCACATTAATAAAGATACATCAATCCTTGTCTTACCTCTCTCTTTGCTGTGTTTTTTGGTTTATTTAAGTTTACATTTAAATTAACCTGTGGATACAAGGGGCAACTCCCATAATCCACCTCTTTGTTTTGGTGAAAGTCTGTAGTGCTCAACAGATCATAACAAAGACACATAGCATAGAGAACCACCTTTTTTAGTCATAGATAATGCTACAGCAGATCCTGCCTCTTAGTCACAGATCAGATTTAACTGTTACCAGTTTTTTTTTTGAAGGGTGGACATGCCTTTTAAATGAGACTGTAATCTAAATCATTATAATGGAACCTGTCACTCTGTAGCAGTGGGTTCTTCTGAGGACCATAGAGAAATATTTGTGCATTCACTTAAAGATGAACATGAATAAAAAATTGTAACAAACAATCAAAAAAGATATTTTAAATGCAGCAGCGTAAATTATATCAGAAAAAAGGTTGAGCAACCATGCTAAAATAAGACTTTGCTGAACCCGATCTACCACTGTTACCATTTTTAAATTCCATATGCCCAGTTACAGCATCCATATCAGCTAATGCTCAGTTTTCCTCAAAACAATTTTAAAATTGAAAGTTATATTTATATACCTTTATTTAAAGAGATGTTTAACCTAAGTAAAAAAGACTTGGGTGTTGTCACTGCTGACAGAAAGAGAATTAGAAGTATTTCATTCTTATAAACAAGAAGCACAATTCCAAACTCACCAACAAGATTCTGTATAAATGTTGTCAAGGGTCAAGGGATGCAATATACAGATTTTGTGGACAGTGTTTCACCTGAATTTTCTCTCAGTGTTTATGTTCAATGCTGTACTGATTGAATCCATCCATCTTATAGCTGGTCATCCTTTTCCTTCTTCACATCAGCCTTCCTAAGCATAATTGTCTTTTCCAATGAGTTTGTCAGCTAGTACAATAATAAGACAGCTTCAGTGTGATCGCTTAAGATAATAAAAATCTAATCTGTTTTCCATTTGAAGCCTGTGTGATCTTACAGTATTTTCTTTTTTTTTCTTCTTCATTGTGAAATATTTAAGAAAAAGTATATTTGACATAATTTTTTAAGCCATATTTATGTAGTTTGTAGCAGGGAATCTGCAAATTTCTTTTGTAATTTTGTCATTTTATTAAAAAGCTTAAAAATTCCCATCAATCTTATAGTAGGAAAGAGTCTTCTGCTGGCAAACTGCCAGTTTTAAATTGTATATGCAAATGAACATGGAGGCAAGTTTCAATCATTTGCTTTCACTGAAATCGTACATACCAAATTATATTAATGAAAGGCATTATTGTTAATGGATTTTCTAATAACTAGATTATAATTTTGCAGTAAGGATGGGCAATTAAAATAATGTCTCCCTGGGGTATGAAAATAGATATTACACAACTTGTGTTCACATATACATAAAATATGCCTTGTTGTGTGTCAGGAATATGTCATTCTGGGGGTGGGGGGATTGAAGATATACAGTATAAGGTATACACTATATAAGATGGCGTAACCGTCACCGTTGTTTTGGCCCTAAAAAACAAAACAGAAATACGGTAAAAAATTATTTTTAAATATCTTATTTACTTACTTATTTAATTATTTGGTATACTTGTATTTGTAGAGAATAGCCAAGGTTAATGGTAAATATGTAAATTTGGCAATTGATCATTTTTCTTTATTTTTCGCTTAGAATCTCTTGTTCTCCTTTTTCTAAATGAAAGTTGTGGCCAGAGCTAAAAAACAATCAGTTCCAATGCTAAAGAAACATCGCTGGCAGTGGCAGGAATAATTGTTTTCTACTTAAAATTATGGTTGGTCATTTTCAGACTCATGCTTTAAACCTTAAAAACCTTGAAAGGGGCTAAACATGCCCTTTTAACACCATGTTTTTTTTCCTGTTATTTGCAGTATAAGATAAGTATCACTATAATCTCCGTATAATCTATAATATCAGTATATAAGTATCACTAAATCTCTTTGGGTCATGAACGCTAATTTCCGATGAATTGTAACATTTGTTAATTTATGATCGTTATAGTAAATTACTGATAACGATCGTAAATTAATGATAACGAATCTATGATAACGCGATTGTAGAGTTCTGATCTCCATAGAATACCATTGCGGTAGTTTACTACCGCATGGTATTTTGCAGCGGAATGTTTGTTAATTAACGAATGTTCAGTTGTACAATATCGTAATGTGCGGTCTTACATTACCGTAACTCGCGGTATCGCTAAATACCTCTTAAATATGGCCCCTTCCAACCTGCAGCAATCAATGAGATTTTATCAAATATTTTCTAACTGCCTGCCAGCATGCTTCATGGTAAAATCTCAAGTACGAGAATGTCTTTTCTTCTTCTGTATAACTAATAACCTTCATGCTGCAAATGTATTGCACCCCATGCAGTCAAGATTCTGTTTTGCACAGTACAAATAGATGGCTCTGTGCAATGGGGATGGACTAGAACTCGAACCCGCAACAGATTTTATGAGTTTGTACGAAATCTGACTTTTTCGAATTTTCAATAGATACGACTTAAGCACTCCATAACACTAAAATGCAGTTATCGCCATATTTGAGGGTTACCGAATGCTGCATTCAAGGGTAATGCTGAATCTGAGGGTTAGCGAATGCTACATTCCAGAGTTATTGCGAAATGTGAGGGTTACCGAATGCAGCATTCAAGGGTTATGGGCAAATTCGAGGGTTACGAACAGCGATAACCCTCAAAATGTAGCTTTTGCTAACCCTCAAATTTGCCCATAACCCTTGAATGCTGCATTCGGTAACCCTTGAATACAGTGATAACCCTCAAATGTAGTGTTTGCTAACCCTTTGAATTCGTCCATAACCCTTAAAAAGTGGCATTTGGTAACCCTCCTATATGGCAATAACCTTCTAATGTAGCATTCGCTAATCCTCAAATTTGGCATTCGGTTACCCTCGAATATGGCAAAAACCCTTGAATGTAGCGTTTGCTAACCCTCGAATTTGGCGATAACCCTCGAAAATTCAATGCAGAAGCCCCGACAATTGCCCAATCATGGGGAAAGTTAGTGTTTCAACAAATTTGGTGAAAGGTACATGTTTATTTGTTTAAAAAGTATGCCAGTGTGCAGATATGATATCTGCAGGGGCCTAGGAATGTGCATTCTATGTTTGTATAAATGTTTGACCGGATCAGTAGCACTTCCGCTAAAAGTAGTTGTAAATTAGCCTAATTGGAGTGCTTCCACAATCTTTGTATTACATGTTCCCCAGACCATTTTCCTGGTCCCAGAGCCATTTACTGTAAGTTACCATTGATATTTTAACTGAAGTTTTTTACTGAAGTTCTATAGTTTTAAAATGAACCATCTCTAGTTTTGAATGACCTTTAGCCAGCCAAAGCCAAAGGAAACTTTCTATTCTTATCTTCCTTCACGTCTTCTCTGCTTCTGACAAAGTGATCATTCCGTTCTAATTCAAATAAATTCACTCATTGGGCATCTGGAATCCTGATTCTTATCCTATCCCAGCAATCTACTGTGTGTGTAATGGTTATAACACCTCTTCTCTGGTTCCTCTGGTTGGTCTTCTTCCCCCTTTCCCATAATAAAGTTATTGGTCCCCCAGCCCCAACCACATTAGTATTATAGCAAGAAAGTCCCCTAATCTTTACTTACCTTACCTCTCTCCTTCGCCATTCTACACTACCGGCAGCCATGTGCGTGATTGGCTGCCTCACAGCCAATCACGGACGCAGCTGCCGGTCCCACCCCCTGCTTGCAGTTCTATGCAAGCAGAGGGCCAGGATTGTGTGGCGAAGGAGAGAGGTAAGGTAAGTAAAGATTGGGGGACTTTCTTGCTATAATAGTAATGCGGTTGGGACTGGGGGACCAATATCTATATTATGGCAAATGTTAGTTTAAAGGGTGGACATACCCTTTAATACTTTCAAATCTAGACTGTTATCTTGCCTTTCTGAGCACCAGCACAACAAATGATTGTTAGCCACCTCAAGCACTTTGTACCCACCCCCCTTGTATCTGTATGTTGTCCCATCCCCTTAGATTGTAAGCTCTTCGGGGCAGGTAACACAGTCAAATTCACACAAGGCATGCTGCATCAATGTATCCATAATTTATATATATGTATTCTTAATCGATGTATGAAATTGCATTTAATTGTTATTTATCTGTATAATTGCTTGCACTTATCCCCTTATTTGTATACTCTGTATTTTATAATGTACAGCGCTGCATACCCAAGTGGCACTTTACATAAGGGATAATACGCTACCTACAGTGTAATATAAGGATATCACACCAGTGAGTAGGGATGGACGGTTCGCAGATCCGAACCCGGATCCGCCGCGGATTTATCCCGTTCGCGAACGGCGGATTTTTCCGGATTTTCCGCCTTCTGAACTTCTGATTCGCGGATTTTTCGTATTTTCGAAAATTTTCGAAATTACAAGGATTTCTCTTATTTCCATAAATACGTATTTTCGAAAATTTTCGAAATTACGTGGATTACTCGTATTTTCGAAAATACATATTTTTGGAAATTTTCAAAAATACTAGTTTTCTCGTATTTTCGAAAATTTTCGAAGATACGCGAAACCCGTAATTTTGAAAATTATCGAAAATACGAAAAATCTCGTAATTTCTAGGGTAGTTTTCATTTTAATGGGTCCGCTCGCGGATTTCCAAATTTCCAAAAATTCGCGGACATCTCTACCAGTGAGGAGTTCCATGACCATATAGGGGGCATGGAACTCAGAGGTGAAGTAAATCCGTATATTACACTGTAGGTAGCGTATTATTTCTTATAATACATAAGGCCAGCACATACACAGTCCCCCTCTACCCTTCCACTCTCTTCCCCTCCCTGTATTAGTCATTTATATAGGAATCCCTGTTTAGTGTATAAATAGTTAATTATGGTTCCTATTGAAAAGGGAAAGAAGGAACAAACATCGTCTGTCAATAATTAACAGGGCTTCCTAACCTCGGGTGCCTGACAATGTAGGATCCCTAATCAGACCTCACAACATTCTAAAATGCAAAAGGTGGACACATTGGGAGAAGAGATGCGGTGCGTGCGATAGCGAAAAGGTTACACCCATTTTAAAGACCATGTTTTGGTAACTACAACACCCAGCATGCCTTGGTAGGAGAATGCAACCAAGGCATGCTGAGAGTTGTAGTTTAACATCTGGACTTTCAAGGTTTTCCATCACTGCCATATAGGTTCTGGCACCAGCAGCACCATAGAGGAAGTTTATCAGTCACTGTCAGTCCCTGTACACAGCAGTGAGACAGAGGGTGAAAATGTCCCCCCCATGGACTCTCACAAGCAGAAATGGTTTCAGTATAACTTACAGTTACTCCCTCCGGCTCTGCTATGGAGGATCACAGCACAGATGAGCTACAAGTTCAGGCAAGGAGTAGGAGGGGGCAGAGCTCTGCACTCTGATTAGCAACAACAGAACAAAATGAAGTAGAGCATTGCACTGCCCTGAATAATCTGTAACATTATGTGATTCACCACCAGATGGCAGCACACAGGTTAATTAACTTAAAAAATGTCAAAAAAGGGTGTAAAGAGACATTTTTAAAAGTTGTAAAGCAGCCTATGCTCTTTTCCAGGACCTTCTACATTAGAGATGGCCGAACTTTATAATGTTTGGTCTGTTTTCAAACTTTTGAACTTCAGTAAAAGTTCGAAGGTTCAAATTCGGACCCATTAAAGTCAATGGGGGAGTGATAGTTCAAAAAGTTTGGATGATTTATGGCTTGGATGATTTTTGGATGATTTTTATTTCCAAAAATAGAACCATAAATTCGAGGGTTACCAAAATCGAATGAGACTTTCGAGGATTATCGAAAACAAACCATACTTTCAAGGGTTAGCGAAAATGATCCATACATTCAAGGGTTACCGAAAGCAAACAATACTTTCGAGGGTTAGCGAACAATACATTCTAGGGTTAATGAACGGCTCGTAAATTCAATAATTATCGATTTTTTTTAATAATTATCGAAAATACAGCTGCGAGTCCGAAGAACAAACTAGTTCAAATAGTTTGAGTTCGTCTGGTCTCATAAAGTTCGTCTCAAACTCAGGTTCAAGTTCGGTTTGTAATCAAGGATTTGCAGTGCACAGAGTAATAACTGTCTAAGTAGACTGGAGGTGCTCTTGGTTACAAATTTATATTACAGAATAAACATTAAGATAAAGAACCAGGCACTCAACCATAGTATGAGATGATTATAAACAGTCCCTTTATTGTGCAAAACTGGGGATGAAAAAAAGTGCAGTAATGTGCTAATAAAAACATTTTATAACATACAAAATCATGGATTCAATTTGGTAAAATAGACCCATTAATCTGGGTTGGTACAAATCCCTAGCCTAAAGGAGTAATATCCCACACCCCATATACTCATCTGTCTGGCAGTCAAATGTCACTGTCACCAGTCACCATGGGGAATCCCAGAGTTGGCAGAGGGAGTGCATGTAGGTTATCCAACAAGAATCACATCAAGCAGATTGCAGTTGAGGACGCGGAACGTATTTCGTTGCACCAGCTTTCTCAGCAACGTGTCTGTGTGCTAAAATGGTGGTCTTTTAAGCCATGTGGCTGTCACTCAATGATGACGTCATACGCGGGTCACACAGTAAATTCTGGCCGTGTCATGACGTAGCCGCACATAGCAGCATATACCCAAAGAGAGGCTTAACCGTATTGGATGCCAGACAGGACTACCAATGTGAGCAATAGCCCACATGATGACATCGTGGGCATCACCGCATCACTGCATAATACAAAATGTAGCCATTCAATAGTGCATCACAATATGGGCGGGCATAACAAAGCAAACAGACCAATCCCCTCAGCACACATGCATGTTAATAAAACATGATAACAGGTCACACTACAGCACTCAGAGGAGGAGGTAAAATATATGCAGAGTAAGGAAAATGTATCTGAGTAGCATGAACACGTAGTAAAGAATGTACAATATACATAAACAACAGGTATTAGTGTAAATGAGTTTAAAGGAGAAGTCCATTCCAAGTCAAATATGGTAAAATAAAAATAAAAAAATATAGCATTAGCTATAAAGAAGGATCCTTTATCAGCATGAGTGAACTGCAAATCCATATAGTCATGAGCAGTAGAGTAACATAGGATATCCAGTTAAGTATCCACAAAGGGTATCCAGGTTTCCAGAATATCCAAGTAGGTATCAACAAGGGTAACATCCAAAACAAAAGTCACAGAGAACTCAAAAAGGCAGGGATCCAGGAAAATATCTCCAATAGTAACATCTAGAAGTAAGATATCTGCTAAACCCACTCATCAAGATACTGTTTTGTACTGTTTAATACTGACACTTTCCATTTCAAGGGACACTGTTCTCACATTATTACAGCTATCTACCCATTTCACACCTCCTCTACTGTCCCTGCCCCTCCCCCTCTAGTTTGTATCTGTACCTGGTCATCTGTTCAACATATCACTGGTGTTTGATGTTTACTGTTCCTATGTGTAAATAAGTTTGGGATTTCACGGTTTCTTTTGTAACATCCAGCCTGATGAAGGGGCTTAGAACTCCCGAAAGCTCGCTATTTTTGTTGTCTAGTTAGCCAATAAATGTATCACAACTCTAATTTTATTCTAAAACTATACATAAATACAATAAGAGAGATTGTACACAGCAACACTGATATTCAGATAAAAAACTTTGTTTTGGCTCTTAAAAAACATAGATAATAATCTTCCTAGATTAGTAATTTATTGATTCACTTTCTGTGGTGGTGACTAAAACTGCACATACAGGAGAACCCTTACAATGGATCTATAAAGTACTGATGCATTAAGAGAGTTTATATTCAGAATATATATATATATTTCACAGTGTAAACCTACATGTTTTAGATTTATTCTCTTGACACCCACTGCTACACAATATATATGATTATTATACAGTGCTTATTATATTATTCAGCAGGATACATATTGTATGGCTTTTTTTGTTCTGACTATTGCTATTCTCTCTAAATCTGCATTGTTACCCATACACATACAGTAAGAAGAGTTCCTGTGCCAGAGCTTTAATGGGCTCTTAAAGGGCATGTCCACCCCCAAAACTATAATTCCCCCCACTACTGGCCCCACTCTGTAGTGTAATAAAATACTTACCAGATCCCAGATCCAAATGGTTCCCTGTAATCCCCCCCCAAAGTCCCCAAAATTGGCCACCAGGAGGATAGCAGAGTCCATACAGGACTATGTCTCCCCTCCGGGAGAAGTTTGGCATGCACACTGCAGCCCTTCTCCCCCTCCCTCCCTCTCCACCCTCAACAAATCGGCCCACTTTGGTCACATTCCCCCTAGCAAAAATCCCTTTTAGTATATTATAGTCCATGTTCCCCCAGCCCCAACCACTATAATTATAGTCTCAGAAAGTCCCCCGATCATTACTTACCTTACCTCTCTCCTTTGCCGTTCTGAGCAGCCAGTAGCCGTGTCCATGATTGGCTGTCTCTCAGCCAATCACAGAAGCGGCTGCCGGTCCTGCCCCTAACTTGCAGTTCCGTGCAAGCAGAGGGCCGGGGCAGTGCAGCGAAGGAGAGAGGTAAGGTAAGTAATGATCGGGGGACTTTTTGAGAATATAATTATAATGGTTGGGGCTGGGGGAACATGGACAATAATATATTAAAAGTTTCTATAAAGGGTGTACATGCCCTTTAAAATAAAAAACTGGTGGCTTCTTGGTTATCTGCCCGCAACCCAAACTGCATTTTATTACATGCATTTGTAACCAGATATTTTAAGATAAGTGTTATTCCTTTTTGGCAAACGTATCTGCCTCCTACCTCAGCTCAAAGAACTTTTTATATGCTTGAGCATGTGCAGAGGAGGCAGAAGGTGAAACAGCAGTCAATCATTGGTTGTGTGGTTAGCAGTTACAGCCTTGATTGACTGCATGGAGGTAAGGGCCAGCTTACTGTACTAGAATGGGGACAATAATAATCCTTATATATCTGGTAACTAATGCAGGTAGTAAAGTGCAAAATATATCTGTTGGGGGAAGGTAACTGACAATGTACCAGTTTTTTGTTTTAAGGGTGAACAGAGGTAGTAAATTGTTATTCAGTTTCACTCTGACCCACCATATAACCAGCACCCGTCCTACATACAAATCAGAATTGTGACCAAATATTTCTATTTTAGAAAATGAACATTGAATACATGGAAAGTGACTTGTTCAGCAGTATACTGTAGGCACTGGCAGAAAAAAAAAAAAGAAAAAGGAAACATTAATGATTCATCCTCCATTGTCATTTTCTGATATTATAATAAATATTGTCACATTATGATTATTTCTCTAAATGTAATATTTTATGCTCTGTTTTTCTGTGCAATATCAAGGGCATTCTTCATCTTGAAATATAACAAATGCCATTACATTGACAGTAAGCTTAATTGCACATTTTGAAATCCTGTTCTCCTACTAGGACAAAATCGTCATTTTTTACCAAGCTTTTACATTATATGGGGTAGGCTAAAATATTATCAGTTGATAGATGGCTGAATTTCTAAAATATGTATAGTGAAAATGCTGAACTAAGATGATGAAGTTGAGTTTTTTCCTCTTAAAATGTAGGCGGCTGTGAACCAAAACAGAAAACTGTGGTTTGTCTTACAAAAATGTTTAACATGATAATACAAATCCAACAGATTTAAGTACGCTGTTTGCCCCTAATTTTACTATAGATAAATGTATGGTGCTGATTTAATGTTAAGAATATACAGTAAGTTTTCATTCCAGAAGAATCGTTCTGAGATTCTCTTTATTTTTATTGTGGAAAAGTCATTTAAACATACCAAGGTAAAAATGAATGAAAACTGTTTTCCTTATATTCGACATATTCTGGGAGATACAATAAAAGTTCTTATTGTTAAAAATGGTGCTAATTTTGGCCCAACCAATCAGATGTTAGCTTTTAAATGTTTAATAAGATCTGATTGGTTGGGGTAAAATTAGCACCATTTTAAACAATAACAACTTTTATTGTATTTCCCTGATTATTTGTAGCTAATAGGCACATTTTAAATAAGAAAATACTAAATAGTTATGCCACTGACAGTTGGATGTTTAATAAGTGAACTACTGTACATACAAAGAAACTTACCAGTAGAAATAAATGTAAATGGTAGAAGACACATAAATTAGGCAAACAAAATATAATACACAATCCACTTATGCCTAGACCAAAAGTGGGATAAAACACCTAAAGGTTCCATACTAACCACCGCTCATCCACCCAGGAGTTAAACCAGTCATTACGATTACCAATTCATCAGAAACTGCAGACAGGCAGAGACCTGCTGTTATGATTATTCATTTTCCTGCACCTGTAATGAGAAAACCGTTTAAAAAGAAACCACTGCCCTTTGAAACACCACCCACCTACAAGAACATCACCATACTGTACTAACATTACTAGCCTACCCCCTTACCCACACCTGACTGATAAGAGAGTGATGGGTAGATCTTTCTTTTTTTTAATCCAAATGCCCTACTTTTCCATATCCTCATTCTGCCTTGTTTTGCTGCCCCTAAACCACACCTCATTGTAAGAGAAGCACAGGATGGGTGATGGTGTGTAAATTTTACCCAGATTCCTGTCCTTTGTATAGGCTCCAGGAAAATACTGTGTGTGAAAAGGAAAGCAATTTGCTTTTCTGGTTCAGCTTTCGTAAAGACTGGTTATGGTTCATTGCAGTGAGAAGGAAGAGTTGGATGGTTCCTCCATTCCCTTTACCTTTACAGGTTTTGCAGCTTCCCAGTCAAGCTTGCTGTGCATCTGGAAGGGAAGTGGTACAGTAAAAGACCTGAGAGATTCAGTCTTTCTCTCCCTGCATTAGAGCAGCACTGTTGTGTTGCATGTGAGGGGGTGCTGGAATGTATGTAGACTGTGTGCACATTTTCAGTTTAGAGAGGGGTTATCCTTGTTAATATGTTAGGCCCACCTTGGTCTAACTTTTTTGTGCACAATAAACTGGTTGTGGCCAGTGCTTAACACTCTCTGTGGTAAAGTTTTTCTATGAAAGTCCAGTGCCATGGCCTAACTCAGGAGCCCACCACCCTGCCAAACATGATCCCCACAGTGCCTTTCCTGAAAACTCTGGGTCTGACCTCTGGTACTGTAAATTCAGGACCAACTAGAACTAAAATAGACTATATACTGTATTTCTACTGTTAGCATTATTTTTTATGTATATTTTCTGTATTTGTGTTACTTACCTAATCTTTTTATTGAGGATTTACTGCTGAATGCATTTTTCAGACACGTTTTAATTAAAAATATAGGAAAAACTGAGAGCTAGAAACAGACCAAAAACAGAAAAATGGACTGCCCGTTGTATGTATGTATATGTATGTATATGTTTATTTATATAGCGCCACTTGGGTGGTCCATTTTGGTAAGTTTCTAGTGTGAACGTAGCCTAAAGGTATCACTTTTGTTATGTTTCATCTCATATGAATAACCACATAACTCTTTGACAAAGCAACACAATACAAAACCTTTAACTAGAATACAAATGCAATCAGTGCCAGTGTGTATCACATGTCTATAATCATAATCCAACATCCTGAGGAAAGTCCTCATAGGAAAAGCAAGATTGTTATAGCAGCAAATGATGATCTGATGTCATATATATACCTATGGTATTAAAGTTCAAAATGCACATGACATTTGGAATATCTGCCATTATAGCAGCAGTAATCAAAATCTATAGGTGTACTGTTTCATGCATGCTCATAGGGGGCTAATTTGAGAGGTGCAGAAGGGGAGATGACTCACCTAATGTAGTGTAGTCCTTCTGTGCATGTGTAATATATAATCAACCGTCATAAATGAAAATATTTCAGGTATGCATTATATGGAAAGTTCAAATTAATATTTTAATAACTGAAAAAAGCTAAAGGGCTATAAAATTTAATATAATTATTATAGTTGGCTCCTTAAAGGGCAACTGTACCTAGCATGGGAGGTAGGAGTGATCATTTTCTATTTCCCAATCTTCTTTATCTAGTAACTGTGTTTAAAAGATTAATTAACTTCCCTTTCAGAGCTGCCAACTTTCTTTCACCCACGCTCCCATTATGAAGAATGGACTAAAGCACGGGGACCACCTAGCAGCTTTGGAAAGTGAGCTTTACAGGTAAGCAATGTTTAATCTGTTTATAATGACAGCTTAGTTCTACTTTAATTGTGGATGCAGTAGGGGACAGTGATGCACACTGCTAAAACTACATTGTGAAATGTAAAGGGTGTAACAGCATTCGATATATCAGAAAACCTGCTTCAAACACACATTTCTATTTAGAGGTGTCACAAATTTAAAAGAGAACAAAATGATCAAAACACAATCACCTCTGTTATTTAAAAATGTAAACATCTGATATTACTATACAGTGCAAGGGTGGTTCTCTTTTTAATTTTAAAGGGTATGTCCACCCTCCAAACAAAAATGAATATGTTGCAGGAAATGGGCACAACCCTCAACTTTGCGAGCTGTCCCGGCCTTTGTTCCCTTGCCGTCTTCTGCTTGTCCTCTGTGCACGCAAGCAAGCAGAAGGGACTCAACCGGCAGCTGCTCCTGTGATTGGCTAAGGCCCGATGTCAAACAAATCATAGAAACCACGGGGTGATTTAATATTTGGTACTTTTTCACAAATAAGTGAATAACCTATGCTCTCATTATGGCATAGCCTGGGGGACTAGAAAGATAAGGAAAGCGCAGATATTTGTACCTTATATAATAAATAATGATGTTTTATTAAAGTGTTAAATCCCATAATTTTCTTGAATTAGGTAAATACCAGCAAACCCCCGATTCTATACAGAAGCGCCCCCACAGTGAGAACTCCTGCCCCCCATGTGCAGACACAACACCATGATGCGCACTTCCTCCGTGGCGCCACACACACCCTGGTGGGCTTCTTGGACCCACCTGTGGGCATTGACTAAAAGATGTCACATGGCCAGCACGAGCAGGTAGGTCCAGTGTCATGCATATCGACAACCATCTAGCATGCTTTTTAGCTGGGAGTTGTAGTTTCCAAACATCTTGAATGGCAAGTGGGGTGGCATTCAAGAGTGTTGGAAACTACAACTCCCAGCATGCTTTATTAGCTGGGAGTTGTAGTTTCCAAACATCTTGAATGCCACCCTCACTTGGCATTCAAGATGTTTGGAAACTACAACTCCCAGCTAATAAAGCATGCTGGGAATTGTAGTTCCAAACATCTTGAATGCCCCCCCTTACCCTCCCACCCAGTTTAGTTTGTACCTGTGGGCTCTCTCCTGTGGGCTCTCCTCCATCCAAGGGCTTCCTCCATCCAAGGGCTTCCTGGCAGGTATGGTATCCTTAGCTGTATCCTGAGCATTCCGGCAGCCGCGCGCTCATTCCAGTACTGGCGCGCCGGGCTGACGTCACTGCCCGGCGCGGGCTTGGCGCCGGGCAGTGACGTTAGGCCGGCGCGCCAGTACACAAAAAGATCGTGCGGCTGCCGAATGCTCAGGTAAGCTACTGACTCGAGTATAAACCGAGTCCAAGTTTTCAGGCTGATTTTCAGCCTGAAAAACTCAGTTTATACTCGAGTATATACGGTATGTATATGGGATAGTTATTCCTAAAGTCAATGAGATGTCAACAACAAGTGGTTTTCTATGGTTAATTAGAAAATAAAATAATTTTAGTGTCTGCTGGATCATTTAAATTTTTTACTACAATGGCTTTGTGATACTATTGCAGGCCTACCACAGCTTTGGACACAATGGGGATTAGATCATAAGATTTAAATCTTCAGCAGGAAATAACTTTATAACTTCGGGACTTTGCCACAGTTCCAAAGGTGAAACTGTGAGAAAAGGGTAGCGTACAATTTGTTAAAGAGCAAGTATAATTTCTTTTGCATATTAATGGGACATTTATTCAATTTCAATAGACATACCAAACCTACATCAAGCTCAATTATTTTCAAAAGTAACAGGTTAAAAGATCAATCACTCATTATCAGAAAATAAAAAAAGGAATAAATAAAGTAAATAACCAAATCCTTCACTGCAATATGCAAGATGATAATAAGCACTCATGAGTGAATAAATTTTTTGGAAAATGGCAAGACATGAAAAAGAGACATGCAAAAGATTTGAAGGAATTATTCTGTGAAATACTAAAACAGGTGTTTGTGCAATGTTAACAGCATTTATGCATGTATGTATTTATTTATATAGCACTGAACATGTTATGTAGCAAATTTATCTATTCACACTTGGCACTGCCATGAAGATTTGGTTGTGTTAGAAACTTTTTAAAGGGCATGTCCGGCCCAAAAAAAATGTAACCTTAGAAATGTTAATCACCCCACAAACCCCACTTTTTCATTATCTATATGTCTCAAAGAGGCCCCTGAAGTTACTTACCTGACCCAGTCCCTCGCTGCTCCTCCTCTGCGGCCGACTGCCGCTCCACTTCCTGGTCACGGCTGTAATCAAAGGCTCGATGTGACGTTGCGCCCAATCACCTGACAGCCGCGACCAGGAAATGTCAGCGCACAAGCCCTCTGCTCCTATTTTTGCTAGAAACAGGAGCCAGGGGGTGGCACCAAGGCTGCGAGGGACTGGGTCAGGTAAGTGCCTTCAGGGGAATCTTTGAAACATATAGATAATGCAAAAGTGGGGTTTGGGGAGTGATTAACATTTCTAATGTTACTTTTTTAAGGCTGGACATGTCCTTTTAGCAAACAAAAACTGAGTACAGGGAGAGAATACAAACTCCTTTCTGAGGGTCAATTTGAACCTTGGACTCAGTGCTTCTACACATTAGTGCTAACTGAGCCACCATGCTGCCCAGCTAATTCAACATAGCTTTGTTTGGTTTAGTGCTATTTCCATATTTAAAAAGCAATATACCATGGGATGCAATGGGTTTAATGAGCAGGGGAAACTCTACCTACATTTGAAATGTTGGCCTGATACAGACTGGAAACTGGAGCAGACATTGATGTTCTCAGGCTCTTCTCAAACTAACCCTGTGTTTGGTAATAATACAATTAAAGGGCATGCCCACCCATAAAACAATAAAATGGTGACTTGTCAGTAATCTGCCCTCAACCCCCACTGCAATTTCACCACTTGCATTTGTAACAAGATATTTAATGATAAGTTGTATTACTTTCTGGCAAAGGTACCTGCCTCCTCCCCCTGCCCAAAGAACTTTTTATAACCTTGAGCATGTGCAGAAGAGGCAGCAAGTGAGACAGAAATCAATCATTGGTTGTAATGTCAGAAGCCCCTCTGCCAGAATGGGGACAATAATAATCCTTAAATATCTGGCTAGTAATGCAGGTAATAAAGTGCAAAATATAACAGTAAGGGGGAGGAAACTGACAATTGATAATTTTTTTTAATGGTAAAAATGTCCTTGAAACCTTGAAAATTTGTGGTCTAGGAAAAGATATATTATAATAATAATCATGAAAACAATCATCAATGCTAAAAAAATACATTACAACTAGAGTAATTGACATAAATGCAATAGCCAGGTTGTCTCTGAGATTAGAAGGCTTCCTAATTTATCTTGCTTCTTCTTCTATGTGAAAGTTTTTCTTCAAAGAAACACAACTGTTTTTCTTTCATGCGTGCACAATGACATTTGTTAAAATGAATGCATAAAATACTATCAGGTCAGTAGCAAGAACAATTAATCTATTGTAATATATTGTATGCTTTTCGGTATAGGTGTTTCCTGCATTTAATATGGCTCTTTGAAGGAAGCTGCCGCATTGTCATCGTTTATTTTCAGATTTAAGTGACAGAGATAAACTTATTTCATTTTCCAGCGGAACATTGCAAAGTGGATTGCTTTGAGAGGTCTGTAAATTGCCTAAGCATGGGAAAAGGAAACGGTTCTGATAAAATCATAAATGGCATTTCCATCAAGACTTAAACTCTAATTTTCCTGCTTATTGCTTGACTTGATAAAACAAATAAAAGAGAGGATCTTGGAGTTTTTTCCCCCTAATATACAAAATAATTATTCCACTGATAGTATTTTTATGAAAAATAACAGACTGGGTGATAAACACTCAGGACAAAAAAAAATCTACATTTAGATTAAACTGCTTTAAGATGTATGATATGGTTCAGTAGAACAGGAACTTGGAACAGGAAATTGAACTTCATATACCTTATATAAAAACTGGCCAAAATAACTCAGGAGGCTCCTTTTTATATCCAAATTATTGATACAGTAAGCAATCATACCGTGTTCCTCTCCAGGTATAAGAAGTTATTTTAACATATTATGAGATGGCTTCCAAGATGAAATTACAGGGTATGACATAATGAAATTTAGACACAAACGCACAATATTGAGTTTAAAGAGAAAAGCTCAAATAGAAGCAGTTTGTTTTATTAATGGGGAACAAAGACTTGCTAAGGTCTCAGCTCCATTCCTGTGTGCGCTCCTTCTTCGCAAGCGTTTGGTCGTTTTCGGAAACAATCATATGTTTGGCTCTTCTGCTCTTTTATAGGCTTCTTTGTTTTTTGGCAGTGACTTAAAGGGTAATTGTGGTCTTGAATTCTCCCAAACAAGTATAGAATTATATAAAAAGCCTTCCATCATACCTTCAAAATAAAACCTAAATCACATCTCTAGATAAAATTTGTAAGAAGTTATTGCTGGAAAGATTCAGCAATATTACTTCCTGCTTGAACACTTCCTGTTTTCGGCCATGTGACCAGCCTCTGCCTGCATTAATAGGCTCTGCTTCTCAACTGTCAATTTTCCCCCCAGGTACTTCCTGGTTTTCCCAGCATTAAGTCTTAACTAAGCATGCTTCTCCCCCGGGGCAGATGGATGGGCAGAGGTCAGGTAATGTCACTCAACCTACTGGAAGCAGGAAGTTTAAAAATTCACCCCAATGTAATGTCTCACAGGCTCCAGAGATGTTATTGTTGTCTCATTTTAAAAGAAATACTGCAGGCTTTCATTCAACCCCTAACTTGTTTTGAGACCACGGTTGCCCTTTAAATAGTATCAATAGTAATTGGGGTTAAATAGAGACATATGTCCATCAAGTCCAACCTTTCACCTGCCTTTTTAACCCTACCTACTGTAACAGTTGATCCACAGGAAGGAAAAATAAAAACCCCAGCTGAAAAGTTGTGTGTGTGGGGGGGACGTGGTTGGGGTGGTGGCGGGGAATTCCTTCCTGACTCCAAACAGCAATTGGAAAGTATCCCGGGATCAACTAGAACTGCAGTATATGTATTAATACCAGTAATTCTCAATCAAAATTAGTTTTAGAAATGTATCTAGCCCACTTTTAAAGCTATTCAATAAACTTGCCATTAACACATCTGCTGGAAGACAGTTCCACAGTTTCACTGTTCTCACTTTCAAGAAACTTTTCCTAACAGGAAGATAAAACTTCTTTACTTTTAATCTTCAAATATTTTTCAGCCTCCTGCTTGTGTTTTTGTCTTCTTGTCTGGTTCTGCCTATTTTAGATCCTGTCTTTCACTCATTCTCTGCCTAATATAGTTTGTAGTTTCTCCCTAACTTGTGGTGTGCTTTATCTTGTCCTGATCTTCTTGTTGTTACCATTTTCTGCCTACCATTTCTGATTATTTGCTTCCTGCCTTGACCATGGACCATGATTAATTTCTCTTGACCCTGTACCATGTTTCGCTAACTGACTCTCTGTTTGCCGAACTTGGCTACTTCCCTTTCTTCAATTCTGGCTATTCCTCCTGTACCAGGCTTTGGCTAGCATCCTGCTAGTTGTGCCCTATCTGCCAGTTGGCTTTGGTTTTCTTGAGTGTCCCCAGCCTCAGCACAGATACCTTGCACTTAAGATCCTTTGTCCACATCCTAGGTATTCCACTTGCCTCTTCCCCCTATGGTTTACACTAAAGAGGGGTCCCTGCATACTGAAATATTAAAGTTTATCCTGCTAAATATTCCCTCCTCTGCCTTAATGTTGATTACCGTGGCTCCGCAAACACAATCCCATAATAGACTGGGAGACAGGTCAGGTAATCAAATGTAGGTTGCCAGTGTGTCATTGAAGCAACCCCCTCCATTCTATCATGAATTTGCTGATGTTTTCACCACAGGACACTGACATCCTGCCTCCTAATAGACCATTTGGTTGTCCCATCCCAGGGACATTTTTTATGATTTAAAAGGCATAGAAAGCCAAACTATGAAGAATTATATTAAAGAGAATCTCGATAAGGGTTTCATCCTCCCCTTCACTTCAGCTGTGTGTGCTAGTTTCTTTTGGAAAAGACAACTTAACACCAAGGATCACCATTATGAGTATCTGGTAATGCCCCAGCAGTCTTCCAAAACTTCATTAATGAAGTGTTTAGAAAATACCTCGGGAAGTACCTCATTGTCTACATACCAAGTTGGTTATAGAGAAATGTGTTTTTAAACTCATAAAACTTTTTTGTATCATCTCCAACAAAGGCTTTGACAATTTTTAAAGAAGGTTCATTAGAAACCTCTCTTCCATAGTCGCATCACTGACAAATTTGGGTGCAGACCCTTCTAAGTGGTCAGTAGAAGCTCATGCAGCCTTTGAAAGTTTAAAAAGTGACTTTTGCTTGGCTCCCATCCTTATCCACCCTGACACATTAGACTCCCTTCTGTAAGTGGGAGTATCAGCGATCTTGTCACAGTACTCTGGTTCTCCTGAAAAAACATTACCCTTGTGCTTTCTTTTCTAGGAAATTCTCCCCAGAGAGAAAAATTATGATATTGGCAATTGGGAATTGTTAGTGGGGAAATTAGCTTTCGAAAAATGGAGAAACTAGTTGGAGGGTACTGCCCATCAAGTTATGGTCCTCGGGGACCACAAGAACCAATAGTACATTAAAGAAACTGAGAGGTTAAATATCAAAAAGGCACTTTGGTCTCTCTTTCTCTAGGGTTAGTTTCAGGATCACCTATAGACCAGGGACAAAAAATACCAAGGCTGATGTCCTATAACTTCCAAGAATCCTATTCTGTCTGCAGATTGTTTCATTGGGTCATCATGTCCCCCCTCAGTTATCTCCAAACTTAATTGATAGTTTAAACCCTTCCAGGTTGATGTTTCCCTCAGGGAAACCTCTCTCTTTGTTCCATTAACTTAGCATCCTCCAGCATTTCCATGACTCTAAGTTATCCAGACACTGAGGGGAAAAGAAAAATTTGGCCCTGTGAGCCCAGCATGTACTGTAGCTGTCCCTCACCTTCATTTAAAAGTGTTAACACTTCCATGCTTCCTTGATAAAATCCGTGGCCAACATTGCATCCACCTCGGATCCTCCACCTGATTCTGTGAATATTTAAGAAGAACCAGAATATCAGTTTGAGAAAGTCTTTATTTCACAATGGATACAAAACTCACTTCAGTATCTCATTGATTGAAGAGGATATGGACCAGAGGAAAGATGCTGGGAACCGACTCATAAGATTCTTGCCACAAAAACTTCACGGTTCATGGATCCGAACCCAAATCCGCGGCGGATTTACCTCGTTCACGAACGACGGATATCGCAGATTTTCCGGTTTTCCGCTTTCCGAAAGTTCCGAAACGCATTTCCGAAAATTTTTTAAATTACGAGGATTTCTCGTATTTTCGAGTGCATGAAAAAACATATTTTTAAAAATTTTTCGAAATTACGAGGATTTAACGTATTTTCGAAAATGCGGGGAAAATACTTATTTTTGAAAATTTTCTAAATTACAAGGATTTCTCGTATTTTCGAGGATTTTTTCATTTTAATGTGTTTTAATGGGTCCGCTCGCGGATTTTCGAATATTTTCGAAAATTCGCAGATCCTCGAGTGGACCGGATTTTGTGAAGTTCTGACATCTCTAGTCTGTAGGCCTCTCCTCAAGGCATTTTTTCCATCAAGTCTTAGCTCAGCGTTCGTCCACGCGCTTCTTCGGACTTTTTCGAAAATCTTTGGAAACGTTTGATTGTTTCCAGAAGTGATTGTATTATTTTTTTTGCTCTTCTGCTTTCCTATTGGTTCCTTTATTTTTGGTGGCGATTTTATAATATTTTTCAGCCTATCTTCCTACTGTTTGTGTTTCTTGTCTTCTGATTTGTCCAGTCTGCCTATTTTAGATCTTGTCTTACACTTATTCTATGCTAGTTTCTGGTTTCTCCCTAGCTCGTGGTACACTTTCTCTTGTCCTGATATTCTAGTTACCATTTCCTGCCTACTGTTTCTGATCGTTTGTTGCCTGCCCTTACTCTGGACCATAACCTGACATAGATATCTCTTGACCCTCCTGTACCTTGTTCCGCTGACTGACTCGCTCCATCCATGACTTTCTTTCTCCCTATCCTTTCTGTACTATGCTTTGGCTAGCATCCAGCATGATCGACCATGATTTACCAACAGGCCCGATCGCTGTTTGTCCGGCGACCAAGGTCTTTCGTGGCTGCCCACACAATGCGATATTTTCAATCGACCGATACACGGCACTATTGGTTGGTTTCCCGAAAATATTGTATAGTATGTACTTGTAACTAAAAATAATAAAATAACTTTTGGACTAAACAAATACAATACAAACATGTCAAACAGTTTGTAAACATTAGAGTATGATTATTCACACTGGAAATAAAAACTATGCATTTCATTCTGGTTTCAGAACACGTGTTTGTACAATCAATATTTTTGATATAAATAATGAAGCTTGTGTGTCTACATTAAAGTTCCCATTGCGTTTCAATTGCATAGAATTCAATGCAAAGACAAAACACAGGGGGGGAAAAAATGCAACACAATGTTTTTTTTCTCCTGCATTTTGCATTTCCTATTGTAAATAAACCCTTGGTCTAGCAAAGAAGAATAATCGATCTCCATATTCATCCTACAAGTCTTCTGCCTCCAGTCATTTTGTAATACTTGTTGCCTTTCAGCAATAATGTCTTCTTTAGTAGCTTGATCACATTGCAATTTCACATGCTTCCATGAATGTAGGTTATTATAACATAAATCACAGATGGTCCACATGGAGCAAATCCATAAATCAATTTGCCATTATTTGAAATTCTTAGGGACTCAGCTAATGTTTTTTTGTTTTTTAGAAATATTGGTAGGTTTTAACTGAATTGAAATTCTGAGGTCAGATTGGTTGAGGATTTTTCTTTTCTGTGCCCTAAAATTGCATTACAGTAATCAAGTATAAAGAATAGCTGCTGGCTTGCATGTATGTTAAATGGTGAGCTCTCTTCCAGCATTGTGTGCGTTTGTTGAAATTGTAGATCTTAGCATTTAAATTTAGAGTTTACAGAAAGCTGGGATTTCAGCAACCAGTTCAACATAAAAGAACATTTACCAATCACTGTAATATAAAATAATAATTTCAACAGATTACATTCTATAATAAGTAATAACATGTTAATATTTCTTGCTATAAACAATAGCTACTGACTAGATGCTGTCCATTTTTACAGTAACCCAGTAAAATGTGTTTAATTCCAATATTAATGGAATAATTTAGTTAACAGCATGTGAAAAAATGTTCTCCATGTCCCATTTTTACCATTGTGATACCTTCCTCCTTTTCTGTGTGTTCATTCTGTGACGTGCAATATAATACACTGCAAAATACAAAGTATAATAATACAATATAATAGAACCATGGAACAAAAGACATCAGCAATTCACACTGTCGAGTACAATCAAAACTGTATGCTGCCTGGTTGTGTGAAAACCAGAAATTACAATTATAAGTTTATCTTCCATTTTGGTTGGCTTCAACACTGATATCTTATGTTTGTATTAAATCAATCTTATGCTCCATTACCCTCCAGAACTAATTCAATTTCCCCCAAAAAATATTTTCTTGCAAATACAGAAATAGCACAACAATTGAAGCTAAGAAAAGTGAATATTCTTTGATGGATTTATGATTGATAATTTGTCATGTTAATATTGACAAGCAGTGGAAATCAACATTCATTCTATTAGTCATTCATGCCATCTGTCAGAGAGAAGGCATGCAATCTTAGTTTCTTTTCTTTTGTTTAATGGTCTGGAAGGTATTGAACTAGACCCTTGACTTAGTTATTTCTAAGATTGATGTAAAGGAGTGAATGTATTTATATCACAACCAGACGCCTTGAATGAATTACAAAAATGATATTCTCCAATATGTTTACTCTAATATTGTATAGGATAAATAACAATAAAAGAGGAGGCAAAAGAGAGAAATGAAATGTGCTAGACTAGATTATACAAAATTGTTATTATGATGTTGCATTTAATTGATTTGCATTTAATTATCACTTTGGTTGCTATGGACATTGGCTGCTTTCAGTTATTGGCTGTTACCAAAAGAATTTACCTGTCATGACAGCAGTGTTCAGAAGATAAAAGATAAAATAAAGGTAAGGCTTTATATCCATTTTAATTTAATCTGCTTTACTATATTGACCAAGTATGGGAAACCAGAGCGCTCCTTTTGTGCTAATGTTATTTAATTTTAATCATTTTTTTTGCATAAAGCAGTGCATTTTAAAAATAACTTCCTTGTGCTTTAACTAATTATTCTTATCTCTCCTATTCAGGCACATTTTATCAAGGTCTATCCATGCTGTCTTTATCTCTCTGTGTCTTTCAAATTAGAAGGTTCATCCATGTCTTCCTAAGTCATTGCCTTTTTAAGCTATCTTTATGGCCATAACATCTTACAGCTTTGCTGTATATTTGATGGAGAAAATGTTAAATAACATGAACTGCAGGTTATACTCCTGTAAGTTTATTGAAATAATGTGTGCTAGTCTAGTCTAAAGGTGTGCTTGATAAGATCAATCTCAATCAAAATAATTCATTTTGATCTTCTATGGCATAGCATCACACGTTTTTAAAGTTGTCTACTGAGATGCATTATTACATCAGTACAGGAACATCCACAGTGCATTATAGTAAATGAAACCATCATTATTAAAGTGATGTGAATCCATAACTCGGATTCCTTTACAGAGTTTAAAAAGAAAATTCTGCTCATGTAGTAGCTGGTCCAATGCAGTAGCTGGTCCAATCTGCACTTTTTTCCCTTGCATATTACACACTGCATTGTTATCTAGCAAACAGTGTTTGAACTGAAAATGGATGGAAGTTTTGCCTAATATAGGCATACTTAGAAGAAGAGATCTTGAAGAAGATCTGGCACAGGCAAGGGTATTTAAGCACCAAAAAGTACAAAAGCCGTTTACTTTTACTTTATCGTGTTATTAATTAGATTAGTTACAGAAAAGCTGGCATTGTATTGTTCTTGAGTTTTCTATATTTGTTTTTCTTATCTCCCACAAAGCAGAGGTACATACATTTAAATTATTTGTATATATTGATGTTTCATTTCTTTCATTTGTTTGTTTTTTTTCCTATTGAAAATGTCTCCAGATGCAGGAAGGGTTTATTCTAAATATCACATTCCTAATCCAATACTGTGTTTTCAAAACTTTATTAGTGTTTTGACATTGGAGGACTAGAAAGGGAAAAAAATAAATCATTTGTTGTCCCTTACTTAGTTAGAAATACCTTTCCCCAAAAAGTTCAATAATCCTATAAAATAAATATGTGCGGCTTTATATGGCTGTTTGAAATAAGTTGTTTGAAGTGAAATCAAAATCTTAAAACAAAAGGAATTCAAGAGAGATGAAATTGCTTTCCTTTCTGTGAACGGTAAACTAAAAAAAAAAATGAAGAATAGTCTCTTTTTCATTTATTGTGCTGTACTGAACAATATATCTAAAACATTCAGAGCACCAAATGAAAATAAAAAGCCTCAAAATAAGTGAGTGCATGAAAGGAAATTCCCACTTGCACATTTTTCCTTCATTATATGTGATTAATCAAAAACACGCACACAGTAAACAGCCAGCAATTAACCCACTGGCTGCAGTAAGATTAATGAATTGCCATTGGATACAACTCAATAGAATTAGCATTTATTTGCATATTTCCCCTGTTTCTTATTAGTATATTATGTGGGTTATCATTGTTGCTATGTCTGTTTCCTTTCCTTGGAATGTTGTTCCTATAATCATCTATAAAGAAAAACAAAAAATATTAAACTTTGAGACTGATACCTTTCGACAATTTCTGGAGATTTCCTGAATTGTATGAATGTATTTATAAAGCGCCACTCGGGGACGCAGCGCTGTACAGTAACAAAATACAATAAAGTCATACAAGGGGGATAAATACATAGATAGTTCAGTACATAAATATATAAATGATATATTAGACTAGACATTAAGCCTGCTACAATAACGGGCGCTAGAAGCACAGAGTGTCCCAGGGCCATAATCCTCCTCCATTTCCCAAGGCTTGAGTACCCTCTTAGTATCTCAAGGCCAGGGTCCCCCCTCTGTACCAAATCCAAGGACCCCCCTCTGTATAGGAACTGCAGAGACTCTCCCTCTAGTGGTGAGTCCATAGGAACTGCAGTGACACACACACACGGACAAAGAGACGCACACAGGGTTTTATTATATATGATAAATATAATTATAACTATATAATTGCTAGAGTCTTGCCAGTAGAGCTGGCATAGAACTCAAACTCGAGCGCAAGTTCGAGCCAAACTGTTCAAGTTTGAATGGACCCGGACTTCTCAAACTATCCCAGACTCGGACTTTCTAAATTTCCCGGACTTTCGAATGTTCGAAATATTCGAACATTCGAAAATCAAATTACCGAATTTAAAAAAAAAAGGTTCCCACATGTATGGGGTCTGCCCAGTGGGGCCAAGCCTGCTTGGCTCCGCAATAATGTTGTCAAAATGTAGTGGGTCTTCTGTTACTCAATGGTGCTGTTCCTACAAACGTATCCCCTTTCCCACTTTCCCTTGCACAAAGCATACTCTGAGGGAGAGAAGCCAATGGGGTATGGGGTCTGTCTAGTGGGGCCAAGCCTGCCTGGCTCTGCAATAATGTTGTCAAACTGCAGTGGGTCTACTGTTAGTCAATGGTGCTGTTTCTACGAAGCGTATCCCCTTCCCCGCTTACCCTTGCACGAAGGATACTCTGAGGGAGAGAAGCCAATGGGGAGTGGGAAAAGCCTAAAAAATTATGTATGTAGTCATTTGTAAAGCAAAAAAACACAGAGATTTGTTTGGTTCAACTTGTTTACTAAAGCCACCAGTTACTTTTTTGGTGCAATGATCATAATAATAAGAATAAAAATAATAAGAAGAACAATAATAATAATAATAATAACAATAAGAAATGTGGTGCGAAATGCACCTATTTTTTTTATTTCACGCTGTAAGCGCTTAATGTCTCATGCAGCTCATGCGCCTTATCCTTTGCGCCATTTCATCCAGCAGGCGCTGTCATCCTGGTGCTGGTGGAGGGGAAGGGGAAATTGCAGGCCTTATCTGGGGCCTTGGTGGGGGTGTTGCAGGGCCTGCACCCACTTCTTCAGCCTCACTGGCAGAAACAGATCCCTCATCTGCAAATTTATATATAAAAAAGTAAATAATAGTAATAATAAATAATAAAATATATTAATAATAAATAAAAAATTATAATGTAAATATTGTAAATATTTTCCATGTGTACTTGTCCTTTAACGAACATTTACTAACATTAACAGTTACATTTACTAATACTAACACTAACTAACACTAACTAACATATGCACTTTGAGTCCTTTAGGAGAAAAGCACTAAAGGCCCGCAATCGTTTGTGGTGGTTTGCGAGATTGCGAAGAGCTATCGCCAATCACAAGTGCTATAAAAGTAACAAGAAAAGTGCAGTAACTTCGTATAGTGGTTATGCATAGACAGAGCTTGTCAGAAAGATCTGCCGCATAACAGCCTGATTAGTGGTGCAAAAGGTGGTTTTATACAACTCAATCACAGTTAAAATTTAATATGTAAAAGTGATACTTGCCTTGGACATTCTGCTGGATGCCCTGGACATAGATCCTCCACTGCCGCTTGAGGTCTGACCACCTCTTTTGGAGTTGAGAGGTGGTCAGATTGATCTGACGACCTGCAGTTTTCTTCTTTCTTCAATTTTGTTCCTGTGAGGAGTGTAGCATGAACAAAATGCTTCTGACAGGCTGCCTCAGTGCTTCAGCACTATCTTTAATACAGGATAGTCAAGAACATGGCAGATAAAAAGTGCTGGACTCCTGAATAAAATGATATTGGGAAGTAGGAATAATCAATTTTTCCCTAGGTCCTTTTCATTTTTAAGAAGTTCATTTTTATAGTGTAGCTGTCCTTTAATATATTTCTACTGTTATAAATAGGTGATATTTTATGTACTTTATGTATGTGGTTTGAAATTATTTTAGGTCCTTTGGTGAATGACAGCTATACTGTTGAGCTTTAAAAAGCATTATACAAGTTAAGTTAAGAGCCACCTGTACACTGGTTTCCACTTTATTAAAACTTAATCAGTATAGAGCAAGATTTAATTGAACTTTGGCACTTCAATCAAATGAATAAAATGTGGTAAAGGCAACTTGGCTAGAGTTCCCTTCATAGTGGGGAGATAAGTCTTGAAAGAAAAAACTTTTGTAATTTCCAACAAATGGCATAATAAATGAAGACTACTAAAAAAAAAAAAAAAAGCTATTCTATTGCTTAAAAGAGCATCAGTGTACTTACAAAATACTAAAAATTAATTATTACATAAGTAAATAAGTCCTTAGGACTTTCTGCACGTCCCCTATAAAGATGAGCCCTGGTTTAGTTTTGGAATTGCTAGTTTTGAAAATCCACGGATACAACAAATTTTTGGAAGTTCCTTAAGTTGGAACTTATTGAAAAATCGAATTTTAAATTTGCATTAGATCATTTTAAAATAGAGATCAAAAAGTTAAAATTCACAGTGAAAGTTGACAGTGCAGTTAATAATTTGATAAATTGATAATTCTAGTTAAAAAGTCAAAAAATCTGTGTCCAAAAACGAAAATATTCTGTTGGGTTCAAATCGGACTTTCAGAATTTCAATAAGTGCCATGGAACCGCTGGCTTGTTTATCTCTAGTTACCTACAGTAAGCTATTTCCTAGCTTTCTCTTTAATGGTTTTTTTTTGCCTTCCTCTGGATCAACAGTTAGGCAGGAAATGAGAACATTGCCAGATGGGTTGGACTGGATGGACATATGTCTTTATTCAACTATAAACACTATACTATACTACAATGTTACAGTATTATTATGAATATTAACCTTTAAGCCTCAGTGTTTCTCATCTTCACCCATCCACCCAATATAGTTTCAGGTGCCTACAGGTATTTTGCATCCATCTTCTGCCTATTGGCAATCTATGTATAGATTCAGAATTATACATTTTTATTGTCAGGTTTATTTATTTTTGAAAAGAGTAAGATAATTAAATATATGTTTTTTTTAAATTTAAGAATATGTCTCTGTCTATCACATCTTTGTATGATTTAGTTTTACAAACAGCTCTACCTTGCCAGCCTTAGCATAACCAAAGTTATTTGGAAATAAAATTCATTAATAAGCATAACTGACAGAAAATAATGCAGACATACCTAACCACCAATGGGCTTCTTTTTATTTATTAATCTTATTAAATGTTATATGTTATATATCATTAAATAAAGAGCCAAATTATTATCCTTTCTACTGCTTCTTCTTCCCTTATTCTTCTGCTTTTTAGACTGTCAAACACAAACACTGATACTCCCAACCACCACACAGGCACAGGTACACATACCTACTGACCTAACCTTCCATTCCAGTGGCAGCCATTTAAAAGGGTAACTAAGTATTGTATTCTAATTAGAGATGGTCGAACTATTGAAAGTTCGGTCCGTTTTCGAACTTTCGAACTATTGTAAAAGTTCGAAAGTTCGAAAGTTCGAAAACGGACCCATTAAAGTCTATGGGAGGCAAATAGTTCGAAAAGTTCGAGTCAAATACAACTAAAATATTAATGGTAACTTAATGTAAATGGCTGTGGGACCTGGGAAATGGTCTGGGGAGCATGTTCCAATATCCAGGACTTTCGTAAAATCGATTTTACTCTCACGCGCGCTACTTTCGAGCTTTCGCGTTCGAACGTTCGAGGTAACATGGACATTTTATTCGCAGATTCGATACTCGCGTATAGGCTGTAATGGAGACTTTACTCGCAGATTCGATGTTCGCGCCTAGATACCATGTACATTTTACTCGCGGATTCGATACTCGAACGTTCGAACATTCGATAAATCATCGAAAGTCCGGGAAATATCGAAAGTCCGCGTCCGAGATAGTTCGAGAAGGCCGGGTCCATTCGAACTCGAACAGTTCGGCTCGAACTCGGGTTCGAGTTCGAGTTCTATGCCATCCCTAATTCTAATAGGTTGCGCAGTTGACGTCCTATATACCGTTATCCACATTTACATTCTATTGCATAAATTACATTTTTACTTGTCACAGATGATATAGTTCCTTCTAGTGAATTCTTCTTGGGTTGAGATGCTTTTGAATGTTTTCATCCTTCTTTCTTTGGAATGTTTGCACCCAATACATTTCCCACAGGAATAGAAGCCTTTCAGGGATGTTTGTATCCAGTTTTCATCGATATTTAGTGTCTTCTTCTTTCATAAATGGCTGGTTGGTAAACTTTCTTTTACATTCCTATTTCTTTTATAAACTATTTTTGGTTGTTTTGGAATAATTTGACTTAATAGGGGGTCCTGCTTTAGGACATGCCAATGTCTTTTTAGGAATTTGTTTTTCTTTGTCATTTCAATCATAAGTAGTCAGGAAGGCACACTCATGTACATTTCAATTTTTATTTTCTATTTATGGTATTTTACAATACAATACAATAACAGTTGTAAAGCTCTTTTCTCCTAAAGGACTCAAAGTACATTTTAGTGGTTATTAATTCCTTTCTGTGAATTCCCCATATGTATTCCTACAAAGACCTACCTTTTCCATAAAAATAGATTATTTTTAAAAAATCTCTTAAAAAACACTTCTTTTTCCAATAATGCCATAAATACGTTTGCATAGCTTGGTGTAAATATCGTGCCCATTACTGTACCTTGAAGTTATTAATTAAAAAGTTATAAAAATAAATAATCTCCTCAAAATAAAAAATAAGTATGGGTTAAAATGAAATTGATACTATTAATTATAAAATCTCTTTGCTTTATAATTTATAAAGCATTAATTGATCAACTATAGTCAAAAAACTAATTTTGGGTACACACATTAGCGATATAGGGCCGATACCATTGGTATAAATGAGATTGGCTCTATTTTGCTAATGTGTGTATGGCTGAAGCGACTGCTTCTGATGCTGACAAATGTTTTGACCAATCTTTTAAAATAGTTACTTTTAAATCTACAGATAAAAATACCCTTCTGGCATATTCTTCCTTTCATCCTAGACATGTGAAAAGTGCATGGTAAAAAGTGCAAGGGTAAAAAGAATTGTTTCAGACCCTGTGAAAGTGAGCTTAAAGCTAGATGAGATGGAAGGAAAATTCAAGGAAAGGGATTATCCTAACAAGTTCAGAATATATCCTAAAGAGTTGTTGGAAAGAAGTAAGAAATAGATTATAAGTGAAAGAAAATGGGAAACTGATAAAAAAAACAAAAGAAGAAAGAGTGATGCTAGAATCAAAATATAATATGTTGTTGAAAAATAGTGAAAAAACCTTGGAACATTTTAGAAACAAATTTACCTAATACACTGATCTTCCAAAAGAAATCCCTTATATCCTAAAAAAAAAAAAATAATCACAAATCATCAATAACCATCTGGTGAGAGCAGATGTGGGATCAGCTTAAATAGTCAGAAAGATCTACAGGGAAGAAGTAAAAATGGAACATACCTATGTGTGTCCTGTATTCACTGTAACAGCTGCATTAGTAGTGTTATGTGTCACACAAAAGGACATAAAATACATATTAGGGGTTACCATACATGCATGGCCACCAAAGTAATGGTGGACATGTATATTGAAGGTTTTTAAGCCTAAATCTACTTTCACTCCTGCTTTTACTGATTTTCCCAATATTGACACATTTTACCATTGTATTTTAAAGGATATTGAAAACATGCCGGACAAAAGGATTGCTAATTACAGTACAATCTAAATTCACAGGAATGGAAAGCCCTTAACGAACTAGAGAGGTTAATTGGCGTTCTGTTTAGAAAAGCTGACAAAGAAGGACATTTATTGGTATGGCCAATAGAAATGTACACTATGGAAGCAGCCCGACAACTTAACAAGAAAACTATAAGTTACTTCCTTCAAACCCCACAAATCTATTCCAATGGAGATTGACACTGTTGCTTGATGATGGGATAGAAAATGGATCTATAGATACCAAGGAGGCGGAGTTTATTTATGTTCAGGAATGTCCAGTAACCAAAAATGCACAAAAATAAAAATAGACCCCCAGGCAGACCGATCATTTGGGGGATAGGGGGGTTAAATGAAAAAGAGTGCATTTTTATTGATTCATTTTTGCAAAAACATGTTTTAGGACTCTCATCATATATTAGAGATACCACGGATTTTATCTCCATAATTAACAGAATTGAAGTAGAAGAGGACCATTACCATGTTACTTGTGATGTAGAGGCACTCTACACTAACATTGAGCACAAGAAAGGTATCAATGCAGTCTACTATTTTTTGGGAAAGGAGGGGTCTATGCACAATGCTAGAAATCAGTTTGTGTCCTAGTTACTTGAATTTATTTTGACCCACAATTATTTTCTTTTTGATCACAAGTACTTTGTACAAGAGAGAGCTACAGCCAGTTTTTGGGTTGGTGGGAGAGGGAGCACATCTTTACAGAATCCAACTTATGCTATACAGGTTTTGTGGATTGTTGGCTGAAGTTCATAGATAATATATTTTTTCTATGGTGGGGTCCTAAAGACCATCTTCTTAAATTCAATAATGAACTAAATAATAATGATATGAATATCAAATTAACATCCTGTATATCTATTGATACTGTTGAGTTTCTGGGTGGAACAGTAAAGAAAAATGGGAATAGACTGTATACTACATTAGAAAACCTACAGCAATAAATTCGTTACTCCACTTTGACAGCGCTCAGTCGGAACAATTAAAACAAGCTATACCTAAAGGTCAGTTCTTAAGGACAAGGCAAAACTGTACTAATGAAGTTGATTATATGATGGAATCAAAGGGTCTTATGGACAGATTTGTGGAGAGGAGATCACTGTTAGAGAAACACAGAAAAGAATCTCACAAGAGGAACTGCTTACCAATAAAAGTAATAGGAGCAGTTGTAATCAGGTGCGTTTTATCTCCACTTTCTGTTCAGAATAAAGGATATTAAATGTATATTGCAGAAGAACTGGCATATACATACCTGTGACTCTCGTACTTTTAGTGTCACAGTATCCTTCCTTAAACAGCAAAAATAGAACAGTGCACAAGGCAAATAAATGTCCAAATGGACGGGAGGTGCTCTGGTGAAAACATAAAGAGTCAAACCTAAAGAAGAAAAGACCAGGCACTCACCCCAATATGAGCTATAACATGATTCCTTATTGTGCAAAATGGGAATACATCAAGTGCTAATAAAATCATTTAAAACATGTTAAAAACCATATATACAGTACATAGATGGACCAGAGTACTCCCAATGGTTACTCCAAAAATTCTCTTGCCTGTCTTATATCCATAACACAATAGTTATGTTAAAGCTAAACCCCATATACTCATCTGTTCGTAAGCCATGGCGACTTTTTGACTGTGACTGAGACTTCGAACAGATGAGTATATGGGGTTTAGCTTCTTAACTAACTATTGTGTTATGGATATATAAGACGGCAAGAGAATTTTTGGAGTAACCATGGGAGTACTCTGAGTCCATCTATGTACTTGTATATATGGTTTTAACATGTTTTTAAATGATTTTATTAGCACTTGATGTTATTCCCATTTTGGCACAATAAAGGAATCATGTTATAGCTCATATTTGGGGTGAGTGCCTGGTCTTTTTCTTCTTTAGGTTTTGACTACAGTATCCTTCCTTGACAGCTAGGAGGAATCAGAATCTAGCTAATACATTAACCAAAAGCCCCTTCCAGAGGAACAAAAGATTTGTTATGGGAAATACTAAGCTCACAGGCATTGTGGTGAGTGCAATTTCTGTATTTTCATGGATGGTAATGCAGCTGTTATTAATAATAAAACTAAAAAGGAATTTACATCTAAAACCTATTACAATTGTAAATCCACAGATATTATCTATGCCCTGAAATGCCAATGTAATTTGTACTATGTAGGTAAAACCACACAAAAATTAAAGAACAGATTATTTATGCATCTATCTGATATTAGATTGGCAAGTACACACTTAGAGAAAGGAAAATGTATTTCAGGTATTGCGAGACATTTCCTGCAAGTGCACAGGAAAAGGGAGATTTTTCCATGTAGGACAGTTCTTTGAGTTCAATGCTTTATTGTTTCACTTATATCCATATACATATTATTACTTACTGATAGAGTACTCAGCGTTGCCCTGTTTTTCTAAAGATCCGACCCGAATCTGCAGCCGAAATGCAACAGACCCTTACCCATATATTTCTATCCAAACCTGACCCATTCAAACTCACTGTGGGTGATGCAGGATTCTAAGCCAGATCTTATCCCCAATTATTTACATGCCTCACAACATTTGGAAACATACCTCCAAATATTTGAAAATGCAAAAGAGGGACACATCGGGAGAAGAGTTGTGGCAGACCACGCCCACTTTGTTTAGGTTTATCCCATTTTAAAGACCATTATTCCCATTTTACATTGTTACCTGTAATATTTTAATTAAAGAACAGGAGCTAGGTCCTACCTCCCATCCTTCAATGAATCTAATAGGAGCCAGAAAACTTACCTGCGAGTGAGATCCACCACTGGCTCATGTTACATTCATTGAAGAACAGGAGGCATAGCTCCCTTACCTCCCATTCCTTTACCTATCCTTTAAGATTACAGTAACAGACTAATAACCTGGAGAGCTAACAATACTGGCTAATGAGCTAGGGGTCTGTCAACACTGGCTAATGAACTGGAGGGCTGACAACACTGGCTAATAAACTGGAGGGCTAACTAACACTGACTAATCAACTGGAGGGCTGATCAACACCCCCCTGGCCTGGAGAATGATTTCCATGGGGGCTGACTAAACACTGTTTATGAACTTAGCATACCCACATGCTCTTAAAGGAATGTACAGTGTAAATCAAATTTCAGTCCATTGCAAAGTTCAGACTGGGGGACTTTCACACCTGGCTAATGAATTGAAGGGCTGAAACAACCTGGCTAATGAACTGGAGGGCTAACTAACACTGGCTAATGAACTGGGGGTCTGTCAACACTTGCTAATGCACTGGAGTGCTGACAACACTGGCTAATAAACTGGAGGGCTAACTAACACTGGCTAATGAATTGGAGGGCTGACAACACTGTCTAAGAAACTGGAGGGCTGACAACACTGTCTAAGAAACTGGAGGGCTGACAACACTGTCTAAGTAACTGGAGGGTGACAAAAACTGGATAATGAACTGGGAGGGCCACACTGCTACATACACACTGGTTAATGGAACTAGCATACACACACATGATCTCGGATAACGGGAGATGTACAGGCTAAATCAACAGTTCTCCAATGTCTCCTTATCTGTAATTAAAGTTCAGACCCTGGCCCGGGATCGTTCCACACTCGGCTTATATGAACATTGATCAGGGCTGGACAACACTGGCTAATGAACTGGAGGGCTAACTAACACTGGCTAATGAACTGGGGGTCTGTCAACACTTGCTAATGCACTGGAGGGCTGACAACACTGGCTAATGAACTGGAGGGCTAACTAACACTGGCTAAAGAACTGGAGGGCTGATAACACTGGCTAATGAACTGGAGGAATAACTTACACTGGCTAATGAACTGGGGGGGCTAACTAACACTGGCTAAGGAACTGGAGGGCTGACAACACTGTCTAATGAACTGGAGGGCTAACTAACACTGGATAATGAACTGGGGGTCTGTCAACACTTGCTAATGCACTGGAGGGTTGGCAACACTGGCTAATAAACTGGAGGGCTAACTAACACTGGCTAAGGAACTGGAGGGCTGACAACACTGTCTAAGAAACTGGAGGACTGACAACAATGTCTAAGAAACTGAAGGGCTGACAACACTGGATAATGAACTGGAGGGCTGACTAACACTGTTTAATGAACTTAGCATACACACATGCTCTTAAAGAGAATGTACAGTGTAAATCAAAGTTCAGTCCATTGCAAAGTTCAGACTGGGGGACTGTCAACACTGGCTAATGAATTGAAGGGCTGACAACACTGGCTAATGAACTGGAGGGCTAACTAACACTGGCTAATGAACTGGGGGTCTGTCAACACTTGCTAATGCACTGGAGGGCTGACAACACTGGCTAATGAACTGGAGGGCTAACTAACACTGGCTAATGAACTGGAGGGCTGATAACACTGGCTAATGTACTGGAGGAATAACTAACACTGGCTAATGAACTGGGGGGTCTGTCAACACTTGCTAATGCACTGGAGGGCTGACAACACTGGCTAATGAACTGGAGGGCTAACTAACACTGGCTAAGGAACTGGAGGGCTGACAACACTGTCTAAAAACTGGAGGGCTGATAACACTGGCTAATGAACTGGAGGGCTGAATAACACTGTTTAATGAACTTAGCATACACACATGCTCTTAAAGGGAATGTACAGAGTAAATCAAATTTCAGTCCATTGCAAAGCTGTACCTTTAAATCACACACTATGGTACTCTTATTTTTCTAAGCTATTGGCAAAGGTTAACTTTTCCCCCACAACTTGCTGGCTCTTCCTGCTCCACTGAAATCTCGTTCAATCTCCTATCCCTGTGAGACTTGCTTGAGGCAAATTGAATTCGCTCAGTCAGTCAGGACTGCCCTGCTAGCTGTAAAACTATAAAAAGAAAAACTTAAAGAGAGGACTGGATTGGTTACGCTTCTATGTGTATAAAGCAATTATGTTTAAAGGGCTAACACTGTGGCAAATTAATATTTGGGGCAATGAGCTGCAGTCATCTATCAATGTGTGACTATATATGTGGTTAATCTTTTGAAATGTTCCTGTGGGCTTCTTGCAAACTTCAAATAAAGTGTTTTTCTTTTGCATTTGTCATTTTGTTTTGCAAGCATTCATTTTATGGGAGTGTGGCAGCTGAATTTTTTCAGGAGGACATTGTATGTCAATAATTCATTTTGGTCGATTGCAGTAATTTAAAATGTAGGGGTTATTGTTGTGCAACATAGTCAGCCCATAATACTGACTGAATATTGCAAAATATCCAAATTTTGGGGGATATTATGTTTCGTATTTAGCCTAAAAAATAAATTATAGGGTATCTATACTTTCAAAAATCAAAATTTCAAAAATTACACCTTTAGATAGTGTAATGATCCACTACTCCAACACATTCTTCAGATTTGATCTATCAGATTTGATCTATCTATCTATCTATCTATCTATCTATCTATCGCTCTGTCTGTCTGTTATGTATCTATCTCTCTGTCTGTCTATTATCTATCTATCTCTATGTGTCTGCCTGTCTGTATCTGTCTGTCTATCTATCTATCTATCTATCTATCTATCTATCTATCTATCTATCTATCTATCGGATAGAAGGGAGAAGTGTCTCACACAGCAGCAGCCCCTTCCCCACCCACTTTCAGCAGCATGTACTTGCCTGTTAGAAGAAAGCGTGAAAGTGTCTAACAGCAGCAGACCCACACTATTAGCAGTGTCAGGAAGATATGTTAATGAGCTATATAGTGTCAGGCTGTGAAGGCTCTTTATTATGTAAATGAATGTATCCAGTGTCAGTTAAATTACAAGTGGGCAGTGACTAAGGGGGGGGGGGGGGCATTTAGGAGAAGTTACTAAACATTGAAAATTCAAAAAGCAGACACAGACACACATGTATGTAACATCATTTTACTACTCTAACATTGTACTTTCAGAATATACAAAGTTGTTTAAGTATAGTGACCCTTTAATGAGAGAAGATGTTAAAGGGGAAGTTGATGTGATGCCCTTTAAAGTTAAAGGGGAAGTTAATATGGTACACGTTAAAGCATATCATAGCAACCTCCCCTTAATGCGTATTCTATCAACTTCCCCTGTAACATGTATCGCAGTATTTCCCCTTAACACGTATCACACCAATTTTCCATTTAACACATATCGCATCAACTTCCACTTTAATTTTTGCAATATTCCCTTAGTAGTAACTATGTTGCACAACAATAACCCTACATTTAAAAGTACTGCAATTGATGAAATTGAATTATTGACACACAGTGTCCCCCAGAAAACACAACTCAGATGCCACACTCACATAAAATGTATGCTTGCCAAAACAATGACACATGGGAAAGAAAGGTGAGTGAAAAGAGTGTGTATGCTGTATGTCCACCACAAAAACTAAAATTTAATATGTGGTAGGGAAGCCTCCTCATAATTGAACCACAGAATTAAAAGCCCTGAAAACTCCCCCGGTATCCTAATTATCCTGTTACAGCCAAGGCCTACCTCCTCCTGAGTTGTCAATCATAGACACACATAGACACTGGCCCTGCAGTCATCAGTGGAAGAGGGGGAGAGGGGGAGAAGGGGAGGGGGAGCATTTTAATCTTTGTCTTGATAAATTGCTAGGCTAAAAAGGAATTGCTAGATGGTCATTTGTCTTCAACCTCTTATATTTTTAGGGAGGTTCACCCAGAGCTGCACTTGCTCTGGGCAAATCTTCCAGAGCAGATTTTCCAGAGGCTGTGTGGCTCTGGTTAAATCTCATCTGCTATTAGCTGGCATTAAATACTTACGTGCACATAGCCAAGCAGCCTCTGGTAAACAGAAAAATTCTTTCTTTTCTCTTTTTATTCCTCCCTCTTTTTCTTTTTTATCTCCTCCCATAGTTATTGAGCTAGAGACCCTGTACAGACTTGTAGGACACATAGGAAAAGTGGGCTATTACTCAGCTAAGGGATCTGTGAAATCATTATCTGTGATTTTTTTTCCTATTGATTATAAAGGGTTCGATCCTCAAACATCAACATTGCAAGGTTTCAGGGTCATGTGATCAAATCAAATCCCAACTGTCCCTTAATAAATATACACTTGGGTCCAAGGCTACACTAACTACACACTGTCAGGATTATTTAATAAGAGGTTCAAAAAAAGTTAATTTGCCTCAGCCAATCAGATGTGTCCTAAATGTATTAAATTAAAACACAATAATAAATATATGTAAAATACAATATATGTATGTTTATGTATTAGAAGTATGAAATTAAGTTTTATTGCAGGGCTGTCCATCCTGTGGTCATCCAGATGTTTGCAAACTACAACCCCCAACATTACCTGCTGTCATTTGCTCTTGGTTAATGATGCAGGGTCACAGGATAAACAGCTTTTTTTCTATAAACATAAAACCATACATCCTAAGCCCACACAGGTACACACACTGACTGCTATACACCCACCTAATGGCTAGCAAGGATAAATCAATGTCAGTTGCCGCAAAAGAAGCCGCAACTGCAAGTTTTCCGTGACTGATCATCGAACGGTCGCATAAAAGACTGCATGATCGGCCATCATTTACTGGCATGTCCTCCATTGGTTGCAGCTGGCCAAAAAAACACTTCAGATTTTTTGGGCCAACTCACCAATACATGGAAAAATCTGTCAGTCGGGCCGAATTTTTTTTCTATCTGTACCCGTCTTTAGTATTTAATCATAATCCATTTAAATGTCCTTTTTCATTGATTTCAAAGATCATTGAGCTTTAAAACCTGCCGAGTAGACACTCACATTCCCTTCCAAAATGCAGCATTGCAAACCAAATTCAAAGTTTATAGTTAAACTTTCCCTTTCTACTTTTTTTTTGTTATTACAGCATGATCCTTCTACAACATTTCATATTTAAAAAATAAATAAGATATAAAATAATTGTTCAAAAAAAGCCTGTGCCATTATAAAACCCAAGAAAATTAAAATTGAGAAAAGGTGATGGAAACCATAATTATATATGAAAGGGGTCCTGAACTTCAATAACTGAATTTAGGCTTTCTCACAGATGAATTTCTTAAAGAACAACATTCCTATGTTCCAGTACAATTTATTAGTATCACAGGTGCCCTTCACATAATGTACACTTTACCAGATATTCCCATTTAACTGTCCCTTTTATAAGTAATGCATTCTCCAGAATTAATAAGAATTTAAGGAGATTAATATTTATGTAAATCAAATTTTCTGGTCTGTTTGTTAATTTAATACTCGGAGCTTGTTCATTTTTTCTGTAAACTTAACTCTGCTTGAAGCCTTTGAAGATAAATTGTTAAAAGAAGATTAATGGTTCATTTTGAGATTCAAGAAACTCATTGAGCTTTGTTAGAAGCAATGATAAGATTCCACCTTTCACTAGGACCTCATGGGCATAGTATTTTGAACAGACATAAAAGCTGTGGAATTATCTTAAACTTCTTACTACTGTGGTGCCTTGTGATATTAAACACATTTAACATTTTGTGACTTTTAATAAATAGAACTCGGTAAACCACTGGGGCCTGGATTTGTAATGGCTTTATCATGCTGCAGATACAGATTAACTGTAATAGTTCATGTAAGCCTTAGCGTCCGCTTTGTGTTAGCTCATTAATAGGCATGGGATATCAGAAGCCAAACAGTTAGTTTCAGTTTGGATACATCCTTACATGATAAAGTCTGTTATCATTCCATTTTCAGAAATTCTGTAGAAGTAAGATATCCTGTTTACTTTCATACATCATCTATAATGCACAAACAAATTCCTTTTGATGGCACAACAAATGTGGACAGTATTTTATCCACATAAATACTGTCCAAGCATTTATACTGATTGAATGAGTAGTCTATTAATTATCATAGGATTCCATCATTATGCACTCTATGTCCAAATATACATTATATATTATAAATATGCCCATTAATTCCAGATAAAATTCTACATATTATTTTAGTAGACTCATATTTTAAAGTCTTCAGTTTGTAGTACACATTTTAAGGCTACCTTTGCTTTAAAATATAACAAGATAGAACATAAAAACCCACAACTATTTAACATGTGCATGAGGTGTCAGTACTTCCTTATGTGTTGAATGTGGAAAAATGACCCTTAACAGGTTTGGGACTATTACTTATGCAAGAGATGTCCCTTGATGGCTCATAGAGCAATAACCACTTTCACTGCAGTATTTTCAATTTGGTTCCATAATTCTTGCTGCTTTGTTTTTTTTCTTCTTTAATAAATCTGATTTCCCAGACTCACAGATTTCAATGCAGCTAGGACAATTAGTAGCATAAATATATAATTATGCAATAGGCTTTCTAGAATCATCATGTATTATCATCATGAGTTATTGATGAGTATACATTGAATGCAGTAGAGAGGGGCAACCTGGGCTTGCTCAGTAGATAACCACTGTATAAAGTATAAAGGAAATGAGGAGAGGGACACTAAACAAGATTTGTAGAATTATTTGTGCAACGTCCTTTAGTCTAATTTTATGTGTAGTTTAATTTATAAATGAAAACTAAATACCTTTCACACGCACACTGAATGCTTGTACAGTAATGCTTTAAAATAATAAATCCTAATAAATCCTGACCAAATTATCAACTTCATTTGCAGAAATGCAGCCCCAAAACTTGCAACTTCCACTTCACTGTTGCCTGCAGGCATTTATTATTGTACCACTCTGCAAACAAACTCCCTTCTGCTACAGATTTTGACTTATTGTTCCAAAACACCTAGATCAATTGGGCTCCTACAATAAAATGTTCCTGTATATTACGTTGTTATGGCAGGTTTATTGGTCAGTTTAAAAAAACAAAGCTGGATGAGTTTCTGCAAACAAGGAATGTTGCAAGTTACTGGTATTGATACATAAAGTAGAGTTG
Source organism: Hymenochirus boettgeri (assembly GCA_019447015.1). Taxonomy (NCBI): domain Eukaryota; kingdom Metazoa; phylum Chordata; class Amphibia; order Anura; family Pipidae; genus Hymenochirus; species Hymenochirus boettgeri. The sequence goes on from CM033473.1 coordinate 138,828,740, forward strand.
ATCCAGGGAAATTTCCGATTGGCACTTGGAGTCAGGAAGAATTTTTTTTCCCCTTCATAAATTTGGTGGGTTTTTTTTTGCCTTCCTCTGGAAAAGTTAGGCAGGAAATGAGGATATTGCTAAATGGGTTGGACTGGATGGACTTTTATGTCTTTATTCAACCTCTAATACTATACTAATACTGTACTATATTCATATATATTTTTTCTGGGTCTGCTGCCACTAACATTTCTCAAACTTCTTTTTTATTGTATACCACCATAGGGGGATTTATCTTTCCCAATGTTTTATCACTTTCCATGATACTCCATAATTGTCTGATTTTCCTCTCTATCAGTTTATATTTTTGATTATACTGTACAATAAATAAAGTGTTTGTAGCTTTACCCTCCCGTATCTCATTTTGGTTCTTCTATCTCTTCTTAATACCCTGAGAAATTGGGATGTAGGTAGGTAACTATCTGTCCTTAGTATTAAATTCTGATCTGTTGTTTATTTATAAAACAATTCGACCACTATCCTTTGACACTGTGACATCCAGAAAGTGAATTTTTATTTTTTTTACCAAACTCTGGATATAACTGTATATTGGGGCAAACTCTCATCAAAAAGCCCCATATAATCTTGTAGTTCATCCTCCATACCACATTAGATCATAAATACATCATCTATATAGCGTCACAAATAGGTGGTGCAGTTTTAAACAGATTTGCATTAAAAGTGTTTGATCTTAATTTTAAATTCAAAACCTGTATCAAAACTCCAATCGAGATTTTTTTTGTCAACCTGTCTCCTCAGAAAGTGTTGTACCGCCTCTATGCGCATCTCTCCCTGTATATTGGTATACAATCATACACATAACTGTAATACTACAAAACTCAGATTTTGTGTTAGTGATCTATAAAAATTGGTTTGGTTTAAAGGAAAAGAGTAGTCAGACCATTTATTGATTTGATTATAGAGATGCAATTTTTTTGTGTGCGCTACCTAAGTTTTGCACTAAATAACAGCTCAAAAAACTTTAGGTGTACAGCATTGTGTGCACTGCACTAATTAAAAAGAAAAAACAGGAAATGGTGCAGGCATAGTAAAATAAGTGTTGAACCCATGCTAACCCAATATTATATATTGAATCTCTCCCTTAGAATTTATATTTGTGAAAGTATTCTTTCTTTACAGCATTTTTCACACTTGCCTTAATTTTTAAAATATCAAATTTCCATATTTAGGAAAGGCTATCTGTGATTACTTTCAAATAGTTTACAAAGTTGTAATAGTAAGGGGAAAAGGCTATAATGGCAAGCAACTGCAAAGTGCTATTTGGAGGCTTTCCGGTAACAAAAGTGTAGTTACCCAAATCAATGAATATTCATGACATCATAAAACTAATGATAAACATAAAAGCTGATGTGTGCGTTTGACTAATCTGCCCTTATTTGTTTGAAAAAGCTGTAGTAATTGCATAGTTTGTAAATGAAACATCTGGCGTGGGAATAAACAAAATATAACTGAACATATCCAAATAAAATATATTCACTGAGGTTCAATAAATTGTTTTATGTGGTTACATGAATTTAATTTTACCTGAGTGTTGCTCAGAGGCAAATCAATAGAAACACAAACAGATTTTACTTTCAAATAGTAGATCCTCTGCTTGGACTTTTGATCAGAGAAACCACATGCTGTTTGACTAAGGTAAACAAACTTCATGTGCAATGAATGTAACTCTGTAAAACAGAATGTACAAATGCATACATATAAACCCAGTAAAATGAAATCTAAAACAAGTTAACAAACCATGTTCCAAACTATGAAAAATCTATTATTATTATTATAATTATGGATGACCGTTTCAAAAAGCTTTCACCTGACTAGTTTTGTAATGCCAATCAAAGCTAGTAGATACCTACTACATAATAATAATAATGTGTTCACAGTAATGTATACTAAAACCCCTTTGTTTATAAAGTATGCCAGTGTGCAGATAATATGATATTGTATGGGGCCTAGGAATGTGCATTGATTATCTTTTCTATGTTTGAATAGGGATGGCCGGTTCGGATTTATCCCGTTCGCGTACAGCGGATTTTTCCGGAATTTCCGCCTTCTGAACTTCCGATTCGCGGATTTTTCGTATTTTCGAAAATTACGGGAAAACACGTATTTTAGAAAATTTTCGAAAATACAAGGATTTCTCTTAATTCCATACATACGTATTTTCGAAAATTTTCGAAATTACGAGAATTACTTGTATTTTCGAAAATACATATTTTCGAAAATACATGAAAACTCGTAATTTCGAAAATTCACGAAAATACGTGAAAACTTGTAATTTCGAAAATTTTCGAAAATACGGGAAATCTTGTTATTTCGAGGGTATTTTTAATTTTAACGGGTCCAATCGCGGATTTTCGAATTTTCTAATTTTTTCAAAAATTTGCAGATCCTCAAGCGGACCGGATTTTGCGAAGTTCAGACATCTCTATGTTTGAATAAAGGTTGGACCAGATCAGTAGCACTTCCACTAAATGTAGTTGTAAATTAGCCTAATTGGAGTGCTTCCACAATCCTTGTATTGTATGTATTTATTGGGAGGCTTGGTCCAGCCTCCATGTGGTAATAGTAGCCCCAACATGCCCTTTTTATGGGAGGTCCTATGCCTTTAATATAATGCACTGGATGGCCTCTTCCCTCATTTTAAAAAGCCAAAGGGCTGGGGGAAGGGAGAGAGCCTGTTATATGGATCCAGTGTGTAAGAATGAGAAATGCAAAAGTTTGCTAATCGTATTGAAGTAAAAGACATTTAAAAAGGTTAGAAGTTAGGACCTACCAGACTGGGGTTAGTTACCTTGACGTGGTTGGAAGGCTTTTCATTCATGTGATCACAGTAATGTATACTAAAACCCCTTTGTTTATAAAGTATGCCAGTGTGCAGATAATTTTATATTGTCGCTCTGCTTTGGTAGGGAATGTCTATTTGAGTAGGGTGGCTGCACACCTGATTTTAAACTGATTTTTTTTACAGAGATCCTGATCTTAACCTATTTACTTTTTACTTTTTGTTTTAACCCTTTCCCTACCCATACCCCCAAGTGCAAGTAATGTACTATTAAAGATTTTATAATGTACGGCACTGCGTGCAAAAGTGGCGCTATATAAATAATAAAATGATACATACATAGTAGCATCTGACTTTATAGAAAATCCTTTTTTTTAAAATGGAAAGCATGAAATGCTATACCTGATTGTTTTTGTAATGACTTTAATTTTAATTATTAATTGTTGCCAATTTATCTGAAACAACCCTGTTGTGAATATGGGTTTTAAGAAATCTATATTAATAATAAAAAAGTAATGTTGTTAATTTTGACTTTGTATCAGAATCCATTGACATGTTCTGTGCAAACAGTTTTTTTTTTTTGCAAAAGAATGAAGAGAAAATGAATGAGCAGGAGATTGATATTCTGCAACTGTCTTTTATTAGACTTTATTAGATCGGAAAGGCAAAAGCTTTGCTAAAAAAGCATTCTCTTTACAATGCATTTGGAAATGATAAAAATGAGAAATTATAGAGTAATTTAATATATTAAATATATATAGGAAGGTTTTCAGCCATTTATGCCATTGTATATCAAGTAATACTGAGTAAAGGTGAAGTGGGGAAGCCACTTTGAAGTGGTGAAATATCAGTAATTACTTAAACACCCTATTCACCAATCAAAGGTAAAGGGTCAGATTCAGTGCATAAAATATTTAAGTAATCTAAGTTACTAGTAAATGGTGTGCATTGTAATGTATCCCTAAAATATTTTTAGTCTGTGCTGAGCAGCAACAGGCATAAAATGAATGCATTCGCTATACATCTTCAGACATGTACAAATATATAATACATACATTCATAAAGGAACACCCTAAAAATTGCCACTGTAGAAGATGATAAATATGGCTTATAAATATAAGGTTTATCTATTTTCTGTCTGCATTTTTTAAACTTTATTAAGAAATGTTTTGTTCTGCCTTGTGATACTCAATTGTCAAAGAAATGTATTTCACAAGAAATTTTCTACGACGGTCAATAGATTGTAAATAAAATTTCATTGACATCCCTCAGGAAGAAGGTGATGCATGGACATAATCAACATGCCATGCAAGGGAAGCTAGCCAATAAAATATAACATTAAGCCAGGAGGCATGACAGTGAAATTACCCAAGCAGATTAAGATAATTTAATCTGGATTCCACTAAATGAATTCAGGTTTAAAGGTGTCCAATTTTGTGTGGGGAAATATGAGAGGGGCTCAGAAAAGCTTCAGGCCATTAATATGTGCAGGGATTTACAATCAAGATGTTATTGGGAGCTGATAAATGTTTTTATTTTTCAAGCTGCAAATAAGTGTTTCACGAACCGACGTAAATGTTTCTCTGTAGCTTTCTGTGGTTGTATATCCAGAGTGTTTTTTTAATACTGTGCAAACTGTGTTTACTGTGTAAACGCATTACTGAAAATACTAAATTCTAATTAAGTTTTGTCAGACACCTATCTATATTGATTGTCAATAATATTGGATTGAAAAACACATTTTATCTGCTTGTACCATTCTATATGCATATACTCGAATATAATAGTTTGTACACAGTTGTGCTCATGCCCCAGGTAGAAGTTGTAAGTTGTGTACTATTTTCCCCCCAAAAAAGACAGCCCCCTCCTAAAAGATTGTTCCAGATAGATTCCATCTTCTACATTACCATACAGGCAAGCTTCATGGCAGTAGCCAAGCAACCTGTAATGGTCTATGGGGTTGGGGGTGGTGGTGGTGGGAGGTGATCAGGAGATCTCCAGCTGTGCAAGAGAACAGTACCTCTTGCACCACAAGCTCAATTAGCATTCCAGTATGGATCACAATTTTTTTTTGACAGATGCCTTTAAGCATGCAAGACTGTCAGCCAAACCAGTCCTTGTTGACAACAATTTAGTGTCTTTATGGGACTGATATAAATTAATCAACTGACCTTAGCATTGTTGGATGGGTGTCGGCCAATTAGCAATTACAGATTTTTATTTTTTTTAATTGCTATCGAAAGAAGATCAGCACAAGAGTACCAGGGCAATATCCAAGCTGTGTGAGCATTAGCACAAAAAACTTTGTTACTTCACCAGGTGGAGTGCGTCCATGGAATTTTGGTTTTGGATTAACTTGTTGCTGTGAAGTGGTACACCCAGGTGACTGATGAGACAAGGTGTGGGATATTTATTTTTAATTATACAATATCCAAGCTGGTCTATCTATTACAAGTGGTGCACAAAACACTAGACATTTGCCTCTTTAGCTAGGGCATGGAGTCTATGTTTAGTTCCTTCTTAAATGTAATGCTGCTTTTCACTGGAGCAAAGAATAACTGTGGGGAAAATGCACAAGGGAAAATAAGTATAAATAATTTTGTAGCAGTCTACTATTATATATTACTATATAGTTTAGGATTTGTTTATTTACCTTCTAGATACCAACATGCAATTAAACCTCAAATATATAAACCATTAAAAAAACTATATGAAATTGATATATTAGATGACATTTGCACATGAACCTAAATGGGGTATCTTGTTATAAGAAATCTCAGAACAATTATTGTTTCATGCATACGTTACATACATAAATATTCTGTTAAAATAAAAAGAATGCAGAAATAAAACACTATTATTACTGAACCATATAGCTGGAAAAGAAGCAAACAAAATAAAATGTTCAGCTAAGGATCTCCTTAACTCAAATGTATGCGGATCAAAGAATATTTTAGATACAAATGGCAGCAAATTATTTCAATGATGCAACCAACCTTCCCATTAAGAAGCTGCAATGTACTAGTGTGATAAGCAGATTTTTTGCCTAAGGCAGGTCCTGATTCACCTAGAATGCCACTGCACATAGCATCATTTTTAAGTATTGTGTTGTGAATAAGTTAGGATGCAATCTGTCATGCAGTTACCAGTGCTCAAAGGTAGACGTAAGTAATAAACCAACAGTGTGCTTAAGTTAAGGAGAGAACTGTTTTTTTCCCCTGTGGCTGTTTTTTTTCTGCAGGGCTTTGCATGCAGTGTATTTCATGGCATAATATGTTTAAATAGTCTCTATCACAAAGAAAGCAGTAAAGTTTTATTGTGAGAGTTGTGTGAATGCCTGAAAGGTTTTTGTTAATCAAGTAACATGACATGCACACTTAGAAGTTGGCCGGGAGTTATTGATTTTTCAATAATGATTAAAAAATATTAAACTTTTACACCAGAAGCCCATTTTTATAGCTATAATAATCAAAGTGATTTATTCCTACTCAATACTCAATTACACACTCTGATTAGGGAATGTTTTCTACAAGAGATTTATATATTAATAAAAGATATTTGGAAGATTGTGTAAAGCACACTTAACTACACACCCAATGGCCAATATCAAGGTTTAAAATGATTTTTCTAATGTGTTCTGCTTGCAGGGTGCAGTGAGGAAATGCAGATGGACCACAGACTGGATAACCATGGCTAAGCCTATCCAGATTGATGTGCAAGAAAAAATATTATACTTTACTTTTGAGAACAATAAACAATAAAATAATAATTTTTGTTTCTAACAATATTGAACCAAAAATAGTATTAGCAGATAAAAAAAATTCTTAAGACTAAAAATTTCTAGAATACATTTTATTTTTTATAGCTGAATATTAACACTTCTCTAGCTGTCTGGGTATCTTCTATAATCACAGTGGTTACAATGCATTGATTTGATATTAATGTGACTGTCACATGTACTTCCACAAGGACCCTACTGTAATTAAACACCAGCTAATTGTACCAATAAAAGAAATTGTTACTCATAAAAAAGGGTAAAAGTGGCACATCTCCGTATATTGAAGTCATTGTTGCAATTATGTTATATTTATGGTACAAAGGGAAATGAGATCTTCTCCTGTGTCATTGAAGCATGAAATATATTCTCTTTCACATTTAATGTCCTTTAAATCATTATGCAGATTTGCCCTGTCTGGAAAATGTGACATCTAATGCACAAGATAGTTCAGGAGAACAATAATGAAACTTTACATGACTTAGGGCTGCAGTAGCTAAGTAGCACAAAAATTTCAGCCCGATTATTTTAGAAATAATCTGGTTTAATATTGTGCTTTAGAAACGGATTTATTCAATATATATTTGAATTATGAAAGCATGATTATTTCTCAGTGTCTGTAGCCTAAAGTGAGAAAACCAGCATATACAGTGACCTGTACTATTTACAGTATATATGTTTCTGTACAATATATTTGTTTGATTCAGAATGCTAACCCAAAAAAGCAGATCATTAAAATACATATGGAATTCACTTAATATTACTATAGTAACAACAATCAGTAAAAGTATCTTATAGGGAATTTCCACCCCTCTGGGAAAAAATTAGCATGTTATGCAGGACCCCCGTAAACCTAGATTTCATTTTGTTTCCAATGTTTAAATCTGTTCCCAGAATGAGAAATCATACTTACAAGCTTGTGATCCACCGCCGCTTCCTGTCTCTGTACTCCCTCACCACTGCAGCTGCTGTGTTCTTTTTCTGTTCCTGAGCAGCTGCAGTGGAGACTGCTCTGGGAATGGCAGTCAGTGATTAGCCGTGACGTCACTGGCCGAGACTGACAACCTTACCTGGAAGAGTGAAGTTCAGAGCCTCAGTGGTGGATCGTGCAGCTTGTAAGTATGAGATCTCTTGCTGGAAGCAGATTTAAACATTGGAAACTAAACTAAGTCTAGGTTTAGAAGGTCTTGCATAACATAATAATTTTTTCCCAGAGGGGGGGACATTCCCTTTATATAGGAAGAATAATTTTATCCTTATGGAGGACAAAATAAATATAGTATGTTATATTGTATAGAAGCGTGGAGTCACCAGCACTTGGTGCTGGTGTAAGGTGATCTACGCATTTCCGCCACCAACTGTGGTCGTCACCAGGATCAAACATCAAACCAAGTGAACACATTTTAATAAACCCCAGGGGTAAACCCTCCCCAAAGGTAAGTCCCTCTTAAACAATCACTGTCATTCATATAACAAGAATCATTTCAAAATGGCAGGCCATAGTCTGGTAGCTTTCTGATGGTAAACAATCGATCAGCTATCACTCTCAATGAGCTATTACACTTAATGCAGGTAGTTGATAGAAACAAAAAAAAATGGATGTCCATTGGATCAAGAGACTGTGAACATTAACCCCCTAAGGGTATGAATGAACAAATATCTCTTTCCTGCTTTCTATAAAAGATAATTTAAAGAATGATGTTCCGAACTACTGGAATATACAAAATGAGTTAAATCATATCTCGGAATTGCCTGGGCTTTGAAGCAGGGCATGTTTTAGGTATTTATAAATATCTAGTTTGATGTAGGTTATAATGTTAGGAACTGCCTGATTGATCTAATGCTATATGCTGATGAGTGGGTTATTTCCCCCACATTTAAATGTTAGAAGGTTTAAGGGGGTGATCACGTTTTCATATCTCGGACTGACAATTCGACAAATAGGGGAAATGTGATACTCCCCAAGATGTGGAGGTCTGCAACAGATGAAGGCACATATAGTTCCAGACAATCGCAGTGCCGCATTGATTAAAAGACATGCATGAGAAACACTATATATATATATATATATATATATATATATATGTATATATATATATATATATAAAAAGAACTGTTGCGAAGGCACTCACAGGTCTTGTTAAAAAGTAACTGCGTCCGGTAAGCCTCTTTCTTCTAATATTCCAGCTGAGAGGATGGTCCTAAAAGCGCTAAAAAATGGCATCTTAATTGTGATACAACCAGCAGGATATTATAGTTAGTAATAGTATCAAAGTTTTATTAGCTGAAAAGCTTTTAAGAATTTCTTATAACAAGTAATTTCCCCAAGTTTTATATTAAATATCCCTATATAGGCCTATATTGTGATGGTTCACTTGATATACAGAGCATAGTAGAGAAGGACTAGAACATGAACTCGAACCCAAGTTCGAGACAAACTATTCAAGTTCGAATGGACTCGGACTTCTCAAACTAACTATTTGCAATATTTTCTGGACTTTCAATAATTATCGAATGTTCAAACGTTCGAGGCGTGCGAATATATGTGTAAAATGTCTATTATACCAATACGCGAGTAAATATCGAATTCTTGAATCCGCGAGTAAAATGTCTATTATACCTATACGCAAGTAAATGTCGAATATCGAGTCCGCGAGTAAAATGTCTATTATACTAATACGCGAGTAAATATCGAATTCTCGAATCCCAGAGTAAAATGTCTATTATACCTATACATGAATAAATATCGAATTCTTGAATCCTCGAGTCATTCATGGGATAATTAACAAATGTTTGAATGCAAGAGCTCGAAAATAGCAAGTGTGAGAGTTTTTTGTACAAACATGCGTCAGCTGATGCGCCACTCCAAGGCAGTATCCCAGCATTTTATATATATATGTGTATAAATATACACATTAATTAGAAGATCCTTTTTTCAAAGTGACTTTTCCAACTTCTTTTAAAATATTATTTACTAACCTAAATTTCTAAACTTGCCATAATCATGTTTATTTTCAGTATAGTAAAATAAATGTCTTAGTTGATTTATTTTCACCTGACAGTCATGACACTTCCTTACTTATTTCAAGTAAGTAAAACCAATGGACCCTTTTTAACTTTAAGTGCCTTGTTAATAATACAGTAGTTGTCAGAATGAAACTCCATAACTTAGACTGCTTTCCAATTACAGTATAAATGTTGACTATTCTTTATCTTATAAAATCTATAATCCTTATAAAATTTTTATCTTATCATATTTCAAAATGAATGACACATATTTGTATTTTTCTACAAAAGAAAACAAAGTCTGTTTTTTTTTACCCAGCAATTTTATTTCCTGCTTTGCGTTCACCTACACAATTTGAGTCTTGAAACATTGTCTCAATGAGAATCCATCCGCCTGAGTATATCATTTTATGAAAAGGAAATTATTGCAACTGTGATTTCCCTACAATCATGTTAAAAGTATTTTAATGGATTGTAGAAGTGCTTAGATTAATCTATGTAGTAAAAAGAGCTTAGAGCACCACACTGATTTCATTGGTTAACATTTCCATTCCAAATAAGTGTTAACTTTAGTGATTTAGAAAATTTCAAATATCTTACTCCCATATGGTGCCTCCTCTATTGTTTTGTTGCCTAGTTTAGCAGCATATAGCTTTTAAAGTTTCGTGAGGTAGGGGGATCTACAAGATTACTGTTAATCCCCCTCATTCTAATTTTAAATTCTGCATACTGTATGTATGTTTGACAATTTTAGCAAAAAAACATAAAAGATTTTAACTATTTTACACTTTCTGGATATAGCTGGTTTATTGTGTGGAAAATTTCCTCATATCGAGCTCAGAAAACAATTTATTTACAGAAAAAAAAATGATTGCATTTCAAAAAAAGTCACATTTATTTTATAAATGTGATAATCTTGATTTACATCTGCCTTTAAGGGGGAATCAGCAGTCTGGCATTACCATAATGTAAGCTCATAAAATTGTATTGCATTTTAGTAGATCATTACTGAACATTTCAAAATGCAATATATCCATTGTTTCAGCAAAGAAAATATTTAAGCTATGTATGCAGAGGTAAATTTGATGTAGTGCCATAGTAGAATAATCTGTGTTCCAAAAATATTACATTAAGCTTTTTAACTGAAATATTATCTTAAAGTATTCCACACCTTGGCAAGATGACTTTCTATTCCTCTCCAACAAACCTTATATTTACTTTAATGTCCACCAGATAATATAACTTTGCAAAGTGCAGGATATACAACAGGGTTTTCTAAATATGCCACAGATACAATTAAGGGTGAAATATATGGATTCTTTATTATTCAGTATTTCTTGGGTCTACTCCATTTGTCTCCCTCTTTAAATACCTCAAATACATTCAAAGGTCCAAATGGAGGAAAGTGTGGGGGAGTAGCACATGTAATTCTAGCCTTCTGTTTTCCAAAATAAGTGTTAGGAGCATTTTATATTTTATAATTGCTCAAATTTTCATTGACTTTCGTTCATTAAATCACTTTATTATACAGTATCTTACACTGACCGAATGTTCATAAAGTGAATTCACTACAGACCATGTTCTAGACCAAATGGACCTCTTGATTAAACTATCCTTAAAATAGGTTTCTTTTTTGTAGGAAATTTAATATTTCTTATAGTATCTTATAAAGCCCTACAATGTTTTTTTTACCATAGGGTTTTAGAAAATTTATATTTTTAAGTGATGTTTACATTTGAGCTTTACAATGTGGATTTCTAAGGAGATCCCAACAAAATAATGATTTGTCATTCAAAGTCTAATTACATTGCTTACTTTTATCCATTTCATGTTTCCAGAACATGATCCTGTAAACATAAAAGCTAAAAAAAAATTGATTTGCTAACAAAATACTGTTGTTACTAGTTAATTCTATTGTGTTTACTAATCCCATAACATTTAAAAATTCTTAAAAACCAAGGAAAATCAGTTTACTCCAAAATATAATTGAATCTACAGTAACACAAAGTAATTTAATTTAAACATGAACAGGAAGTGCAATTATGCGTGGAACATAAACTTTCCACCTGGCCTTAGTGTTCTAGAGGTCAATGCAATCTGAAGGTCAAGTCTTGGGTTTTTTTTTCCTTTGGTACCATTAATTCTTTGTTTGTTCTATATACAATTTGAACAGATTTTTACAGTTCTATATATTGTGCAAGCTTGCAATATGCTAAAAACCTTTATATTTAATTTACTGTTAAAAAATTGGTTGGTTGGAACAATAATGATTGTCTAATCTATAGACAAACAACAACAGAAAAACACACCTCTTAAAAAGTAATTTTGTATTTTGAGAGTAGTGATTATATGCATTCAGTAAGTGTGAAGAAAATAATATGCTAAAACTTTTACCATAATATAAGGGGGGTGGTATATATCAACATTGGTGTGTCGGTGTGCTCACGTTGTTCTATAGGTGCCACTGATAGATTATAAGTACAAAAATTCAAAAAGAGATCAATGCACACCAGGATTTTTTAATGGTGTTTTATTCCACCAACAAGCAAAACAAATAGACAAAGTTTTGGTTTTGGGACCTTTATCATATTTGGGACCTTTATATATATTATATATATATATTAGTGTGTCTGTATAGGCTTATTTACACTAGACTACACAATACAAACACACAGAAAAACTTCACATCAAAAATGCATGCTAGGCTTTTTTTGTATTCTGCAATTTCCTCTGTGTTTGAATTTTTCTATTTCTATTTACAATCACAACACACATTACCATGTGTTAATGGACAGAAATATCCATTGTATTTGGTTAAATCAACTTAACTGCCTTTTCAATTTAGAGTAACTTGTACAAGAATCTGTTGACAAAAAGTACACTGGAAAGAGCCAATCAGCCAGGCGTTAGGGACCTTTTGAATGTAAGGTGTGATTTCATTGTGGCTAAGAGGTGTTATCGAAATTACCCTGGGTAAGGTGTCAAACAGCATTGTACATGGCAGGCAGTTGGTGTCAACCCCCCCACACACACACACACCTCTATTCAGGCTTGGTTTCTTAATTTTGACATACATGGCATCCTTGAACCAATCCTGTTCCTTTGCCAAGATGTTGACATTACAATCTTCAAACGAATCTCCTTTTTCCTTGGGATGCAGGTACATGGCTGAGTCCTGGACCAAGGAATTTGCTCTTCTGTGCTTGGCCATACGTTGGTGCAGCTGCTGTTTGGTCCGCCCCCACATACCAATCAGAGAGCACTCTTCACTGCACTACACTGTGTATATGTCTACTTTAAACCTAACAACACACTGAGGCAACAACTGGTACATCCAAAAGACCCAATATCGAAACATAAGAAGAGCAATATGATATATGCAGTGAAGTGGAGTGAAGAATGCTCTGATTTGAATGCGGGGGAGACCAAACAAGCCTGCCAAACCCTCTGAGATCATTTGTTTAAACAGCTGATCGTGGACTAGAATAGAGAAGGTGCCCGACCTCCAATCTCGCATTATTTATCATATAACACAGACATAAATTAATTGACTTAAATGCCAGTTAGAAACTGGGATAATGTCACGTTAGAAGTGGAGCAAGAGCATTAGTGGATATCTTGTGGTGGGTGTCTGGCTGCATCACGGATTGTAAGTCATTTGCTGCATCTCCTGGATTGTGTAAGGCCTAAAATCTTGTGTTTTTATTTTTGTGTTCATTAAATTATTTTTAATTTAAATGAACACACAGGAAAATGCATGCACACACAAGCACAAAATAAGCATGAATTTTTCAGCGTGTTTGCATTTTAAAGTGTGAATGAAGCCTAAATTCATCAGTTGTTTTCTGTACTAGAAATGTAGGGCAGCTACTCCTCCCTTCCATTTTAATCCTTTAAAATACAATGGAAGATAAAATAATTCTGTCCTAGTTACCATGGAAATCTACTTTTAAGAGATGACATTCTAACTTCATTATTCATTTAGAAATATTTAAGAGAACAAGGTTTGTGGATCAGCTCTATGGATAAATGTGTTAAAGTTACTATATTTATCTTTCATTCAACGTTTTATTTCATGGTTTTACAGACTAATGGTGAGATGTAATAACATTAAAGGGACTGTCCACCCCTCTTTTGAAAAATGAGTATGTGGTAGATAAGCCCCCAAAACCTAGACATCGTTTAAGTCTCAACCTTTAATTCGGCTCCCACACTGAGATATTATACTTACATCCTCCTCGCTCCACCGCCGCTTCCGGGTTCTTCTCCCAGTCTCCACTGTGGCCGCACTGTTCTTTTTCTGTTCCCGAGCAGCCGCAGTGGAGGCTGGTCCGGGAATGGCAGTCAGTGATTGGCCGTGACGTCACAGTCACGGCCGACACTGACTGCCTTACCCGGAAGTGCAGAGCCGCGGCGGTTGAGCGAGGAGGAGGATGTAAGTATGCTATCTCTGTGTGGGAGCCGAATTAAAGGTTGAGACTTAAACGATGTCTAGGTTTTGGGGGCTTATCTACCACATATTCATTTTTCAAAAGAGGGGTGGACAGTCCCTTTAACGAATTTGGAACTTACGTTTTAGGGGATCCTGCTTATCATATTAATATGATATTCAAGTTTTTCTAAGGGGTGGATATACCCTTTAACGGCACAAGTACCCGATGCAATATCTGTAGCTACTAAATTGTAGCACCTCACCTTTCAGGTTCCCGAGATGCAGTAAATCACGCTGGCAAATACTGCATCTCAGGAAAACGTGAGTAAAAATCACAAATAGTTTATTGATCAAATCTGATTTCAAAAGAACATTTCTAAGAGGATACAAATTATTATCAGAATAGGTAAAAAACATGCAGCCAATAATAAAAACTAAATAAAAAGAAAAGCTAAGTCATAACAGTAGAGTTGTTTTTAATTTAGTTTAAATCTGAAATAATGACCTCTTATTCCATTTAGTTTACAGTGCTTTACAAATCTTCTAATTAGGTTGGGGCATATTTATGTGCAGCTTATAATAACTAGACTGTTCTGTGATTTCTTTGAGCTGCTGAAATTAGAATATTGATATGAAGTGTAATAAAATGACAAATCCTGTATCATTTTAATAGTAGCCATGAAAACATTTTCACTGGAAATTAATGTGCTTTGTTAATCCGAGATTGCATTTAGATCAACGTTTTCTAAAAGATATAATGGGACGCATTATGTGATTAGCACTGATGCCTTGCAGTTTTAAATTCACTCTTGGCTACATTTATAGGTAGTCAGTATGTTCTCCCTGTGCTTATGTGGGTTTATTTTAAAATTTTCTTCAAATTTCTATTAATACATATCAATAGGTTTTGATGGTATGTAATAGGGATTATAGATTGTAAACTCTTCAGGGCATGATCTAAAGTATAGTTACTTAATGGAGATTCATTAAAGATTTTTTTTTATTTAGTGAATTATCATTAAATGATAAACATGATATAGGAAAGTTGCATTTTGACCTTTACAAGTATGCTTGTGAAGTTTCTCATTCATCCAGGTAATGATATATCTGTTGTATTCAGTTAGATCAACTGGACTTAAAGTTTAGTTCTTGAAGACGTTTCGCTAGTCATCCAACTGGCTTTCTCAATTCAGAATGATTGTACAAGAATCTCTTGGCAATATAAGTACCCTGGAAAGTCCCAATTAGAATATCATAGCCAGGTGTTAGGGACCTTCCGAATGCAAGGTGTGGTTACATTGTGGCCAAGAGGTGTTATAGGAACTGCCCAGGGTAATGTGTCAAAATAGTATTGTACATGGCAGACAGTTGGTGTTGAACCCCCCAACTCTATTCAGGCTTGGTTCCTTTATTTTCACATAAATGGCCTCCTTGACACCTCTCTTGAACCAGTCATGTTCCTTTGCCAATATGTTAACATTACAATCTTCAAAGGTATGTCCTTTTTCCTTAATATGCAGGTTTACATTTACAAGTAATCAAATATGCAAAACCATTTTTTTAATGGAAATTACAAAATTACATTCTGACAGTATACTTTGTAGGATTTCTTTTTTTCTGCTACTGTTTTATAGTAATTACATTGCCACAAAATATCCTTAGGCTAGGATTTGCTTAGACATGTTTTAGGAAAATGATTAAGGGAACATTATTGAGATGAAATGTCCTCAGGAAATAAAATTTATAACCCACAATGACAAATCATACAAAACAACTTGAAATTGAGATTCTTAACAGATGATATGCACAGCTTTTTAGCTGAAATACTAAAAACATTTGTAAATGATACAAACACACTTGTTTTGTCAATATTACCAATCAGAAACTGCAATGTGCTTACTTAAACAGTAAATTGCCATTCATGCCATCAATAGCGACATAGTAATGGAGGCTGAATAAAGACATATGTCCATCTAGTCCAACCTTTATAGCTTACTCATTAACCCTACCTAACCGTTGATCCACATGAAGGCACACACACACAAAAAAAACAGCTGGGGGGAAAAATCCTTCCTGACTCCAAATGGCATTCGGAAAGGATACCTGGATCAACCTGAATTGAATGATTAATATCAGTAATCTTCAAGATTATTTTTAGTAATAGAAATTGAAATGAGTGGCTTTTGTTTTAGTTTAGGAGGAAAACATGGTTAATTCAGGTTTGATTTGGGGCAGCAGTGTGCCATGGAGGAACAAAAGGCAAACACATTCAGGGATATTCAATAAAAGTTCTTATCGTTTAAAATGGGGCTAATTTTGCCCCAACCAATCAGACATTTAACATTTAACATTTGAAAACTTACATCTGATTGGTTGGGAAAAAATTAGAACCATTTTAAACGATAAGAACTTTTACAGAATAACCCTGCTTATCGTTTAAAATGGTGCTAATTTTGCCCTCAGATGTAAGCTTTCAAATGTTAAATAAGATCTGATTGGTTGGGGCAAAATTAGCACTATTTTAAATGATAAGAACTTTTATTGAATCTCCCTGATAATTTGAGACTGAATTTCTGTATTTCATATAAAATGCTAGGCATTTTATAGTATAATCCTATGTGGTTTTCATACAGCTGGATGTACAGTAGGTACTGTATTCTTATTACACGATTGCACAATTTGGGATTTTGTCAAAGAAAGAAACAAAAAAAGAAAGAAACAAACAACCCCCCCCCCCCCCCCTAGTTAAATACTGCCTAGAGGAGATTAGGAAACTGTGATGATTTTTGCATTTGAGTTATTGATGGAAAAGCAAAGCAATACTAGGTCAGACATGTACTTGTAGATTTATCAATGACACCATAAGTGTATCATAAATTAATCAATTGCCAGTCGTCTGGTTAAATGACTGTGATGGATTACCTTAAAACTTACAATAACAAACACTATGGCAAAGTATTTTATCACTGTAATAAAGTCAGGAAAAATGAGTAGGAACTATACAGGATTTTGAGTTTTCAGGCATATCTTCCAGACCTATAAGGCTTATCACTTTTAATGCTGTGCCAAAGAAGTAACTTCTTTCTGGGGCCAAGACCTGGGGCCTTTGTTTGCAGTTTGCAACTCTGCCAGTCGATTAAACTCTGAGTTCAGGAAGGGTATCTGTAATCCTTATTACCAACATTACAATAATGTAATATTAGTAGAATTTGCTATTTTTCACCCTCATCAAGCAAGAAATATTCTTTAGCACTCCTCTGATGTCATTTGAGACACTGCTTGAAATAGAACACGTGGCTAATATCATTACCTTTATGACTAAATATCAGAAAGGTATTAGAATTAACATCTAACCATTATACTACATGCATTGTGGTACCACCAGACAAAAAATTGGGACAGTAATGATAATAGTTGTACCTTATGTTAAATTTACTAGAAAAATGGAATGGATATTGAATGACAGGTTGATTATACAAACAATGTTTAGCTTAATTAACTATTAAATGCTTATCCATCCTCTGGATATTATTTTGACTCAATCCTTAAATCATTAATCACTTATAACAATTAGGACAACAGTGTATTGTAAATTATGTATAAAATAATAAAATACTGTAAGTAGTCAAAACTCACACTTTTCTCTGTCATATTACTACTGTGCTTAAAAGCAAGTAGGCTGCTATGCATGACATCTTTTTCTAGACTCATTTTTTGTAAGACTTTATGGCCCTTTTAATTTAACATTTACATCTCAATATGAAAATGGTTTGTTAATATAGCTAAAAGGGTCAATCATTGTTATCATGTTTTTGTGTTAGAAATTTGAAATTGGCGCTGGAGTGCAGGGTGGCTTTACATGCCAAACAAACTATTAGAGGATGAGACTGACTTGGAGCACTAAAGGAGAAGTTTAATCAAAAATGATTTTTTTTTAAATTAGAGTGTAGATTTTTTTCCTGCATTACTGATCTGCTTATTTATTTTACCATTTAAAAAAAAGGCATAGCTAAATACATACAGGGTAAAAGTAGATGATTAAATAAAGAAATAAAATATTACATTTGTTGGTAATCCCTGCGCTCTCCCAGTTTCTCTCAAATTATTAAGTTAAGTTGGTGCAGCTGACAGCTCACCTGTCTGTGTTTCAAATCCCCTGTCTCCTTTACTAACAGAGGAGAGATGGGGGGGGTCTCACTGTGTTGCAGTGTCGGACTGGCCCACGGGGTTATAGGGGAATTCCTTAGTGGGCCCACAGCCCATTCACCCAAGAAAACAGAAAAAAATGCTAAAATTTAAGAAAGAGCCAAAGGTACAGTAAGAAATGCATTTTAATGAAAAATTGGAGCCAGTAGGAGTAAGATAGATACATAAATGAGTGGTAATAGAGATATTAAATGTTAGGTGGGCCCTAAAACTCATCCTGGTGGACCCCTGGTCTCAGATATCCTGGTAAGCCTCAACAGTCCAGTCCATTTCAGAAGCAGAAACCTATCAGGAGTGGACACAGCAATATTGTGGACCGAAGCATCATATTTACACAGGGAGAGGTACAAAACAACAAACTGGGTCTCGTTTACCCAAAGCTGCAGTGCACTTTAAAGGAGTTAAAGTTGCACTTACCAATTCAATATTACATTTGTTTTGGGAGATTTACCCAGAGTGATTGCGGCTCTGGGTAAATCTCCCCAACAGGCTTTCTTGGACTGCTTGTTAGAAGTCAGGGAGAATGGGAAACTGGAAGTAGAGGTTTACAGAAAACCAACCCACATAGATCAGTATTTGATGTTTGTCTCCCACCACCCTTTAGATCACAAGCTGGGTGTCATCAGAACCCTGCAACACAAAGCAGAGAACATTTCTACTAACACAGAGGCGAAGGCTAAAGAAATAAAACATCTCAGGAGCCCTTAAAACTTGTGGATATCCAGACTGGGCCTTTGTCAATAATGAAAGTGAGGTGGGCTCTCACTACAACACACTGTAACTCGTACGTTATCGCACGAGATTGCATGTGCGATTCTGAAGCATTGTTCCGCGTTTGCACATTTTGCTATTTTGAATTATAGAAGTGCATGCGTTTGCGGAAAAAATGGTGAGCGCAAATCAGAAATGATGCATGATCGCATGTGCACCAGAAATCGTGTGAATTTTTGCATTACCGCGATTTCCATTCTAACCAAAATCGCATGCGCAATCACAAGCGAAAACATGTGAACGTGAAAAATGTGTTAGTGTGGCCTAGCCCTTAAAGGGCATGTCCACCCCCAAAACTATAATCCCCCCCCACTACTGGCCCCCCCATTGTATAGTGTAGTTTAATCCTTACCTCACATCCCAGCTCCATAAGGTCTCCTGTAGTCCCCCCCCCAAAGTCCCAAAAACTGCCCACCAGGAGGATAGCAGAGTCCATATAGGACTCTGCCTCCTACCTGGCCTCCGGAGAAGTTTGGAATGCGTACTGAGCCCTTCTCCCCCTCCCTCTCCCTCCTCTCCCTCCCGATTTGGATTCCCTCCCCCTAGTGTAAATCCTTTTCCAGCAAAGATTCCCCTGTCCCCCAGCCCCAACCGCTTCATTTTTATTCTTAGAAAGTGCCCCAAACTTTACTTACCTTCCCTATTTCCCCCCGCCGCAATGAACTCCCGCACCTGTCCGTGATTGGCTGCCGCTCAGCCAATCACAGACGCGACTGCCGGTCCCGCCCCTCTGCTTGCATTTTCTCGCAAGCAGAGGCCGGCAGCGCGGTGGGGGAAAGAGGGAGGTAAGTAAAGTTGGGGAACTTTCTAAGAGTAAAAAATAGAGCAGTTTGGGGCTGGGTGGACAGGGGGAATCATATATTAAAAATGGTTTTCAGGGTGGACATACCTTTAAGGGGGGAACACAACAGCAGAAAAGAACATGGTCATCCCATATGCAGTGTTAGTGTCAGATAAATTAAGAATTTTTCTAGAGACCCTGTATCCCTGTTTGCTTTAAACCCAAAAGCACACTGAGGTAGCAACTGATGCAACCAAAAGACCAAATACCAAAACTCAAGAAGAGCAACATCATAAAAGCAGCGGTTGTTCAACCCAATTATCTGCTATGTACAATGGTGTTTTGACACCTTACTCCAGATATATCTATGGTATTCAGTTAGATCAAAAGGATTTGAAGTCAAGTCCAGTTGATCTAACTGAATACCACAGATATTCCTGTGGTATGACCTGAATGATAGAGCCTTCACAAGCTTATCCTGGGCAGTTTTGAAAACACCTCTGCTACAATGTTATCAACACCTTGCATCTTGCTGTTATATGCTAATTGAGACACATTCCATGGTATTTATTGTCAGTTATCTAACTGAATAGCGCAGATGTATACTGGGTTATGTATTTAGGCCTTGTTGCTGTTATTTTACAGTACAGAATAACTGCATTTTAACATTTCCTGTTTTGCCCAAATGGCTTTTTGCCCTTTCTTTATTGTGTTGCTTTTAAAATTGCTACATGGTTTTATTTAATTTGTATAGGTACTCTGAACTCTGCAGAGTGAAACACACACAGGGGAAAGGTCTATACCCACCTCTATTTACCCACTTCCCTAGGTCTTTCATGTGACATTGGCACAGTTAACAATCCACTGTCTTTTATGTGATTATAGCAGCTGTTATTATATAGACATAGATTGCATGCTGTGCCAAAAAGTAAGACATCAATTGGTTCACCTTTGCTGAATTATTTCCTGCTGAGTACTGCAAATATTTGAAATGTCAGTCCATTTGATAATGTCAGTGGGCTGCAAATTCCTCAGTGAAAATCATATTTGGTACATGCTCAAGAACATTTACGTTTTGTTTGTGCAAGAAAAATCCCCAAATAACTGCACATAGACAACTAAAGACTTATTAATTTAGCTGAACAATATTGATTCATTTATTTTGAATTATAATACTATTTTACTCATATTGAGCTTCTGGAATTAAGTGTGAAGATGGCATCATTCAGTCAGATGCCCTG
The DNA here is from genome assembly GCA_019447015.1 of Hymenochirus boettgeri. Taxonomy (NCBI): domain Eukaryota; kingdom Metazoa; phylum Chordata; class Amphibia; order Anura; family Pipidae; genus Hymenochirus; species Hymenochirus boettgeri. The sequence continues at coordinate 138,849,791 of CM033473.1, forward strand.
CTCCCTAAAAAGTTGTTCAAGGGGTAACATCAGTTTTGGATTTACTACGGGGCGCACATGCAATATTCATGGCTAGACAAAAAAAAAAAAAAACAGCCACCAAAGGTCAGATATTTTTATCACTCCTTTTTAGCTCAGTATGTAAATGTCAGTTTTGCGTCTACTTATAACATTTGCTTGACATACTGTAAAGCTGGGACAATATTTTTCACTCAGTCCAAGAGCCATTTACTGAAAACTGAAAAATGTTGCCTGGTCTTTCCACTGCTTAATCCTTGCGATCTCCTATTTGTCTTTCTTTAGTAGATCTACTGAAAACTTCTTTACTGCTAGTTCCTCTAATCAATTTCAATCCCTTAAAATTAATGTTAATCTGGAAATGGCTTTAAAGGATAAGTATTCTCCAAAATGTGTTTAACTGAGTTCTTATGCCAAATGTTTTCGTTATTATATTTTTAGATGTAGTTTCATATGAGCATTTTGAAGATTGTACAATCAGTCACTTTGTGCTTAATGAGCTATCCACATTACTAACTTTCCTGGCAATGCATCACAAGAGCATACCCATTCACTAGGCAAAATTAATAAGTATATCAATCAACCTACCAGATATTTGAGCAAACATCCAGGGTTATTCAATAAAAGTTCTTATCGTTTAAAATGGTGCTAATTTTGTCCAACCAATCAGATGTAAGCTTACAAATGTTAAATAAAATCTGATTGGTTAGGGCAAAATTAGCACCATTTTAAACTTTTTTGAATCTCCCTGAATGTGTTTAAAAGGAATAATAATGCACAGCATTTATTTAAAGGAGAACTGTAGGGGCCCCCAATCCTCCCCCTCCCATAATCGTTGGGTTACCCAGGGGTTGTGGATCTGCTGGATTAGGTTTCCCAAATTGTGCTGCTGTATCACAGTCAGAGATTTCTTAATTGAGTACCAATCCACTACTGCTCAAATATTCACCTATTCTAATAGATGCTTAGCAAACATATTAGCAAAATAAGTTCATACAAAACATAATATGATTGGTATTGTAAAATAAAGGGGTTATTTATTTACAAATGTAACTTGAAATATCTTGTATTTTATTGATGATGTGGGTCACATGCTGATCAACTGCATTGTTATTGGTCTTTCCAGAAGTCCAAGACTGTGGCACATGTGTGAGCCTTAGTTCTCACGTCTTTTTAGAAGGGGAGATGGCTTTGTTTAACCAATCAGTGGAGAGATAAATAAAACTGCCAACAAACTAATATTTCATATTTATACTGCACTGGTGACAACTTGAAATTGGATCACAACCAGTAGGGATACACTGATTTAAAAAATTTGTTAAATACATGGTAATATTTTTCTTATACTTTTGTTGTTGTGTATTTAATTTGGATTGAAAGAGCCAAATCCTTCTTCTTCGAGGTTTCAGGTTTATGTGATCAAATCCCAACTCTCACTTTCTTATTGAAATGCACCTGAGTCCAAGGCTACACTAACAACAAACTCAGGGCTATCTATCAATGGGCGTTATGTATGATTTCTGTCTTGAAGTTTCACAAAGTGATTTGCACAGGTGCATATAACTGCAGGGCCCAGGCCCTCCTGCAAGATTGGAGGCCGGGTCCCTTACCCACACTGTGATGAACAGGTGTGCAATGTAAAACGCAATAGACAATATCTGAAATTGCACTCCCAATTTTCAATTATTTCACCATATTGGCATGATCCAGCAGTATGGCAGCTCCCACATTGTTCCCTGTCCCAGGGTTAATTCATGTTAACTTGTAAGCCATGCTTCCTTTCCCAAAGGCATAGCCATTTGGTGTTGTTAACTGACCTAGCAAGAGGTCTGACTTCAAAGGGGCAAGGTGTGAAGCCCCTGTAATATACAAACAATGTCATAGACTGGTAGACACCAAAACAGCAGGGAATCTCCTAGTACAGAACACAGCAGAAACCAACTGGCAGATCAAAGGTAATTCATATTCCTTAATAATTCAGGATGTAGAATTATTTCAGGTTTTCATAAATACCCCCAGTTTATCCAGTAATTAATTCTGCATTTATAGATACCTGATATAATATCATAGCCCGAGCCAAACTTGAGATATTATCCTTCCTAGGCCTACGATATCCCAGATATGTCGTATTTGGTCTTATTCTGTTGGGTAAAATTAGTTATGGACCATCATGACATTATTTTGAATGTGACATGTATGGTTCACAGATTATGGACTGGAGGGGAATTGGATATTTAAAATTCCCTCCAAAAATAGGAACCAACCTTTGGGTGCAGAACCAAGTCCACCCCCTCTAGGGACCAGACCACTCCCATTTTCTGGCAAAGGATAAAAGTGGAATTGGGTCTCAGCTCTGTGTCTGTCATAACATCTACAATAACATCAAGCCAACAGGACGGACCGTATTGGCTTACCGCAGGAACCATTATTTGGACTTTTCATATTTGGACTAACAAGCTCTGGACTCTGCTCACAGACATTTCAGATGCCATTTATCCTTAAGTATTCATTCTTTTACCCATTTCTACCCTCACTTGTGTTACCGCTTTATGTTCAGTAAATTGCTTTAGTTTTCTTCATATTTTTTTCTGCACTATTTTTGTCAACTTTTAATAAATGATATAAAATCATTTATAGGCTATTGTCCTATTCTGAGTATATCCCAAAACAAACCTGTGTCTTCGAAGTACGCTACTATAGAGAAGTATTGTGTAGGTATATAGATATACTGTGTAACTGTGTATAGAATATTAGGGGTGAATAACCAATTTTCTTACAGGTTGTTAGAAGTAGGGGTGCAGATATCCCCATAGATATAGGTAACAGGTCATTCCGCTGTTTAATCGGAATGTGGTGGCAACGAGTATATTCATATTTAGTAATATTAATCGTGTAGTATATCGTTTGTTCACCAAACCCACCGGGTCTGATCTGTTCCGTCCGCCTGTCGGTTGCTTGGAGTGTGTTTTCCGGTTATGGATAGGTGGTTGGGCGTCTCGGACCTTGGGGTTTGTGACACACACCACTCCGCTCCATTTTATTCCCTGTTCAGTGCCAGCAGAATTTTCAGGATTTTGCCCTCAATTGGTTTAGACTCATTTTACAGTAGGAAACTCCCCCGTTAATCAGGAATATTACACATTGTTGTTTTTCAGCACAAAGTAAACTTTATTGTGGTAACAGCATTTTGTAACTTTTTTTTTGAGATTTTACTGGATTTATGGGTAAAATATGTAAAAAAAATTAAAATTTGCAAATTTTCATGCATTTTTCCCATTTTAATTTATAGTTATCTTAAGGTTACACACAAAAATCTTACAAATACAGCTATACCAGATATATGTAGGAACCCCACTTTTCTCTTACAGGAGACCCCCCCCAAACTAAAACTGCACTTTCAAGGATATTACACTAAACTGAAATGTATAACCACTTCTGACAGTTAACATAGAATATCTACCAAATTAACTAAAATATCCCCACAAGTGAGATATTTTATATTATCTCATATTTTCTTTTTTTCCTCAACTATAAAATCAGAGACAAAATCAAATGCAAATTCAGCTAAAAACTGTAGAGGAAAGTTCAAACGCATCTCAAATATGAAAGCCTAACCTCTCCTGAATAAAATGGCATGCCACATTCATGGTTGTACTCAGAGATATGGCTACCAACTAGCCCAATTTCAAACGGCAGTAACAGCAAAAAAAACAGTTTTTCCCACAAAACACCCCCAAAAAACCCTCCACACACTATATATTCCTGGAATCTACACACCTTCAGTTAGGTAATGCTGTAGTTCGTTGATTCATACATCAATGATGTGGGCGCAGTTTATAGAAATTCCCATTTTTCGCAGCTTTTCTGAAAAAATTAACATGAAACAACATTCAAGATAAAAATCATGCCAAAACCCTATGGAATGTAAAAAAAAGGTACCAAATATCAATCTCCTTAATGTCCTGAATCAAACGGTATTCCATATGCATGGTGACACACGCGGACGTGGAAGCGACGATGGCTCAGAAACAGTGAAAATACTCAACCAACTCAAAATTTGAACAGTTGGCAGTTTCCCACAAACCACCCCCTAACTCAGAAATACCCCCCATAAACTATATATTCCTGGAATCTACATGACGTGGAATTGACTAGCCACAAAGTGAGCCAATGTACAGTGGCCCAATTACAGCAACTTTCAGGATTTGTTACACTAAACACCCCTCTATATAAGAAATACCCCCCAAAACTATATTCTTGGAATCTACACACCTTCAGCTACGCAACGGTGCCATTCTTTCATGCATACCACCAATGGTGTTCTGCAGAGAATTTCACAGTTTTACCTGATTTTCTGGAAAAATGTACAAAAATAAAATTCAAAGTTAAAAATCATGGCAAAGTCTCGTGTACTAGCAATCAAACGAATCAAACGCAATGGTTACACAAACGGACGTGGAAGCCACTAAGTGAGCCAATGCGCAGTGGCCCAATAATAGCAATAAAATAAGATGATTCAAAGGTTGAAGCCTCTAATTTTTCAAGGGAAACAACCTAATTTTAACAGCCTACTCATTTTCAAAGGAAACAAACAATATATTATTCAAATCTACACATCTTAATCTATGTAACGGGGCCATGCTTTTACAAATACATGCAGAATTCTGCACATAGCTTTTTTTGTGTGTACTTTTTTGTAGATTTTCGAGATAAAAAGTGATAAAGAAAGATGAAACATAGAAATCTAGAACAACCCCCCAGTAAAAGTACATTAGTAGATTTAAGGGGAAGTTCAGTGCAAATACTAATATTTAAGAAAAGATGTATTTTCCCCATCCTAATGACCTTAACCTGCCTCCCTTCCATTTTGTCTGTGTATGAATAAAAAATGTTTCCGAAATACTGGCGTTCTGTTTGCAGGACCCCTAATAAAGACTGTTATGGAGCACAGGACCTACCCTTTTTTATTGGCCACTGATATAAAAGATTGGTTTAACTTTCCCTTTTATTCTCTCTATCTTTAAGATAATGGGATAGATGGCCATTCTACATCACACGGTAATGTGGGTAAATGTGTGAATGCAGTGTAGCTGGCATGCAATTCTCATGTGCTAATCGATCGCAAAACACGATTGTAAGCGAGTGAGAAACGCATCAGTGTGGGAACATTCTATGCCTATGATATACTTTAAATTTGCTTGTTGGGTTTTGGGCTTAGAAAATGTCCCTTTAACCTGTATATTTCCAATAGGCACTTAAAAAGTCATATGGATATAGTAATGCCTTTCACTGTTAACTAATTTTGCTTGCTCAGCACATTAAGTAAACGTGTGAGATATTACTTTTCATTCATGTAATCTATCTCAAATATGGGATCTTTTCCCAATCAGAAAGCCAACAAAGTTTTGATTAATGCCTTCGATATACAGAAATTGATTAGTGTAATTCTTTGCCTATTGATTCTCTTAAAGCTCCCAGTCAGAGTTCAATTCATTTGAAATGTTCTTGCACAGCTTTTAGTAACAGCTGAGACATGTGTCAGCTGCACATATTTAACTCTAATTAACTACATTATAAATCTGTTTTTATATTAAGGATTAAACAAAAGGTTTCACAGAAAACTGCTTATGACCCTTAAAATAAATATCTGACATTTAGGTTTTCAACCCTTTTTATGCAGTATATTTACTGCATAAAACTAGGGTAACTTGTACTCATTGATTTCCGTTAACTGACTGCATTTCATCTATAAAAGGTCAGAAATACTTCATTAAAAACATTGTGAATACTCAAGCTTGCTTTACTGGCTGGCTTGCCTATAACAACCAGAAGGGGTGCCCACCTCTCTTCCTGGTGCCGATTTGCTTCTCATAGAGACTCTTGTCTATTGATTGAAACCCAGGAGGTTAAGGAGCTATGCCTTACCTCCCATTATTTAATCAATTAAGCAGGAGCCAGGGACCAAGGTAAGTATAGTTACCTTTTGTGCGATCCTCTGCTGTAGAGCTGAAAATCTCAGACCGCTTTATGGTTCTTATACACTATAGTGCACATGCTAATCTGAGCATGTTTGACCCATCCAACAGCCAATTGGTAGAAATTACTGTTAGGAACATTCCAAGGTAGTGTACATTCTGGTATGGAAAAGGCCAAAACAGAATCTAAAATGTCAGCTCAATAATGGGGTAGAAATTCAACTGATTTTTAAAATGGAAGAGAATATGTAGAATAACTAGATGTGCATAATATAAATATAAAGAGTTTTTCAAATACTGATATTTTGCACTGAAATAATATGTATAATATCTTGGTATACATTATAAAAACTAAGGATTTTAAAAATAATCATATGCTCCACAGAACTTTCCCTTGTTCAAGTGTATAAGTGACATTTGTTACGCAACTCTGTTGTATTCTTGGCTTCTTTTTATTGATGTTTTTTGTTGTTGTTTGGCCTAACAGCCTTTTCTACCATTACAAACTACAATACCTAAAACACATTTATTTCTGAACTGCTGCCAGGTGTATATTCAGTAATCATTTTGTTACCTGTGGGTTTAAAGGTGAACTGTGGTCTCCAAACAAGTTAAGTTAAAAGGCCAGTTTCCTACCTTTAAAACGAGCCATCAACCACCTCTCTACGTGCTCCACAGCCCAAGATATACAGAAACGACTGACCAGAAAGTTAATGGATGGGAGGCTGACATTTGAGATTCCTAAGGCTTCTCCTGCACAGTGCCACCGGCGAGCACAGCCTCCCTCAGTGTGTGAGAGAGACAGGAAGTCCCTCCTCCTCTCTGCTGTGTGAAATCCTTACAGGAAAGTTAAGGGAATCTACAGCCTAGGCACCCGCGAGTGGGTGGGGCTTAGGCCCCCGCAAGTGGGCGGGGCTACATGGGGCTGAAAGATAATGGGTCATGGGGGGCCTGCAACTGGAGGGACCATGGGGTCCATGAGTAGGAGGGACCAGGGGGGCTGCAAAGGGGAGGAGGAGACACAGGACAGATTGACTGACAGTTTCAGAGAAGGAAGCAGGAAGTGCAGGGGACCATTGCCTGGATGATGCTGCTGTCTATCACACACACCAACATTAAATATCTTCAAAACTAATCAAAATAAACATGAAATAACTGCAAAAATTCTCGGGAGCAATTCCTATCAATTTACCTCAATTTATTTAAAGTCATTTTTGGACTACAGTTCTCCTTTAAAGGTTGAGTGACACTCTTTGATGCATATGAGGAATTCTAATGGCATTAAAATAGTAAGCAAAACTATGATGTGCAGTAAATGAATTGCATTCCAGAAAACCAAAAACCTTCACCCATCCCTCTATACAAGGCTAGGAGAAAAATCACTAATGAATTATGTGTAATAAGAAATTGTACTGGTTGGTAGAATCATGAATCTTTATGGCAATTCATCTTTTTATTTTAATAAGCCTGTCGTAGGACTGTTTTACAGAGTGAGGAAGAAATCAGGGACCCGAAAAAGACAAGAAAATAAATCCTGTCTAGCACGTGATTCTGGCAAGAGCACATAGCAACGGAACTCTGGTGACTATTAATTCTGCTTTAGAAAGAGCAACTTGGAGAAGTAAATTAAATTGAAGCAAACCAAGGACAACTTCGAGACTTCAAAAGGCAAAATCGTGAATCATTGTCTCAGCAGCTTTTATGGATCCAGTGAAAGATTAAAAACAGTATATCAAAAAAACTGCATGCTGTATGGATCATTAAATGTACTGTAGCCTCAGACGTGAGTTCAAAAAGTCAACTGACAAAACATATAGTTAGGAAGAGCTTTTATTGTGTTTAATTAACTATTTACAAAATATTTTGTTCCAAAAAAAACTGAAGAATTACCTACAACGGGTAACATAAAAGGAAGAATTACTGAAGAAGCTTTTAATACCTGATGACATATTTTAGCAGGTCCTACGTTAACATTTAATCTGTGGCAATAGACCAGTTAATTTGGCCTATTTGCTTGGAAAAAGTTAATGTTCAAGCAACTTATTTACAAACTAAGTAGATGCCAAACTAATTCTCAAAAAATTTAATAATTTCAGTATAAAATAATATCTGGTATAGTTAAACCATCACATGACCATTTTTACTGCTATTGTATGTAAGAGTTGACATCTAAACACCTAAACTTTTAATAAGATAGGAAGACATATGGCTTTAGTTTCTTACTTAATATGCAAGTAAACCTAAGTGGGATGTTTGGGGAGGTTACATGATTTTATGGCCCCGTTCGGGGTATTTCACAAAGTCCATGTAATAGACTTACCCGGGTGTCCGCTCCAGCGACGATCCGCTAGGCGGCGCTCCGGCCCCAGTGACGCCGACGCTCGCTTGCGCGTCCTGCGCGAGCGCCGTTGTGACGTCACCATGCAGGGGCGCCGGCCGGCGCGAAGTTTAAAAATCCGCTCCTTCCATCCCAACATCCTCCTGTCATTGTTACTGGCGTCTAGGTTTTGCTGCTCTACTAGTGTACCATTGTATCCAGCATTGTATCCACCTTGTTCCTGTTAAACCATCTATCCGCTATTGTATCCATCCATTGTTTCCTGTTACCCATTGTATCCAGCCAGTGGTATTCCATCCATTGTTTCCTGTGTCCTCCTTATCGCTGTGGGGTGGTCTCTGAAGCAGCGCTGTTGTAAGCCCCACGAGTCTTCTTATCTGCTGTCCTGCTTTACCTTGTAGCCCAGTGCCGACAGTCTGGATCAACTGATACGCACACGCGAACAGTGTCAGCGAGCTTGGGAGGAGGTAGAGCCTGTTACAGGTGTGGTATCCAGCCATTGTTACTATTGTGAACAATTGTATAACACAACCAGCCCATTGATATCCAGCCATTGGTTCCAAAAAGGTTACCATCTATCATGCCATTGTATCAGCCATGGTCCCTTACCATTTGCATCAGCCATTGTAATCCAGCCATTGTTCTGTTACCATCTAGCCACCACACCATGTGCCTGTCATCCTGTTACCATATCCGCCATTGTATCCACAGCCATGTATCCTTAAGCATTGTCCAGCCAGCTTACTCCAGCAATCCAGCTAATTTGCTGGTCCTCTGCCGACCATTGTATCCAGCCATTCCGACATACAGCTGTGAGTTGCGCTGTACCATCTGATCCAGCCATTGTATCACAGTCCATGTTCCGTTACACACGCGACTATCCAGCTATTGATTCCAGCCATTGTTCCTGTTCAACCTATCCAGCTATTGTATTCAGCCATGTGTTCCTGTTACCACCTATCCAGCTATTGTATCCAGCCATTGTTCCTGTTACCACCTATCCAGCCAGTGTATTCCAGCATCCAGCTCCGGTCTCCAGTGCATTCCAGCATCCAGTTCCCACTACTTCCTCCTTCATCCCACTAAACGTGAGTCTTCCCTGTACTCTACCCCAATGGAGTCAGGGCAGCATTACAGTCCATCTGTAAATCAATCACACTAGTACAGAGTAGAGAATTCCTGACAGAGTAGAGAAGTTCTGACAGAGCCCCCTAAAATTTTACAGACAACCACAATACAGTACAGACCCCTGCCTCTGTTAGGCAACGATGTTACAGGTAATCCTCCTCTCAGGCACAGAAAATAGATTTAATAGTGTTGAAAACACATTATTAATAGCTGTGTTGCTAACAATCTCTGTTCCCCCACATATTCCTTTCCATTTCATACAAAAAACCTAAAGTATTCTTTGCAATTCCCCCCCCCCCCATCAAGCTTAAAGTTGGCATTACTGAATATTTTGTACTTGCACTCACTGTTTTGTAATATCACAGCACAAACAAATTAATGCTTGTTAAATGCGTGCCGATGCATGCACCTTTCACATGCTTGTAGGCTGGTACAGTGTGGTTTCTTCCTTACTAAAGATGTTTACGTAAGGGGAGAGACATTTGTCTTAGGTGGGTTTGGGGCTATGTGGGAATATCAGGGGGCCCCTTTCCACACCCACTAAGAGTTGAAAATTTTCTGTACTGTACAGACATTAAGAATTTATTCTCAAGCTGCATTTTTGGTAGAGCAAATGGGGGGAAACGCTAATTATAATATATATTATATATAATAATGTTTTATATATATATTATATTATATAAACCGAGATGGGTGGCACTCCAGCTTTGTAGGATAAATCACCTGGTGCTTCCTATTGATTAAAATAGACATATATAAAGAGAGATATAGGAGCACTCCTAGGAATTTCAATGAAATTTATTCAACACAAACGTGGCAACGTTTCGGCCCTGTGCTTGGGGCCTTTGTCAAGCCATGTGTTCAACACATACTGTGCAAGTTAAATAGGGTGATCCTCCTCCCCTCATTAGTGACATCATCTAATTATACACTAAACAACACAAACCACCAAGAGTGATCGCCTATTTTTACTTATTATCTAAAAATATACCTCTGTTTAAAAAGTGTTCTTTAAAGTGCTATTATTCTTTTAAAGTGCTATATTACCTATTAAAGTGCTTATACTCCCCTTAAAATAGTGTCACCTTTAAAATTAGTGTTACCTTATAAATATTCCAACATGATTATTATATAATATATATAACTATTATTACCATATAAAATCCCATAACTTCTATTGCTATTATCAAAAATACATACCAAAAAATGATCTTATAACTATTATTGCTTTTAATGCTACCTTCCCTTCTTTTATAATAATACTATCAGGCTGTTCATTTTAACGTTCATTTAAAAAACATCTATATGAGATATTCTCATTAAGTCCATATATATACAAATATAGGGATATGCTGCTCAAACCTTTATTCAAAAATACTTTCAGGTGCGGTGCAATGGAGGACCGGCAATTTATACATTACACAAAAGACTCCAGCACTCAACTACACATACAGTTATAAATGAATGGGGTAAAAAATTAGACTTGTATGCAAGCAATGAAGGGTAATCACCTGCACTGTAGTTCAAATGGATACCTTTAGTTACATTGTTTGTACAAACAGGCGTCAGCGGATGCGCCACTCCAAGGCAGTATCCCAGCATCAGTCCTAACCTAGTGAAAATAATATACGTTCCCTGGGGCAGCGAGGACATACCTGCTTCTCTCTTTATTAAGTATGATCTATTCCAGGGAATCATGTGAGCTTACAGAGCTTATATACCTTCCTTCTATCTGGACTGCCTTCAAGGGGCGGAGAATACATTTACACAGGGAGCAAAGCATATATTTGTACAAACAATGTAACTAAAGGTATCCATTTGAACTACAGTGCAGGTGATTACCCTTCATTGCTTGCATACATGTCTAATACTTTTACTCCATTCATTTATAATTGTATGTGTAGTTGATAGTGATGGCCCAGTTCGCGGATACGAACCCGAATCAGCGGCGGATTTACCTCGTTCGCGAACTGCGGATATCGCAGATTTTCCGGTTTTCCACCTTCCAAACTTTTCCGAACTGCGTTTTCGAAAATTTTCATAATTATGAGGATTTCTCGTATTTTCGAAAATACATGGGAAACTGTATTTTCGAAAATTTTCTAAATTACGAGGATTTCACGTATTTTCGAAAATGCGGGAAATACGTATTTTCGAAAATTTTCTAAATTACGAGAATTTCTCGGATTTTCGAGGATTTTTTTCATTTTTAATGGGTTTTGCGAAGTTCGGACATCTCTAGTAGTTGAGTGCTGGAGTCTTTTGTGTAATGTATAAATTGCTGGTCCTCCATTGCACCGCACCTGAAAGTATTTTTGAATAAAGGTTTGAGCTGCATATCCCTATATTTGTATTTAATTAAGGGCAGTGCATACATATAATTGTATGTGTAGTTGAGTGCTGGAGTCTTTTGTGTATGTATATATATATTTATATTTATATATATACTTATATACGTAAAGGATCCTTCGCACTCTGTTCCAGAGGAAACCGGCCTGGGTGCTGCTTAATGTTATGTATACCGCGAAGTGTACACACAGAGCACGCCTAGGACTTCTTGATAGAAATTTTTATTCCATAACAGTAGGACAGTAACAACCTACGCGTTTCGGCCCTTACTAACAAACCGTCATCAGGGTTACAGTACCAGTCGCTAAACAACAATAAATAGGTAAGTGCCCAGACTTACACACCCCGCCCCCCACAACCCCCTCCCCCAGTGTCCAATAGGTGAATTCAACGTATCCTAAGACTTAACCCATTTTTAGAGTGTACGAGTGAGAATAGCTACAAGCAACTTATGCTTGATAGCTGTCAATGCAGCAAATACAGCTTGCCAACGTGTAGTAATAACTACATAGTGTCACCAAGAGAGAATGTCTATACACGCTATATATAAAAACTATAAGTATAAAGTGCATAGTGCTAAAAATAAATAGATATAAATATTATTAATATAGAGATAAAAAATATATATTAGCAGTATAAACATTCTCTCCTGGCGACACTATGTAGTTATTTACTACTCTGGAAGGTCCTAACTTCTAACCTTTTTTACTTCAATTACAATTCAAAAACTTTTGCATTTCTCATACTAGCACACTGGATCCATATAACAGGCTGTCTCCCAGCCCTTTGGCTTTTTAAAATGAGGGAAGAGGCTGTCCATCCAGTATTTTATATTAAAGGCATAGGACCTCCCATTAAAGGGTCTTGTGGCTATTACCACATGGAAGTGCTACTATTTGGTCAAGCATTTATACAAACATAGAAAAGGTAATCAATGCACATTCCTAGCCCCATATATATATACATATATACAGAACATTGAATAAATGCAGGTACTCTCAGTTACTGTACATGTGCAAGGGGGCAGTCTTAGGGTGAAGTATATAGCTAAATGAGGTGTAAATGATGAAGTTATAGCAAAAGCTTTTATTTGCTATGCACAAATAAACACAGATGTTGTTTTGCTGATATATATATATATATAAATATATATAAATATATATATATACTAGCAAAGTGTGCCCGTTGGTGCAGATGGAAATTATGTGTGTATGTTTTGCTATGTGTAGGTACAGTGTATATAAAATCTTTATACAGGGATATTTTAAACTGTTATTGAAAGAATCATCCACTTCACTTCCAGGGAAAAAAGGATAAACCTGCAGGTCTGAGAATAGATACAAGCAATCCTGATCCAATGTGCAGTTCATCCTAAACAGCACCATTTATTTTTTTTAATTGAAAGCTTGGGGTCATGCTTTCTGTGATAGCAACACAAAGTGCAAAACATGCAAGTGGTTCTGTCTGCCTCTGCCTTATGCCCACAGCTGTTAAGTTGTAGGGTTAGAGAGAGGCAAGTTAGGTCCCTTCAGCCAGTAGGCACCAGGAACCTTTCCAAACTCTGATCTCAGGAACCACCAGGAAGCACCAGGGGGGCCCAAATAAAGTTAACCTGAGTCCTATAAAAGACCCAAACATCCTACCACATTATATGAACAAACACATACATATACCCTCCCTATTACACCTCCAGCTAGAGGATCTAAGTAAAATTAACATGCAAGCCTGAGAACAGAACCAGGCTATTCTGCCCCAATGTGCAGTCCAATCTAAACAGCCCCATTGGGTTACCTGTGACTATAATCTGGATCCAGATTAACATGCAGTTCCAGATTTACAGTCACTAGGACTTGGTAGCAAAAAATACTGATTAGCTATATAGGTTAGGAAGAGGTGTGGATATAAAGGATTTAAATGCTTCCCACAGATTATAAAATTATTTCTTTTCTTTTAACAAAAGGTACCTCACAGCCTCATGGTATTATAAAAGTATTGCCCTAATATGGAACATCTAAACACATATTTCTCCCTCCCAGGTTACCAGAGAGAAACATGCAAAGTATCTGATTTATATCTGGTAGCTTAGGCATGTGTCTAGATGTGATAGAGCCTAATGGCATAGATCAAGGGTGTTAAACTTGTGACCTTTCACATGTTTGAAAACTACAATTCCATGGTTCTCTGTTTGCAGTAAGTTCCTTCTTAATGTCCTGTAGCTAAGGCATGTGTTGATACAATAAAGCCTAATGGTATAGAGCAGGGATGTTTAACTTGTGACCTTTTATGTGTTTAAAACTACAAATCCCAGAATTCTCTGTTTGCAGTTAGTTTCTTCTTAATGAACTTTTCAGATGTTTGAAAACTACAACTCCCAGCATTCCCTGGCTGCACAAAATGCAGAAAATGTAGTTTTCATACATCCTGGAACTCAGCCATTTTCCTGACTTACAGACATTAAAAGCCCATATACGGCCTTGTATTTCGTACATTGTTGAGCTCCAGTTTCACCCTAGGACTCTATTATTAAGGGATGTGATTCTGTTGGTGAGACCCATCCATTGTACCTACGTTGGCTGTTTTGCTATAACTTCATGGGGTAGCTCTTCATTGGTCTCTTAACCATCTATAACTGTGATAGGTGATATATAGCTACCCGCATTTATCAGTAGTGGTTTAATTTATGTGTATAAAACTCACAATATACATGGGTTATATTAAAATTAATACTTATCCAGCTAGAGGCAGATGGAAACAGGAGGCCCGGAATAGCAAGGATCGGGTCCCTGTAGTTACTTAGAAATGTGAAGTCCTTGAAAACTATGTCTCCCCCTAGATGCTCTCACTCCACTAAGGCACACAATCACTCTCAGAGTGCCCTAATGCACAGTCGGCATCCAGCAGTGGCCGAAGGGGATACACATGTGCAGCTTCCCTATGGAATGCTTTCCCTTCTTTATCCTCACGGTCTTGCTTCAATGACATCACTGGCCTCCAAATCATTTCTCTGCTGGAACAACATTTTGAGAATGGGGCTACTTGCTTGGAAAATAAAATAGGTCTAGAAAACAATATTTGGGGAGCGGATGCTACACACACAGTAATCGCAATGTATTTAATCTTAAAGGCTTTATCAGGCAAATAGTTATGACACAATTTCCCCTTTTATAAATGGTGCAATTCTCCCTTTACAAATCCACCAATCACCATTCACCTACCTCAAACCCAATATATTAACCCCTATCCATCCTGTAAAAAAGGTGCTAATTCCACTGCTTCATTAACCCCTGTGGTTTTTAAGGGAGTTTAAATCATACATATATCTGTTTTGATCTTAGTGCCTATTGCTCATTTCCCATCTCTCCCTATTCCACTACATCTAATACCTTGTTTCTTATCAAAATGCAGCTCACTTGGTGCCATGATTTCTTTAAGATCCTCTTCCTCTTTTATATGTGAAAATATGTCTATTACCTATAAAAACAGTCAGTTCCCCATCATCTCTTAGTACAACGTTTCCTTTAACAACCATAAATGCCCTAATCCCTGCGCCCTAACCCTAGGCCAAAAAGTCTTTCCTTATATCATTTCTCCCTAAATCTATCTAGATTAATCTAGCCTGCATATAAAATGTCCTTCATTTGAGCAATTTTTTTTAACAGAAGCAACTGTTCATAAGGGGCATTAACCTTCCAGAGCTTCCCATGACAACTTTTGTAATTAATATATGAATATATGATCTACCGTTTTAAAATTATTTTCTGTTATTAATTCACTTCCTTTGACTTCAGTTTTTAGATCCAAAATATTGATATAGGGTCAGAACTTGGAACTTGAGGAAGTCAGAGGAGGCTTTCAATATATTTAGCTCATTAGATGATCCTAATCATTCATGAGAATGTCATCAATGTAACAGCTCCAATACTTGACATAGGTGCTAAACATCATCTGCTTATATATATATATATAATTATATATATAATATATAAATATATATAATATATTATATATATATGTGTGTGTGTTTTCCCTCATATCCTACATATAATCCAGCATAGCTTGGGGTGCAGGAAGTACCCATACCTGTGCCCACCATTTGTTTAAAAATGCCTTACAAAGCATAAATGGGATGCAATCAATTGTTAAGAGTCTCTTAGGGTTGGCCAGCCTATCATCTATTATTAATATATTTTTATATTAATATAAAAATTATTATTTTATGTGTATTATTATTGAAATAACTGGTACAAGAGTTTTATACTAGCAAACCCCGTGGCGTGCTCACACTAGTGCGCACACATCCCTCCCCGGTGCACATATTCCACCACGCCACATCCGTACATATTGACAGGTCTTTTTTAGTACATAGGATTGTTAAATAAAATTGCTATTTGTGTGAGTTGTTTTTGAGAGTGGATGTTTCTGATGGGAACTTCTTTGGTTGACACATTTCTCGGGACATATTGGAGCCTTTCTATCCCCTTTAAAGTATTTGTTTAATTAACTGATAGTTACTGTAACAACATTCTAGACTGTACTAAAGGAGCAACTAAGATAATTTATATAACTATCACTGTATAATAGAAGAAATTAACAGTCTCTTGGGGCTTTTGTGTGTAGATAATTAATCATATGGTATAGGTTCGTACACACATTCAATTGCGGGTGCCGGCCCGCAAGCACGATGTGTACGAACAGCTGTTTTGGGCAATAATTGGGCCGTGTATGGGCACTTTATCCCCACGACCGTTTCAGTCGATAAGTACCAACCTTAGTTTATTATAAAGTATAAGAGCAATCTGCTTATCTTTGAAGTATGAATTTTATTGTTTTTCCTGGTATTTTCTTATTTTTTCTTGTATGCACATCTTAAAGTGTCCCAGGAAGGAAAAAATCTAACTACTTGCTGGCTATTCGTGGGAATAAAGTTACTGCACCTACTGTGAACTGTGTCTGTTTTTATTCTATTTGCCCGTTACACCGAGCCATCAAGATTTGGAAATTACATCTTAAGTTTACAAAACTAAGAAACCCATTCTCTCATCTGAAGGTAAGCTTTGGGAAATAAACATTTGGTCCAGAGCAATACACAAGTGTGCATGCACAGGAAAATAGATGGCAGTCATATAATGTAATATGGTACAGAACCCATTTGGGCTCATTAAAATAGCATCTGCTGCTACTTCTGTGATCTATGCCAAACCATATAAGTAAAACTTCACATTGAACAAACAGGCTTCCCAGTAGGTTTACAGACCATGAATCATATCCCATGACACAAAAATCTCTTGTTAGACCTCCATGAGTTAAGTAACACAGTGAACAATGTAATTTTCATTGCAGTCATGAATTCAGTTGGCTGCTGGAAAACCTTCCAAGGGACCCATAATCTGCTTCATTTCCCAAAGCAGAATCAGCACAAGGAAGTAGCTTATATTCCAGAACCTGTTAAAAGAACTCTGCTAAATTATTTATTGTCTTGATATAATAATTTAATAACACAAATCAATCTTTAAATTTATTTCAAAATTTTTCTATCTAAAATCTAGAAAACCAATGCAACTTTCCATCTAATAACAAACGTATTACATTGTATGAGACAGAGGGGAGTCTGCTGACAAGATTTATTGAACTCACTTGCAGACTAAATGACAGATTAATAAGTACTATGAATACTTCCTGATACCCTTTTTATTAAATAGAGTAAATAATTATTTAGGGCTACATCTTGAATGAACTACTCTTTAGCTAATTAGTATGGGGATTGTAGATTTCAAGGTAAGCTACGTATAATTAATTGTTTTACAAAATGGATGAACTTTTTTGAAGTTGACTCAGCCCTACTTATTGGTACAGCTAGAGTACCATAATGCAGGGGCAGCGCAGATTTCAAGGGGGGGATTCCTGAATGGGTTACCACCGAACAACCCCAGAAGGAAGTTCATGACCAAATACATCCATATATCTATTATATATCATATATATAATATTATATATTCTGTACTTGCCATAATTATCATCACAGTTAGCCAAGTATCACTTTTGTTATAAAGTATCTTCATTAAGGCTGGGTACATACGAGCAGATTTTTTGTCCCAACCTGATGATATTTATGTGTATCGGTTGGTTGGTCTAAAAATCTGAGGGGATTTCGGCGGCAGTGACAATGTCGGTAAATCACCGCAGTTTGTGCGGTCCATAGGAGACATTTGCTTTGTAGTGGCAAATGGTCGAGATGAAAAATTTGCCCATTTGTTCCCAGCCTAATGTTCTCTTTTACTGAGCTGTGATATTTGTTGAATATTGTCAGAATGGGACCTATCGGACAAGAAGAAAATTTCCATTTCTGGTTCCCTTTACTACAGTAGGGGGAGCTGATAACATTAGACCATGTGTGGGCACATTAACTATGATTCTGTATATGGAATATATGGAACAATCCCTCCTGTGTGTATAAATATATATAATCCACCCCCATGGTGGGTCACAATGGGACTGACAGTACGATTTTCCTTATAATCGGCGCGCTATACGTAGTAGCGCGCCGATTATAAGTTGGCTTCCCTAACCTCACCTGTTTCTCTCCCCTTCCGTTATCTTTCCCTTGCGGACCACTTAGTTCATCGTCTCCTGTGCCACTGTGGATGGCGCGGCTCCTCCTCCTGCACAGTGCTGATATCACGCGAGTTTCTGCCAAATCCCTTGCGCAATAGATCAGACCTGTACAGGACGAACACGGACAAGAGGAGCCCGCCATCCACAGTGGTGCAGGATATGCTAAACTTAGTGGCAGCCAATGGAACTGAAGGTAGAGGTGAAGGGGGAGAAAAACAGGTGGGGGAATTGAGAGGGGGGAAGGAAAGGAATAAATGACAGTGGATAATTCCTAATCCCCCCCCATCCCTGCACAGAGGGCAGATTGATTGAGGGGATGGATTATAATAAATAATGCACCCCCTACTATAAATTATTTGGATATTAGAGGTCACCTCGGAGTTCCGTCCCTGTTATAAAAGGCACTCGGCCTGCGGCCTCGTGCTTTTATATGGTCCGGAACTCCCTGGTGACTTCTAATATCCTTATAATTTACAGTAGGGGGTGCATTATTCACTATATAATGGAATGTTAATAGTCAGCTACCACCTCCAGGATTTCTTAATTCCTGCTCAATAAGCTCCATCACAGTGGGGTAAGTACAGTAAATACTGTATATAAACCCAGTCTCAGCAATCACCTTAAGCAGCTGCAGGTTAAATATTGATACAGTTCTGTATCAATTATTATTAGTTATGTTGCTGTCAATCACAGGACATACTGGATACATTTTTGAAACATTCAAATGCTGCTTCTCACTCACAGCTCAATTGACAATGTAACAATCTATGTAACAAACTATGTAACAGTCTATGGGCACCAGGAGAAGCAGAACAGCTTTTATGTAAAAATAAAAAGCAATATAGTTTTCCCTTTAATTAGATAAACTCTAAACAGAAAAAAATGTGCATCATGATGATACATCTGTTTATTCAATTAGATCAACTGGACTTGAAATGTAGTTCTTGAAGCGTTTCGCTAGTCATCCGACTGGCTTTCTCAATTCAGAATGACTTGTACAAGAATCGTGTACAAGTCATTCTGAATTGAGAAAGCCAGTCGGATGCTAGCGAAACGTCTTCAAGAACTACATTTCAAGTCCAGTTGATCTAATTGAATACAACAGATATACCATGACCTGATGAATGAGAACCTTCACAAGCATGCATGTATACATACACATATACATACACTGGTATATATACAATGTTTGCACTGTCAAGGACCAGGAAAAAAAATATTTATACAGTATATAAAAATATTGTAATTACATTTTATTTTTGGTTTAACATGTTCCTTTAAAATTTAAAATAAATTATATATCTGTGTAAATACCAACTTATGCACAAACCTGTGCAAGAGGACAAAGGAAATTAATAAAGGTATAATAAACACTTTGGGTGTATACAGAACCTGCCCCTGCTTCTTTAGGCAGCACGAGCGAGCGCATATAGGTCTTGTAGCCATGGGAATGTGACACCTACATTCCTATTGGCTGTCAGCAGCCAAAGCAGGGTTAACTTGTCTGTATAACTTGACTGTATAAAAGGGATTTTCTGCGCATGTACAGCAGGTGTACGCGCATAGGCTGACCGGCAGGCAGGTAGCAAAAGAAAGAGGCCGATCAGATGCTTGTACAGCATTTAGGGAACAGAAGCAGCAGATCTCGAAAAATATGGCACAGATTAAGCTGATATACCGGGTACTCTTACTATAAACTACTATTAGAGGCAATGTAGTTTCTTTCAATGAAGATACCTTTTAAAGCTAAAATCTGATTGGTTGGGAGGAAATTAGCATTATTTTTAACCATGAGAACTTTTATTACATTGCCCTGTGTGTTTTTTGAGGCCTAATTTTATCAACCGATGGGTTGTCGAGAGTACTAGATGTCCAGGGGATATTTGGCCATAAACAATCATCTGAGATAATCTTTTTAAATATCCTTTTGCTTTTCTTTAGACATTAAATGAACAAATGATAATTGCTAGTGTGTAATGGTTTTGCATAATTTTATATAGGGAAGCTGAGTGCAATCCATTTTATTTAAACAGATATTTTTCAGATTTATATTACACCACATTAAATCAAACAGTTGCTTCGAAATCCAACCAAAGTCTTAGGTTGTGTACGCACAAGATGATCATGTGGCCCGATAAGGAACCGCACGATCAGCCATTATTTTGCAACATATCGGAACGTCCGTTCGTCCGATCCTGAGGAATGGGCAGAGACTCCCACCCACACCATTTAATATTTCTAAATGAACGATACTCGGTCATATCGGTCAGTTGGTTAGAAATATTTATGGGTGTACCCCCCACCTTAATGGTGGTGAAAAAATATGAACAATTAAAAAATATAAATAAGAGTCCTGCATCAGGTCAGGGTTATGGGTTGGGTTCGGGTAGAGAAAACTGTGGGTTTACAGTCTATTAAAAAAAAACTTGTCCCTGTCTATGAAGAGAGATCTATGAAGAGAGATCTGAAGTACCAGATGTTTTACTTGTACAATATATTACATTATTGTGATATATATTACTTATAAAGCGGATACTATTCATACTGCAAATAATTGAGCAGCTGTATTATCACTGCTTTTCTTTATTATATATATATATATATATATATATATATATATATATATATATATATGTTCATTAAGCAAATAAAAAGGAAGCAATATTTACACATCTATTTCAGTGCATACGAAAATTACCTTAAATTTAAGGTATAACTAGCAATAGTTTGTTGGTGTAAATGGTTCAGGGACCTGGGAAATGGTCAGGCTAACACGTTAACATAGCCAAAACTTATTAAAAAAAACTAACTTTTTTCAAAGCTTTTTCGAGTTTCTGCATTACATATTTGATCAACTTCAAATATAAGTGTCAAGGTTCTCCTCCATTCCCCCCCCCCCCACACCCCCCCCAGCCTCTTTAGTCAATAAGAGGCACGTCGGGAGGGACTTCCAGGAAGGGCATGGCGCAAACTGGTGATGCCATGCGCCGCACACAGGGCATGTGTGCGGACGTAGTAACTTCGGAAGTCTCCTTTATAGGGTGATCCATCAGGTTAGTGCTGATCGTTTTCTCCCTCATGCTTGGCTCCCTTTGCTTGTTCCTTGTTTGCTGTTCCCAGACTCTAGTTCGGTTCCCTGCCTATTCCTCTGCTTCCAGCCTCCTGTACTGTATCCCAGTGTCTCCAGCGGTACTTACCTTTCAAACAGCCGCTCCAAGTCTCCAGCATTACTTACCCATCACCCACCGCTCAAGATTTCCAGCAGTACTTACTACTAACAGCCATTCCTGGTATCCAGCACTACTAACTTATCACACAGCTGCTACCTGCTCCAGCTGCTTTTAACTATCCTCACCTTTAGGGATTTGGTTAACTATGTTTAAATGATCGTTAATTCCATCTATAGTGGGAAAAATAACTTTTTTTCCCTTTCTTTCCATGAATTATAATTATAATTCTCACCTCCCCCCCCAGAGTTGTCTTTATTTTCTTAAGTTTCCCTTCTCGTCCTGAGATACAAAAGTTAGAGAAATAAGTGATGCATTCCTCTACGCCTACTTGTACTGTCAATCAAATCCTGTGACATGATCCTCTTCCTGCTCAGTCTTTCCCTCCTCCCTGCTCTGTAAAAATAGTAGAGATCGAGCATTAGCAGGGGGAGAGAGGTAGATTTGATGTGGCAGAGATAAGGCTGCACTTGATCCCCCTTCTGATAGCTTTCACTAATTAATGATGGGTCACAAAGAGAGAGATCATATTTTATCCGGACACGGAGAGATTGTGTCTCCAGACAGCTTGCTTTCTATTGGCCATTGTGCGTGGGTGTGTTTTTAAGGATGTTGAACTTTTAACTCCTACTGCACATGATAAGTTGTTGGTTAGCGGAGTTGAGACATGGAGGAGGGTAACAGATGGGAGGGGGAAGGGGGGAGTGCAGACAGAAAGATCTGACACCCACGGTAAAACAGAGTAACTGAAGATAGGATAAAGGCAGCACAGAGTCATGAATTTAATTTGCCAACAGCCGCTCCAGGTTTCCAGCATTACTTATCTTGCCATCAGCCACTCCAGGTGCCAGCTCCATACTTTTTCTATTCCATGAATGTTCCCCACGAGATGTGCATTGTGATTGACCAGTAGCTAGTTGCCGAATTGGGCTGCCATTCACGC
This sequence comes from Hymenochirus boettgeri, assembly GCA_019447015.1. NCBI lineage: Eukaryota > Metazoa > Chordata > Amphibia > Anura > Pipidae > Hymenochirus > Hymenochirus boettgeri. The sequence continues at coordinate 138,872,381 of CM033473.1, forward strand.
GTATATAAGTCATATTTCCCTAAGCTTCCCTTACCTTCATCCATAAGAGTTCAGGGTTATTAGATATTACCAGATTTAACAAAGTATAATTTGCTAGTGAAACTTCTACCATTGGTGAAATAAAATGCTCGTGTATCAAATGTTAAATCTGATACATTTTGAGGTGCTAGCACATTCCATTACTCCAAAACTAAGCAGGGTAATTTAAATCCCAATAACTAGAACTTGCCAGAACCATACCTGTGCCTTCGCCAATTATATTATGTAGATTTATATAGCGCAAACACCTTCCGTGGCGCTTTACATGAGAGTCATTAGCAGATCGAGAGAGATTTGCCTTAGGTAGTATCTGTTTAACAGATCAGAACAATTCCAATTGGATATGAAGATGAATTTCCAACTCCTCACTGGCATTTTGTGGGTTGCAATAGACCCCTTCTTACTTCCTGTGCACAGTTCAACCAAAATGTTTAGCCTTATCATTTATACTCCCAGCTGTTCATCTTTTAGATTTGACATTACTTCCCAGTTATGTGAGTAATTTAGCCATTTTTCTACTATACTGATCACAGTATACTTGCGATCCACACTGGATTCCTAAATCAATGCCCCTCTGCAAATGGCATCCTTAGGGTAAAAGTGGTGTTCTGATGCTGATTATTCTTTTGAGGTAGGTTGGATGTCAAGAAGAGTGTCACAGCCATTCACATTCCACCCAAATTTTAGAAAAAACCCTTTTACACTAAAGGGACTTACTCAATTAATCAGCTCTGGGCAATCAATATCGCAATTATGGCTCGGTTAAATCCCAAAAGGTACTTTTTGTGTGACTTTAACACTATTAAAAAATATGCACAAAAGGCTGCAACCACAATATCGAAAGGCTAAGCGGTGGCTGGGCAATTGTCCTTTGTAAAATCAATGCAGCTGATGCATTTGGTCTTCAAGTCATGCTGAATAGGTTAGTGTGATGAAAATGCTGTACTATCGCCCTGCTTAAATGAGGCAGATAGGGTCCTATTTATAAAGGCGCTGTATTGCTAGAGAAAATTACGAACATGACCTTTCAATTCTGATCCCGATTGTGCATTTACAATTGGGATTTTAAATGTATGATGCTTATAACAAAACCATTGCGGTAGTACTGCATGTTATTGTATGGCCAAACGCTCGGAGAAGTACAATTGTGGCTGTGTAAATGTATGGTTACTTATAGCCCCGTAGTGATCATTCTTAATAAATTCATTTAAGTGGAATTTAGCGAAAACACATATTTTATGAAAAAAGAGCAGTTTTTTCTATTCCTAATCACCTTAACCTGCCCATTCAGCATTTTGTCTGTGTATAAAAAATGCTTACGAAATACTGACTTCCTGTTTGCAGGACCCCCAATAGAGACTGTTATGGTTGTCCTGACCCAGTGCCTGGGTTGATGAATTATTAACCAAAGTAGATATCTGGTCATGGTGGGGGGTGGACACCCCCCCCAGACCCAGGCGTACCAGCGTGTGTTGTCAAGATTAAATGTAGAGAAGGAAAGCACTTAAAAGTGATCTATTCTTTAAATGTATTGATTGAAGACTGGGGGTTAGGAGATATGCCTTATCTTTGTTTTCAATCATATCTAGGACCAGGGATATTTTACCTCCACTGCAGAACTGACGGTCCCAACCATTTCCTGGTTTTTAATCAAATATAGCGTGTTGTGATGTATTGTTTTATATATGTATTAAAATTTTTTATAGGGCTTGTCTACCCTCAAAGACACACTTTAGATCATTTATGACCTCCCCCCCTCAACCCTGAAAACATTTCACTTCCCAGATCAGTTCTAAAGGGAACATTCTCACAGATTGATACCAAAAAGTGCAAAGAGTTTAGCACTTGTTCTTCTGAGCTTTCACTGCCTGAATGGACAACACCCCTGGGTAGACTCGCAAGTCATTGGCCATGACATCATCTGTCATGTCAGTGACTGTGGGGGTATCATAGAAGAGAGGTAATTAGGCCTGCAAAAGACGGTATTAATATTTGCGAAAAATTTCCATTTAGGAACTGACTGGGGTCTTTTGAAAAAAAATGGTTGTCAGGGTTTGGGTTGTTACCTACAGGGAATCCTAAAGATGGTTCTGGGGTGGACAAGCACTTACATTCTCACAATGTAACTAAGTTTTTAAAAACTCTCTTTATGACCACAAATCTGTTCATCAGTGTCTATAAATAAGAGAAAATAAAGCTGAACAGTTTATCATTGGAAGTTCATTTACAATTCCAAATAAATTAAAATTTAAAAAATGGGAATAGTTGTCCATTTAAATAATCGAATCACAGGTGTCATGCCTGTTTTAACATCACGATCATACTAGCGACATACAACATATATTGAATCAAACCATGTTTAGTAGAATATAGAATCACAGGCTGTTAAAGGTGCTTGTTCAGATTTAAAAGGTTTACCAGCACAGAAATGCCACAGGAGTTCAATCATGGCTATTTGTATCACCTCTGATAAATACTTCTTATTTAGGGACTGCAGTCAAACCTTCAGAAATAACATGCCCCCTTTTAATAAGCGAAAACACCAAACTCATTAGTAAAGTTTTAATGAACGTTTAGAAATATTTAAATTTAATTACAGTAATGTTTTCACATAAAAGATCATGTTTTTTTTTTTCCAAATATCTAAATTTGTGGAAGAGAGGATAAAAATAATTTTCTCAGTGACACTTCTGGATAGAGGTGGAGAGACATTCTGATGTTGTGATGTCGGCGGACTGAAATAAAGAAAGTTCTTGACAGTAGTGTCCAAGGGATTTCTAACCCTGTCAGGAAAGGTGAGGGAAAACATGACAGGCAAAAGGAACTCTACATAAAGGAACTGAAAAACCAAGAACATAAATGTGCTGTATGCTTTGCATTTAAAGATCCATAAAGATAATACATTTAGGATTGTTCAACGTAGAATCAAATGAAGTTTTTAAATCACACTGAGCAGAAATCCTAATTCAGAAAAAGAAGCCTTTTCGACCAGCGTACAGAATAGCTGATATATACGATGTACATTTAATTGTAAGCAGTAGCTGAAATATTTCTATAACAGGATTTTAGGAAAAAATATGATGAAACACATAATGTCAAGCATGGCTACTTTTGTGACATGCATATAATAGTTAAATTGGGTTTATGAATCAGGCTTTTGGAAATAAAAAAAAAACCCGAATCATTATATCAAAATTGAAAATTTACCACATTTTACAAGGATACTTGTTTTGTATCATTAAAGGGCAAGATACCCACTTTAACTACCCTCCCTAATAGTATATGAAAAGATGGGGAGACTGCACTCTTAGTGGATATAAACTGCTTTTATTGTGACAAGCTGTGCACAACGTTTAGGGGTTTCCCCCTCCTCAGGGGCAATTGTGCACAGCTTGTCACAAATAAAAGCAGTTTATATCCAACTAAGGTGCATCTCCCCACCTTTTCATATACTGGATTATCCCTATACTGTTGTGGTTAACAGTTTTGGAGAGTTCAAGCACCTTAGCAGGTTTACAAACTAAAGGAGAGTGAAGGGAAAAATACTTTGGATATAACTGAATGTTTAACCTCCCTAATAGTACCTAGGGTGAGGTCCAGTGTGACCAGGGCCACATCTACCATTAGGCAGAGTGAGACATTTGTCTCAGGGCGGGCACCTCTGCACTGAAGAAGAAAGGGGGCAGACAGGCAGTGTGTGAAAAAAAATTCCCTTAACGGCAAAACGTGCACGAAAAGTGTGAGCGACCCCACATGACTCCAATACATGGTTAGCTTGAAGTTGCTTCAACTCCACTTCAACATTTTTTATGATTAGGTTATCTTTAGTTTGTTAGGCTAGGTAAGTCTAGTTATGCTAGTTTGCTAGTTAGGGCTTGACCTGGGGCAGGCTTACAAATTTTTGTCTTAAACTCTTTTATACTACAGAATGGTGATGGCATTTCTAATGTTATTGTAACAGTTGAACCAACATATATGCACAGGCTATAAAAGAAGTAATTTTGATCAACAAAAACCTTAAAGGAGCAACCAGCGAAGCCATGCCCATTGGCAAAACAACACGCCAATGAACAAAGTCACACCCACTTGACGCGGCGGCGTGCAAAGGGTGGCATTCAAAATTTGTCTCAGGCAGCAAAAACCCTAGAAGTGCCCCTGAGTGTGACAAACAATATTGGTTTGGTTTGTGCCACAGAATGTATATTATGTTTCAGTGCACAAGAACTTTAAATAGAAAAATTGAGCCGTGTTATCCCATTGTTTAGGGCCATTTCAAACTTTTTTTCAACTATTTTTTGCCTGAAGTGTGCTTTTAGAGCACAGTCCCAAAGTAATACTATTGAGTTTGTTTGCTGGCATGATACAAGTAGGTTATGTTTTATTCAGGACAGTTTTGTACTGGTTGATTGGTCAAAATGAAGTGTGAACTATCACATATCTAAAGGTATGAAGGTTTTAAATATATATACTTTGCAGGGGTATTTTTTTGTGTTTTAATTTTACAATGCTTCTGCACATATGTGTGAAAGGATGCGACCATTATTTAGATAAGTGTGTAGATTAGAAAAATGTAAATGAAGAGTGTTTGGGATTATTTCCCAGATAAAGGGGGTGTTTAGTTTGAAAATGAATTGTATATATTGAGCACAATGCAAAACATATGCATTGGCTGATCATTTTTCTGTTTGCAATGATGTAGTAGGGAATTTTTTTCCCAGAACATTTAGAAGATTGATATGGGAATTTTTATTTGTACTGGAGGTTTGTTCAAGATTTCAAAGTCTGAACCTTCTTTGCTGTTTTTTTTTTTTTTTTTTGAAAATCTGCAAAAATTTTACATATTTGGTAGGATTTCTAACTTTGAATCATCTTTTTAAATCATTATTTAAGAAAAACTTCCTAAAGTGTGGCATTCTATTGAGGGACTAATAATACATCCATTATGCAGCCAAAGGTGTTTAGATTCCAATAAAATATGTAGAGCAATTTGATTTTTCCCCTGAAATTGGGGTTAGTTGGTGGCCAGTCTGGTTACCCATGCACATTGCATGCCATTTAATTCAGCTCATGAGGGAAATTGATTATTTAGGGTGAGGGGGATCATTTTTTTCTGCATTTTGAATTCTGTTGTATGTATGAACGAATGGTGCTGTTACATAAATAGTTCAAGGGGTATTTTTAAGTCTGATGGGTATTTAGATTGAAAGTTGTTTAAATACATAAACAGTTTGATTTAATCTGTTTTCTGTTGTTCTTGAGCATCAGTCCCCTTTTAGTTGGGGCCATTTCTCTGTGTACGTCATGAATATGGCCTTTCATTTGATTCTGGACATGTTGGAGATTGATATTTAATGTTTTTTTTTTATTTGTCAAGACAGTTTAGATAAGATTTCTACGTTTTATAATTTTTTCTTAATTATTTATTCAATGAGTTTGATTTTTTTCCCTGTCCCTTGGGGTGTGTTGGTGGCCATGGTTATGTGTCTATTCATGCATATATGTTTTATTCAGGAGAGGTTAGGCTTTCATTTTTCGGTTGGGTTCAAAGTTTCTGCTACAATTTTTGTGGGCAATTCACTTAACTTTAGGTTGAAAACCAATTTGATGAACAGATGTGTTTAAGTATCTGTATTTGAGTGAATTTTGAGGTCTTATATATTTTAATTTGTAATATAAAATTCTAGAAAGCAGTGTTTTAGTTTTGATGAGTATAAAATAATATAAAAATGCAATTAAATTATGACATTTAGCAAATTTTACTTTTTTATATATAAATCCAGTCAAATCTCCAGAAATGTTTAAAAATGCTGTTATCTTTTTAGTACACATTGTACGGGGGAAATTGTCTATAATATTCTATGTTTCCTAACTGAAAAAAAATTCTAAAAACAAATCCTTTCTGTTAATATTTCTTCTGGGGGGGCGTGGCTGCATGTGAACATGGAAAGGAGCAGAGAGTAGGAGCTCCAGCACCACCAGCCCAGCTTACCTTTTCAGAGGCACAAGTGACTCTCAAACAGTCCGACCTAGGGGAGTAAAAACAAGCGAGGAGACTAAAACAAAAGCAAAAAAATAAATCCACAAACTCACGGATTACTACCCACAACAGTCCCACTCACCAGGCAGGTCAGAAATCCAAGATGGCGGCGCACCATGAGGTCTTCCCCAGACAGGGGCTCCTTGACAACCCAAACCTAAAAGAGGGAAAAAGGAACAAACAAATAAAAACCAAACTAAAGACACCGGCTACCTGACAGCCCTTCACCCCCTAACGAACAAAACATGGAGGACTCCAGCCAGACTCCCCCAGCTAAAAGTAAGTGTAACTTACATAATACCAATGCTAAGAGAAATATGTCAGACTATATAGAAGGCATTTTTGAAGAACTACAACAAATCAAAAAGGATCCATAGATAAAACTACTTGCCAAATACCAAATGACTCTAAATATAATTCTCCACACCATTCTGACAACTCAGAATGTGATATCCCTAGCACAAATGCAGAGAAATACAGTTGCACAGATACACTCTCCAAAAACCTCAATATTGGAACTAAATGAAACAAGTCCCATAAGGAAAACATGGAGCAAGAAGGAACACAATCTTAATATCTACCAGAGACATATCTGTACAAAAATATTCTTTGTCAGAATCCCTGCTTCTGACTCCCCAGTGACTGAAACCACACATTAAAAATATGCTACTACACCAGAACAAATCTTTTAAAAGGACATAATAGAAACTACTACATCCTATACAAAAAGACATTACAGAAATTATGCAAAGGACAGATCATGTTGAAAAAAAAATGATGGGAATTTACTGGTTCTTTTAATGATTTACTAAATGAGCACTATGAGTTAACAGACACCGTCCACTTACTGAAAAAAAAACTGGCTGACCTAGAGGACAGATCAGAAGAAATAACCTTAAGATAAGAGTAATCCCAGAGACAGTAAAGCAAGAAGATTTGGAAAATTATATCAAAACATTAATCAAGGACTTAATACCATCTATATCAGAAATAAACTCCACTCTTGACAGAAACTCCTGCTCCACCTTCAGTACCAAGAGATGTGATTACTAGGTTTCACTTCTACCAGATTAAAGACAAATAACCAAATTACAAGACAAAAAGAATTCCTTCCAAGAGAAAAAACAAAAAATCACAATTCTTTCCAGATCTTTCAGCAACCACCCTACAATCAAGAAAAAACTTTTCAACCAATCACCCCAAAAACTAAGAGAAAACAATATAAAATACAAATGGGGATTTCCAGTGAAACTTATAACCAACAAAGATGGCAAAAACAATATCTTTAACACAATAAAGAAGCTGTCCAAGAAATCGACACCTAGAAACTAACAAACAATACAAAACTTTACGGACAAAACAAAATCAAAGCCACCAAAAAAAAACTATACGGACAAAACAAATCAACGTCACCCAAAAAAAAAAAAAAAAGCTGGCAGAAATCTTCACCTAAAAAATAAATTCACCTTTTCCCTAGGTTTGGACACGATAACTAAAATTCAACAAACTGATGTGTGGAGGGGAGGGGGGACGAAAACAGAAAACTTCTTTTTGCTGAACCAGTATAAATATATAGAACAAATGTGATGATACTAGAAGTACTATACAAAATTTGATATGTATTTGGCAGGGGTGGAGGGGGGGGGGGGGGGAAAAGAAGAGAAAAAGTTGGTTAACTTTTAGAAACCAAGTTACTATGTGATAGCTAACTAAAAATCAATAATACCTGGGGTGCACCCAGCCAAGACAGAACTACACAGAGCTAGCTAAGCTCATACAATAACCAACAAACTTCTATTATATCTGTCAAAGCTGCTGGGATACCCTACTGGAATTGTATAAGAAACATGTTGCTATAGTTCAAGTAATATAATACATGAAAGTTTTCTTTTAAAGCAATCCCAGTTGAACCTGAGTAGAATCATGGATATAATCACTACAATGTGTAAACGTTTGTGTTTAATAGAATGAGTATTATAAATTGGAGATAAATGCAATTCAGCTCACCACATCTCCTATAGACTTTGTTTACCCCGATGTTGTTCCTGGACATAAATTCACACTTGAGAAAGGACCTAGACTGTCCGAAACATGCCGTGGTGTGCACAATAAATGCACGTTTGTTTATAGCAATACCTGTGGGGTTGTCTGAGTTTTTGGTTGCTCTTTACTACACACTTTATTCCCCCCTTCTCCTCCAAAATGAGAACCAGACAATTAACTAACTACAAATGAAAACAAAAGTATTCTATGTATTCTATGTACTTGTATTATATTCATGCAGTTTAGGGGGAAATGTATAAACTACTGATACCTATAAAACAAAACTCCTAAAAAACAAGTGGAAATAATACAATAATGTAAAGAGTAAAAGGGGAGAGTGGGAGAAACCAAAATTCTCCAAACGGTCTCCAGGGCCAGAGGAAGGGACGGGAGGAAAGCCAGGCGCGAGTTGGGAGGCACCCCCTCCCCCTGGTGCCCTGTCCCCCTCGGGTTTGGAGATAGGGTTTTACCTATGAGAAAGGAAAATAAGGAAACCACCTCAACCTATGCAAACTGATATTAAGCCCCACTCGCCACCCCCAATGGCTGTGGAGATTCCCACTACTGTATATTTGGATAAAAGAAAGAACTCAACTAACCAAACAAATGACAATATAATATGTTATGACATGGGAGGGGGGGATGGGAGAGAGGGGGGATTGTGGGTGCAACTCCGACAGAGCTGGAAGTCAACAGAGTCAATGTTTGCAAGTGTTAAATTGTTTAAGGTCTAATATAAGTCCCCCCCCTTTTTTTTCCCCTCCCTAACCTTCTACCGTTAGAAATATTCCTTCCCTATAATACCACTATATCGCTTATAAAACAACTAAGTCTGACAGGACATTATCAGTAAGCTGGGCTGAGGCAAAAAGCCCACCAAAAAATCTCAAGAGTGCCACTGGCTCACTAATGGAGATTAATATATGTGTTTTCAATATGTATATAGTTATTAATGTTTTACTGTCACCCGTTACCCTTACTCTTTCCCTTACATGTACGTTTATTCATAAGAAAACAATCCCAAAACTCCCAATTATTAAATGGTCTTCGTAACAACCTCACATAATGTAAGAGGCTTGAATTCCCCATACAAAAGGCATCTACTATACAAGCAACTAAATCAACAAACAAAAGACATAGTATGTCTCCAAGAAACACATCTAATAAATAAACACAATCATTTACTTACACACAATCCTTCCCCAATATTTTCCAATCTACTACTCAAAGAAAATAAGAGGAGTAGCCATAATGATAAAAAAACACAATAGCATTCCAATTAAAAAAACAAATTATAGCCACACGGCAGATATATAATACTAGTCGGATATATCAACAACTCACTATACGCTATAGCAATCTATATGCCCAAATAAAAACCAACTGAAATTATTTAAAAAGTAATCAACAAGTAAAAGCACAAAACAACCCAAACATTATAATAACAGGAGATTTCAACCTATACCCAGACCCCAATAGAGACTCAACTTCTAATCAGCAAATAAGAATGGCAGTTCTATGAATGGATTAAACAAGAAGACATATACGACACATGGAGAGTAACTACATCCCTCTGAATTGGACTACACATACCACTCTAATACCCAATACCTATTCTAGGATAGACCTGTGTCTGGTAGACAAATAGACACTACAGAGAATACAAAAATCAGAAATACTAACCAAAACATGGTCAGACCATGTCTCCATCACCATACAAATCAATGAAAATTAACTATAAATATAAACCACAATGGAGATTAAATCCATATCTATTATCCAAAGAAGACACAATGAAAGAATACTTTCAATTTAATGACATATAGAAACCAAAACTGAAATATTATGGCTAGCACACAAGGCATATATTAGAGGTGAAAGACTATCCTCAACACTCTAGAAACCAAAATAAACTAAAAATATTACAGGAACTAGAAATTCTGGAAACCGAACACAAAAAAAAACCCTCTACATGAAACAACAAAGCCAACAAATATCTTGCCAACAGATTATAACAATAATCTGCAAAAAACAAAATAGCAATGTACTCTCTCCAATAGGGATGGCGGTTCGCGGATCCGAACCCGGATCCGTCGCGGATTTTATCCGTTCGCGAACGGCGGGTTTTTCCGGATTTTCCGCCTTCCGAACTTCCGATCGCAGATTTTTGTATTTCGAATTTCGATTACGATTTTCAGTATTTTCGGGAATTTTCGAAAATACGGGAAAACACGTATTTTCGAAAAATTTCGAAAATACAAGGATTTGTCTTAATTCCATACATAAGTATTTTCGAAATTACGAGGATTACTTGTATTTTCGAAAATACCTATTTTCAAAAATACACGAAAACTCGTAATTTCGAAGATTTTCGAAAATACGAAAAATCTCGTTATTTCAAGGGTATTTTTAATTTTAACGGGTCCGCTCGCGGATTTTCGAATTTTTGAATTTTTTCGAAAATTCACGGATCCTCAAGCGGACCGGATTTTGCGAAGTTCGGACATCTCTACTCTCCAACCAAAACAAGAATAATAAACCCACAAGAAATTGCAAACCAATTTGGAAAATTTTACAATAATTTATACAATCTAGCAGACTCTCCAGAAACCAAATTACCTATAAAGTGATAAAATGATGATGCTCCCGCAATTCCTCTATGTATTCAGATCAGTACCTATACAAATACTCAACAATTTTTTCAAACAATCACAAGCCCTGATCTCAGCGTTCATATGGAATCATAAAACCCCAAGAGCCCAAAGAGATATTTTATCCAAAACAAGACAAGCAGGAGGCCTATCAGCCTCAATCCTGTATGACTATTACCAAGCAGTAATATTAGACCAAGCAAGGAAATGGTGGCTAGAAGAAGAACCATCCAATTTATGGATGCAATTAGAAAAAGCTGAAACAGCACCAAAACAATTAAAACAAATGCTGGGAGCAACATTACTAGGACACAAATGCAAACTAGATCTTTTTCCGATTATTATAGCCACAATTAATATTTGGGACAAAACTAATCGAAAACAAAAATTTATGATTCCCTTAATCAAAGATATTACACTAAATAGTTTCAACTTACTTATACCTAATTTCCAAATAGACTGGACAAAATACGAAATAACCAAAATTCAACACCTATTCCATAATGATAAATATATCCCCTTATAGAACTCCAAAGAGCAAACAAAATACCTAAAACCAATTTTATAAACATTTACAAATATTATACTACCTATCCAAAAACAAAATATTCAATAACGTAATGGAGAATACAGAACCACTATACCTCACAACTACCAACCTCAGACAAATCAATAAAGATCTTTTCCTAGCAATAAACAACAAAAATGAACTCCCCCAAAACAACTATATTAATAAATGGGAATCTGATTTGAAACAACAATTCACAGAAGATCAATGGAATAAAGCACTACTCCTACCTTTTAAGCTATCAAAATGTGTCAACCATGGGAAATGTCCAGAATTTTTTTTTACAGATATCACAGGATACCCACACAACTAGCAAAATGGTACCCATCAGTCTCACCATATGTTGGAGATGCGGAAGAGAACCAGGGATATAGGCTACATATATGGTGGAAGTGTTATAAAGTTGAGGAAATTGTGGATGAAGGTGCAGAGCTTTCTACAGAACCTATTTAAGATAAAATTCCCACTCAACCCACAACTTACCTTACTGTATGGATCTCCACAATTACCTGTGGAACAAAAAACAATAGTTTATCATATAATTATATAATCCAAACAACAATAGCCAAAAACTGGCTAACCAACAAAATTCCAAATTTAACACAAATATTAAAACAATTAACAACAAACATGCATTATGAAAAAATGTATGCAAATCTCAAAACAAATTTGAAATTTTTACCATAACGGGAATTCTGGTTACAGATGCTAGATCCATGACTTGAAGACACTGCTACTCATCAATACCGTGTTCTGTCCTGTGGAGAGCTCTGACACCTATAACAGATCAGAAAAATATACTATATTGGCTTAAATCAAAATGTACCTGTATGCATATATACCCAATTTTTCCTTTTCCCTTCCCGGTTAAATTTCAAAAGTGTTTCGAATATGAGTATGGAAGTGTATGAAAGCGAACCAATGTTAACTGTAATAATTCTATCACAGAAACAACAGATGTTAAACTGTATAGATATGTGATATCTTATGTAAAAACCAACTCATCTGATTTTGTACTATTTATTACTTTATGTGGAAAACTAATAAAAATTATGTTTATAAAAAAAAAATATTTCTTCTGGCACCAAACACAAAATATTTTGAAAATCTGCTGGCGCATGAAGGGTTAAGGCAAGAAGGCATGGTCCCAAAACATATTGTCAGAAACTCCAAACTTAAATTGAGTAAGAACTATTTCTACCTCACTGGGTGGCCGCTAACACTAGTAGTAAGCTGTCAAATTTCCCCTCCTGCAGAACCAGACCACTGGAAATGGCCAGGCATGACTTTACCTCCTAAGATTAATGGTTCCTAACAGTGAGCAAAGTTTTTTTAATATCTGATTTTCTATCTAGTGATTTATCAAACATATTCATGTGTAACATTTCTTGAAATTCCCTTTTATGAGCAATATCATGAACCAGGTGTTAATTTTCTGTCCCAGAATATGGATTCGGAGATGAAAACAACATGACTTGTGTTTTTACTTTGTGATCTCCTCCTGGCATCTCAGAATTCTTATTCGTAGTTAGTCTTTGCAGGGACCTTTCTGGACACTGGGGTGCTGGTGTACCACCTTATAATGTTTCTGTCTGAGGGGGGCAAAGCTGCTAATTAATCACTGACTTCACAACCAGCTACAGAATCATATACCCATACTGTATATTATAGCAGGAAAAGTAAACATTTTATGTGAGGTATAAAATAAACAATCCCTGAAGAAGTATTGAAGTCAAATAATAATTTTCATTCAGGAGACCAACCAATAATACTATATTTATAATTGTTTATTATGTAACTTTGAAATTGCTTTTGCATTCATGCATACACACCCCAAGAAACAAGATTGTGGCTACTCACACGTACTTATTCAGTATATGGTTGCAATCTCACTCCACTCCATCTTGCGTGGAAATAATAATTCACCAACAGTTATAAATGTGGGAGAACCAAATGCTTATACTGCAAATGTGGTTTATTCAATGCAACATGTTTCGGAGCTAGTGTGCTATCAAGCATTGCCTCATCTTCCCCCATGATCCTCAATAGTGAAGCCCTGCCCCCTCCCCCCCTTCCTCTGGATCCCTCTTTGCAGCCATGTTTCCTTCCTCTAAAACATTTTTCTGTAGTGTAGTGGCCCCTATCCCATCCCCAACCGTCATATTCATTTGCCAAAAATAGAATCCGAAATGTATTTACAGAGGTCTATTCCCTCACTTTTCTGCACTGACTGAATTCGCGCTCATGATTGACTGACTGCAACATTTCTCTGTCCATTCCTCTATGGACAACTCAGGGAGAAAATAATTTCTTTTTAGGCTTGTGGCTAGCTTTAAGAATTATTTAGATGTTTAGAAACAGGGTTTATGATGCAACTGATGATGCTTTGTCCCAGCAGTGGGCATACTCTGACCTTAAATTTGAAGGCAGACCCCAAGTGCTGGTGATGTCACAGCTCACAGTACTGTCAAGAAAAACAGCTTTTATACTTCTGTTACTTTGGATAGACTGTAGCTAGAAGCATGATCCTGGAGTAATTTTAAAGGTAGGAGTGTGCGATTTTTAATAAAGGCCACTTGTATGGAGTCTACACTTCTCCTTTAAGTATAATTATTTAATTAAGTATAATTATTGCCTCCATCTGGCAGAGTAAACCGGCTCCTCCCTCCACGCAGTCACTCAAGACTGTTACCGCTGACATCACAGACAATGCTTGACTACTGTTTACCCTGCTCCTCCTCTGCACATGCTTTAATTTATCTTAAATCATGATCATTTATCAGCTATCAAGCTATCAGCTATCATTTATCAAGTCTAGTGTGGCTCATCCACACTAGACTTGCCTATCTATGTCTTTATGGACCTTGCTTTGTGCACTGGTGCGCAGTCATATTGGAACAGAAAAAGGGCCATCCCCAAGCTGTTCGCAACAAGTTGGGAGCATAAAATTATCCAATTGTCTTGGTATCCTAAAGCATTCAGATTTAGCTTTTTTTTTTTTTATGCTATAATTAAGGGTCCAAGCCTAGCCCCTGAACTCCACACAATGATCTCCACTCCACTAACCTTTACCCTTGACTCAATGCAATAAGACAAGTACAGTTGTCTTGGCATCCACCAAACCCAGACTCATCTATCCGATTGACAGACAGGGAAACACAATTTCTCGAATGATATACAGTAATTGAATAAAATTTCACGAATTATATAATTGCACTGGTGGCATCACAGTACCACACTGGCATTTACTGATCTCCTTATAGTTCAGTTATTTATTAAGTAGGTTCTTGATTTTATACGCTCATGGCCATAAAATTGACTGGAACACTTGAATTCAGTGATTTGAAGAGGCATCCCAATATGTTTGGCAATAGTTTAGCTATACATATAAAGTGTAGGTGAACTATGAGTTGCTAAAAATAATACAATCATATTCCCTGCCAAGCTATACTCCCCCTTGTTAACCTCCTTGAATATATCATATTTACCACTGTGAAGTGCCCAGAGACCATAGCCCGAAGAAATTATCAAAATACAACCAATAAGTTTTTAAAAAAATATATTAAAAATACATCTAAATTCCATGGGATTATCAAACCCAGTGCATAATTAACAATGCCATGATGAAGAGCAGATCCTATAAACCAACTATTTTGTTTTATCATTCCTGACCTATGCAATGCAGAGGGAATTTTCTCAATTCCACTGTTTTTGAGTAGCCAGGAAAATCATTATGTGGACAGCTCAATTCCGATTTATTAGACAATTCTGATTTATTTTTGTAATGTTTCATTTTAGTCTAAAACTGTAATCTTGATGTTTACCCTGATTCATTTGAACATACTTTATCTAATATTGTCAAATAAAATGTCTACTGAGCATTAGTGATGGCCCAGTTCGCGGATCTGAACCCGGATCCGCGGCGGATTTACCTTGTTCGCAAACTTCCGAACTTTTCCGAACCGCGTTTTCGCAAATTTTCAAAATTACGAGGATTTCTCGTATTTTCGAAAATACGGGAAAATACGAGAAATCCTCGTAAATTCAAAATTTCATGGATTTTCATCCTTGCATTTTCTAAAAATCCTTATTTTCGAAGAAACCCCGTATTTTCGAAGAATCCTCGTATTTTCGAAGAACGTTTTTTGCTGAACTTTCATTTTAATAGGTTTTAATTGGTCCGCTCACGGATTTTCGAATTACATCTCTACTGAGCATTTAGTTAATTTGCCCAGACTGCTGCAAAATGAATATTTAATGATTCTTGCCAGGGGTGTATCAATAGCAGGGCCTACAAAATAAAACCTTTCCTTACCTGCCTTTCAACTCCATTATGCTAAACATGGGGTTATTATTTATACTCCAGAGCCCTGCAAAGTTAGTTAAAGCAGCAGTGTCTTTCCAAGCAGCCTACTGCCTGCCATAGGCCCAGCTATTCTGAAGGAATTTTTTTCCCCTTCATAAATTTGGTGGGGTTTTTTTTTGCCTTCCTCTGGATCAACAGTTAGGTAGGAAATTAGGTTATTGCTAGATGGGTTGGACTGGATGGCCATAAGTCTTTATTTAACCTCAAATACTATACTATACTAACTGGTTACTCTATCACCTTCTAATGTAGACAGAGGGAAAGCAGTGAATGGACCTGCCTTGTATCTCACTGATAGTAACTAATCTTCCAACTGGTTACGCTGTCACCTCCTAATGAAGGGAGAAGGAAAGCAGTGAATGGACCCGCCTTCTATCTCACTGATAGTAACTAATCTTCCACCTGGTTGCATTGTCACCTCCTATTGTATGAACCCTCAGAGCAGAGCAATCCAGTTCCACACTTTTATAATACCCCAATCAAAGCACCAGAGGCACTGACACTCAGAGTGAGAGCTGACTGAAATCCAAAGTATGTAAGACTCCATACGAAGTTTTAAATTAAGACTGTGTCTACTATTATCTAATAATAACAAATGACAGGAAAAAAGTGTGTGAATGCCCTTGTGTATCTCAATACAGGCTGCTCTGCAAGGGGAGTGGAAACATATAGTTGACCCCACACATGCAATTTAGTTATCATTAAACAATCCTGATTAGCTGCTAAGAGTTAATAATACAGACAAACCTTTTATCTGTCTTAATATTAAAGCAGCATAGTATTTTTTTTTACTGTAGTTAAAATGGTTTGTGCACCATTTGTAAACTTTGTGGAAAGGGGAAAATATACTGTAATTGTATGTTGTATTTTTGTTTACAGTTGTGTAAATAAATATTATAAATCTGGTTTCTGTATTACCTGTAGCTCTCAGTCCCAACACCATCCAGCCCCTTGAGTCCATATGGCCATCTCTCTAAGGGTCTTTGTGCGTCCCTAGTCCAATCACAAATTTGTAGTGGATTTTGGACACATTATATCAGCTCACTTCTTAAGGAAAATGGAAGTTGCAGTCAAGTTCAAAAATAGGATGGATGATAACAGACTAACAGGGAGATTCAATAAAAGTTCCTATAGTTAAAAATGGTGCAAATTTGCCCCAACCAATCAGATTTTATTTAACATTTGAAAGCTAACAAAAATTAGCACCATTTTAAACGATAAGAACTTTTATTGAATCTATCTGTAAATTTCCAAAGCAAAAGTTTCACATAGTCAAGGTCATTGAATAACAAGGTTCAAAGCAAGCAAGATTACTGTGCAGCTGCATGATACGAGAAATATAGGAGTAAGAACAGAAATGTTCTAGACTCTTTCCTAAATACTGACAGCCAAACGAAATGTGTGTGAACAAATATCTTGAAAAAAAACTTTAAATGTAATTAATCTAAATGTATAGGCCATTGCAAATGCAGATATATTGATCCCACATGCACATACTTTCAAGCACATTTCTCCACATGAATATTAACCCCTTTATTGTGTTTCTTCTCGCAGCCTGTGCTGTCAGTTAGAACACAGCTAGAGGATGTTTGCTAATTATTTTGAATGGGTCAATCCTGTACTACTCTGTCCTGCCTGCTTCAAACAGAATTTACCTTGGCTTCTTACAACTTAGTTGTTGCCTTTCACTCCCTTTAGAGGGCTCCTTTCTGCAGGGCCTCATTCTAGCGTTTGGCTTAGCTTTATGCTTATGGTGTGATTTGACTCTAATTTCCCATTACAGACTTTGCTTTCTTTCCTAAATTTGAGCCTTACCATCTAAACTGACATTAAAGGACAACTCGACCCTCATAAGAACATTGTTAAAAAAATGGCCTCTTTAAATTATGTTAATATATCATACTTTGTCCTATGAATTCATTACTGTATGCCTGCTATGCTTCTGGATGCTTCATAGAAACTGAGCAATTTAGAAACCTGTACTGAGCCTGGGCATGCTCAGAAGAGGCAGACAGGGGATTAGCATTCAGTCATTGGCTGTGATAACTGTCAAATCCATGACTGACAATTGCTAACTGGAAGAACCAGGAAGCAGAAACAGGGGAAACAGGACATTGTCCAGGATTTCAGGTTAGACTTATATATTTCAGATTTCAAACGTTTACCATTTGGTGGATGATTTACCTGTATGTAAGTTTTCATTTTGGGGCTGGACTTGCCCTTTAAACACCAATTCCATGTCATCCCTTGGTACCAGAATGCCTGATCAGTCTTGTGCCCTGTCCTGTCTTATGGATCGGGACTTCTTGTGTTTACTCGGCCTCTGCATAGATATCTTGCAGTCCAATAAATGGGGGAACCATGTCCAGTGAGGCACATAACAAGCTTCCCAGAGAACTGAGGCTTTTCTAAAGATGAAGATAGCAGTGAAAATTGTGGTGCTAAATGCTAAAAACTACTGTATGTTAAGGAATAACTGCAGTGATACACTAACTTATGAACCAAAACCTGCTAATTAAAATGTATTGACTCAAAAAAAGAAAAGAATGTCTTTATCTAAGGTGGAAAATCCAGTCTCATGTTATCCCTTTTCCCCTTAGCTTAGTGCCAGGAGAGACAATTTAATATGTACAGTTTAAAATCCAACAGTTGAGTTCCCTTATGTCAAGCAATCTAGCTTAATTTGTTTATTCCAGTGTTTAAGTAAACAACTTCGCATATCTGTGTTAATAATATTCATATAAACAAAATTCACAAAATTTTGTACAATTGCACATAAAAAGTGCCAATTCTAAATCTAAACATTCAAGTTATACTTTACATACAGTGCATCATGTTTGAATTCTCTTTCCTTCAAAATAAGCCAAAAATCTGTCAATGAATACAGACAGATATTTATATGGACGTTGTTTTACACTCACACACCTCCATGTTTTCTGTCGTAAATAATCCATCTCTATTGATCCCTTAACTTCATTTTCTCAGAGCAAAATTCAATTTCAAAACCCAGTAAAGCACAACTTTATTTGAAGCTATTAGGTTGTGTTCAATATTTCACAGGCCCATGATATTTAATTTAGTGTAGACAGCTTTCTCTCATATTTTCACACACTAATATACCATCTTGTGGGTCTGGATGTAAACTGTCAAAAAAAAAAAAAAACTGTCAAAAAATATATACTTTTTAGAACCATTAAAAGAAAAATTAGATTTAGATTTAGCTTGGCATAGAAATAAAATTTTGTTTAAAATAGTACCCTATTTATTAGAGGTAACAGAAAAGTTAATAAACTATGCAGAATGGTTAAGAAAACTCCTTCAGAATATTCCATTCAGATTCCTCTGCATCAACAGTTAGGCAGGAATGAGGTTTTTCAACTACTACTACTATACTATACTAATATTTAAAGATGGCCGAAACTCACCAGTTTCATTCCGTTTTCCGAAAACGGATCCGAAAATGGAACAAATTTTAGATTATTATCGAATGTTCAAAGCTATTTTCGAGGATTATCGAAAATTGGCTTGAAGTTCAATTAAACCTCAAAAATACGATCAGAGACTACTTTCGAGTTTCCAATCGTATTTTCGAGGTTTATCGAACATTCAAGGCTATGTTCGAAAATAGGCTCCGAAGTCCAGAAACCTGGATGATCCATCTGGATTCGGACGGATCATTCGGATTTAGGAACTGAGGGGTTCCATGATGGATATGGGTACAAGTCAGACCCAGATCCCCTCTCTACTAATAATGAATGAATAACCTATTCACAAATTGAGAAATTCCCCTCTGATCTGATCAACTAAGAATACTTGTTGGAAAGACATAATGCTAACTTTTCCCTACAATAATACCCTCTTCCTTTTATAATGCCCACTGTTCTCCATGGGTGTCTTCAGACTTTTCTTGGCTCCTCACTAGATAATTACTGTGCCCCATCCCTTCCCTCCATGTGCCATAACCACCACCCCCATTCATTACCTGTAGACTAAGAACTTTAGCTAAAAGATTTACAAGCCTGCCCCTGTGTCAAGTTAGACCATTTCAGCTAATCAAATCTATTTAACCTTACCTAATATAACCAAAGAGAATGCCATTTTACTAAATTGTAATTCCCCCGTAATCATAGAGCTGATTTCAACTGTGTTAAGTATAATTCCTTTAGTTAAATGTTGATACTGAGTACTTTGAGTAGTTTATTACATTTTAATATTTAAAAAGTATTGCCAGTATAACATATGTAAACAAAAGAATGTATGTGGCCAAAATCTATTTAAGTGTTTTTGGTCTATTTCCATTTGAAAGGTCCAGCATTTAGAAATGCTATAAATGAGAATAAAACCACCTTAACAAGAGTCATGTAAAAAAAACCTTCTACAAATTTTCATTCTAACCTTCCCCATCCCCCCAAACCCTGACCTCGCAATAGTGACTTACCTCCCTGATGTTCCTAGGAGGGTTGTTAAGAGGGGAAGTTATGCTTCCAACTTCCAATTTTCCTATTCTGTGTGGTCAGTGATGATCAAAACATCTTATCCAGTTATCAGTGTACCCCACAAAATCAGGCAAGCTGCCAATAACCAAAAATTTTTGTATTATATTATTGTATTATCATTATATTATCTGTCTTTCCAGAAAGATACATTTGGGTTTTTTGACATTTTTGTTGACACAGGGGGTCATAGTAACCAACCTCACACAAGGAAGATTAAACATGTTTTCTTTAACAGAAAATGTACAAGATAAAAATAAAGAAATGTTACGAGAAAAAAGGTTCCTGTACAGGTTGCCAGTCCATACTGTAGAACAAAATTAGAACAATTGAATGTTTGATCTATTCTATTATCTGTCTATTCTATTATCTGTGGATTTAAACAAATTGTAAATTATTCTGTTAAAAAACCCAGTGGATAGATTAGAAAATGCTTCAAAATAATAACACTTCTAGTAGTTGACATTGTAATAAAATGAATTATTATCACAACAATAGATTGAAGCAGTAAAACTAATTAAAAATTCAACTTGACTTCCCTCTGCTAATATTTTTACAATGTTAAAGAAACCTTTTGGAATTATTTTAAAAAAGGGTGTAATTTGCCAAACGTTTTTAATAGTCCTGGTAGAGTGTTTACTTATTGTCTTCTACACATCATTTGATTGTTGGGTCTACCTAGATTTTAGCAAGACATTTTTCAGAATCGATAGATTGAATGGATCATAAAAAAACTGCAATAATCTAGTGTAAATAGGATATTCACCTTTTTTGAATATTGTAATCTGAAATACTTGAAAAATATCTTTAGTATGTTTAAAGTATTTGTTGAATTTAAATTTTTTACCTGTGAAAGTCATGAAGTAATACTGTGATATCATTAAAGGGTAGCTATGAATTTTCAAAAATATATACAGCAAGATCCATCTGCTTCAAAACTTTTTTCAGATCTTAAATCTGAGCTGTAGATCCTGAAAAATCATCATTTTAATCACAAGATTTACAGGGAAAGACCTGTCACTCCAGGAGCAGAAATTATAATTGTGACCCACTAATGACCTCTTACTAGGATCTTTAGCTGCCTGCCAGTACACTTTCTGCAACAATAAAGAGATCCAGCCGAGAAAAGAAGGCAGGGGAGAGGGAGGGGAGATGTGTAAGCAGAGCAGTGTCCATGGTTAGGCTGTGCAGAACTTATAAGTGTTGCAGACACTACAAGAAGGCAGTGAGTAAGGGAGGGTGGGGGCAATTAGGAGCACTCACTAAACATTAATAATTTAATGGCAAAGCAAGCACAGATAAATATGGGAGTACCACCATTTTACTTCTCTCAAATTGTAGTATCAGATAATGTAAAGTTGTTTGAGTGAGTATAGTGACCCTTTAACTATTCATAGAATCACTGGTGCTATTTTGGTGGTTTTGCAACAATAACTACAGTATATAACTATATATTGCTAACCCACTCAATTCATTTTTGAAGGGTATTACTACTTCCTGTTCTAATTTTGTTTAAAAGTAATTACATTTAAATGCTTTCCAGCACTTGAACTCAGCCAGGGAGACCAGAAGCAGCAAGGAAACAAATTGTTACAGATATTGTTAAGTGTAAGCGAAATTACTTACATGGCACTTATCAATATTTGTAACAATATTGGTCTTTGAATTCAACCAGGGAGATTCAAAGCTGCAAGTGCTTACTGATTAAAATGTTATTGCAAACTACTTTCAAATGAAAGCATAATGAGAGTTAGGGATACCCAGTCCTGCCTCTATAGAATTATAGATTTAAGCTAGCTTCCAATATAGAGGAAAAGGGGGAAACAAAAAGAGGAGTAATTTGATAAGCTAAATATAGATTTGGCTTTAAAACCAGAAAAACTATTTTCTTAACAGACAAACTGCCTTGCTAATCTAGCATTACATACATTTTTTCCGGGTTAATGAAACCTAAGCCCCAGTTGAAGCGGTGTTAAATAGTATAAATAGGGTAAGTTCACCCCACAAATTAAAAATTGTATATAGGTAATGCTGGGTGGAGGCACGCCAATCTGTTATTCCTGCTCTCTCATATAGCGGAGACACAGGACTCCTGTAGCTCCAATCCAGACTATAAATACCAAACTTCTATTTGGAACCCAGGATTCATCACTAACAATAAGGGCTGCACTGTCTGCAGTTAAACAACATTCATTCTAACTTAGCCATGCTAGATGTGGTTTTAATTGGTGTTCCTACATGTTTCAGCCCTGAACACACCCTTGTAGATGTACAAAGAACCATTTTCTATAATATATGCAATACTGGGCACATTCATGTATATATGGACTCCCAAAGATACACAAGGAAGGGGCACCACTAAGACCTATAGTCAGCAGCATCAACTCTGTAACATACAAGGTGGCAAAATACCTAGCTAACATCTTAGGGCCATTGGTTGGATGTTCTAAGCATCACATCCAGAACTCCCAGGATTTCACCAACAAGATTGAAGATATAGTACTTGGTGTAGAAGAAACTATGGTGTCCTATGATCTCTCTTCACCTGTATACCCACCAAGGAATCTGTTGATATGGTGAGAAAATGACTAGGCCAAGACAGCACCCTTACCAGCAGAACAGATCTTAACCCAGAACAGGTGTGTTCCCTACTGGACTTGTGCCTGAATACCACCTATGCAAAAACATGGATGTGCTATGGGATCTCCAGTTTTACTCATTGTTGCAAACTTTTACGTGGAGGAAGTAGAAATACATTCGCTTAAGACATTTAGGGGCATAGCACCCAGCCACTGGTTCAGATACGTGGATGACACCTGGGTTAAAATCTGCCAGAAGGAAGTACAAGCCTTCACAGAACACATTAATGCTGTAGACCAGAACATCAAATTTACAAGGGAAGAGGTACAAAACAACACACTGGCTTTCTTGGACTGCTTGGTAAAAGTCAGGGAGAATGGTAAAACTGGAAGTAGAGGTTTACAGAAAACCAACCCACACAAATCAGTATTTAATGTTTAACTCCCACCCCCCTTTAGATCACAAGCTGGGTGTCATCAGAACCCTGCAGCACAGAGCACAGAACATCCCCATTAGCACAGAGGCGAAGGCTAAAGAAATGAAACATCTCAGAGGAGCCCTTAAGACTTGTGGATATCCAGACTGGGCCTTTGTCAAAAGAAGTAGAAGGAAAGAAAAGAACACCTATACCAACAGTGAAGGGGAAAAGCAAGACAGGAGGAAGAACATGGTCATCCCATATGTAGCAGGGGTCTCAGAGAAATTAAGAAGAATTTTCAAAAAAACACTGTATCCCTATCTGCT
The DNA here is from genome assembly GCA_019447015.1 of Hymenochirus boettgeri. Classification (NCBI taxonomy): domain Eukaryota; kingdom Metazoa; phylum Chordata; class Amphibia; order Anura; family Pipidae; genus Hymenochirus; species Hymenochirus boettgeri. Next base: position 138,895,902 of record CM033473.1, read on the forward strand.
TTAAACCAAATAACACACTGAGGCAACAATTGGTACATCCGAAAGACCCAATACCAAACACAAGAAAAGTGACATCACATATGCAGTTCAGGGCAGTGAAGAGTGCTCTGATTTGCATGTGGGAGAGACCAAACAGCAACTGTACCAACATATGGCCCAGCACAGAAGAGCCAATTCCTCGGGTCAGGACTCAGACGTGTACCTGCATCTTAAGCAAAAAGGACATACCTTTGAAGATTGTAATGTCAACATCCTTTCAAAGGAACAGGACTGGTTCAAGATAGGTGTTAAGGAGGCCATTTATGTGAAAATAAAGAAGCCAAGCCTGAATAGAGGTGGGGGGGTTCGACACCAACTGTCTGCCATGTACAATGCTGTTTTGACGCCTTACCCTGGGCGTTCCTATAACACCTCTTAGCCACAATGCAATCACGCCTGGCTGTGATATGCTAATTGGGACTTTCCAGGGTACATAACTGCCAACAGATTCTTGTACAATTCATTCTGAATTGAGAAAGCCAGTCGGATAACTAGCGAAACATCTTCAAGAACTAAATTTTAAGTCCAGTTCATCTAACTGAATACAAAAGATAAATACTGGGCAAAAGTTTAAAGCTCAGTACACCCAAATAGCGCTTGTAAGGTTTACCTGTTCAAATGACAGGAAGAAGTCGGGACCAGCGAGGAAGGACGTCCACGAAGAAGCAGGAGTCAGTTGGAATGGATAGGCAGAGGGTAAAGAAATCCACGTATAAAGCCCAACAAAAAAAACTGAAAGCAGCATAGTCCAAGACAGGAACAGGCAGGAGGCCACAGGAGCAGGATACCAGGAAGAATACTTTGGCAGAGAACAGGAACAAAGAAAACAAGAATAAAGAACCCAGCAAAGCACTTATGGCTAAGCAATGCTATAATTGGGCACACTGTTGATATTGGTATGATATTGGTATCGTATTGCCTACCTGTGTTACTCCTTTGGGGATTTGATCTGCCATATATTCTATACCCCTGTATTTAGGGGATAATAGGCACCATGTTAATAAGGTGATGATTTGTACCTTTATGAATCTAATACACATATAGGACAGATATAAAGAGGTTCACCGTGTACTTAGGAATTACGCTGTAAAATACATATATGCCTTATTTCATTAGGTGATTCCTGCTGCATTTATGATACACCGATATATCTATTCTATTACTGCATTAGTACCAGTTTATAATGTTAAACATCCATTTGAGCTGGATGTGATTTTAACTGTACGTTCCTTTTGTATACCATTACTTCCGTTTGTGTATTATAATAAAGGAGTTTTTACTTTGAACTTAAACTTTGGTGGTGTGCCCATTTTATATCCACTACTTTTTTCTTTTTGGTATATTATATGTTTAGTGGATAGGAGCACCCCCTTTATGTACATGGTGTTACTCCCTATTTGGACACTAGTGCCCTTATACGCTTTTTTTGTGGATAATTGGGCACTGAGGCAGGGAATAATTTCAATGTTCGCGCCGCCAGCGCCCTCTAGTGACGTCAATGCCCAATGATGTTGGTGCCCTGGGCATCACCATCTTGGAGGATATGGAATGGCTGGTCAAGTATGTACCTCTTCTGACAGTACACCTTTCCTCAGGGACCTCTGGACTACCATGGCCAGGTTTCAATGGAAAACACCTCTAGAACTTTTGAATTAAACGAGGAGCATGAACATCGAGTTCCTGACCCAGGAACATTCTTCAGGAACTATGCCTTTACACTGGATAAGGTATTGTAAGGTACCCCTGGAGAACTTGGAATCGAGGATCTCTTCTACTTCATATTCCTGTTGACCATTGATTATAACCAGAGCTGGAGAGGGCTGGGAGGAAGAAAAATGGTTGGAAGAAACAGATTTCAAAAGGGATACATGGAATGCATTGGGAATCCTCTTCTCAGGAGGGAGTTGCAATCGAAAGCTGTAGAATTGATGACTTCAAGGATAAGGAATGGACCAATAAATCCAGTTAGAGGTTAATGTTATTGTAATGTAATAAGGAGGAGATGGTCTCCTACCCTTATCAGCATAAGACTTCAGTGTTAAAGAACTCTTTTCAAGATGACTTAGTGGCACTCCAGATAGCAGACATTTGAGCTGCATGATCATTGGCTACAGGGACATCGGTAAGGAGGAAGTCCTGGGGAAAAGCCAAGGGATGTTGTCCAAAAACTGTACGGTCGAGGAATGGGCAGCATTATTATGAGCGAACTCTGCCCAAGTCAGACCAATCATCCTGGCAAAGGGAAACATGACATCAAAGGAATTGTACTAAAGACAGGTTGAGGTGGTCTACTGCTCTATTAGATTGGGGTGGCACGCTGAAAGGAAGTGGAGTGAGATTCCAAGGATTTTACTAAGAGATCTCCGGAACCTTGCAACAAATTGGGTCCCTCTATCAGAAACAATCTCAGCTGGAAGGCCATGAAGGCGAAAAATGTGGGAAACGGAGAGTGTTGAAAGTTCCATAGCAGAAGGGAATTTGGGGAGAGGGACAAAATCTGCCATCTTCCTGAACCAGTCTATAACCACCCAAATGACAGTATTACCCCTGGAAGGGGGAAGTTCTTCAACAAAGTCCATAGTGAGATGGGTCCATGGGCAAGAAGGAACAGGCAGAGGGTTCAGCAGACTTTGTGGATGAGTGGTCTCACTTAGCAGTTGCACAAACAACAGAAGCGGATACATAATACTTAATTTTTAAACAGGCTGGCAGTGTATCTACGTAACTTAAGCTCTACCAATCTGCATTGGCTCTAGATGAGGAAGCTTGAAGATGAGGGTTAACTAAGTTTGGAGTCCAGGGTGGAAATGTTCTTTTATTATGTTCTTTATCAGCAAGGCATTTTCTATGGTGAGTGTCAATCTTAATGCTTAGGGCGATTAAGCTATCCAAAGTGGTTGGTAGATCTCTGGATCTCCAGTTATCAGAAAGGCCCTGCCAATAGGCGGCTACATACGCTTCATTGTTCAAGGTCACCTTTGCAGCCAGGGTCCAGAACACAATGGCAAATTGTGCAGCAGTGCAGTTGTTCTGTCGTAATTGCAAAAGAGGTGCAGAGGCAGCAGTAATACAGCCAGGAGCATCAAACACCGTTTTGAAGGAGGACAAGAACTCTGAAGAATCATTTGCTAGTGGAGAATTTTTCTCCCACAGTGGGGAAAAGCCCATTCTGTCAGGAACTTACCTTTCCTCGGGCCTGGGATCCTCCTCCGGCGGTCGCGAGCGGGAGAGCGCAGATGACGCGATCTGCCCGCTCGCGCGCACACTTGCACGCCCGCGCATCCTCAGTGACGCGAGGATGTGGGCGGCGCAGGCTTTTACTCTGCTGGCGGCCATCTTCTTCCGGGGCACGGCCAGCAGGGATGAGGTCACAGGGGCCTATTTAGGTCTCCTCCTGGCAGTTGGCCTCTTGCTGCCAGTTCAGAGTCTGTTGCTCTGAACTCCTAGCTCCTGTGTTGCGTTAGTGTTGGTATCCAGTTGTTCCCTGTCTCCTGTGTCCAGTCTGCCTGCATTATTTCCCCTGCTCCTACCTCCTGTTACCTCCGTCAGCATAACTACTCACTGCTCTCTACCTCCGGTCTGCTATCCCACTTCAGCTCCTACCTCCAGTTGCCTCTGGTCTGCATAACTACCACTGCTCCTACCCTGGTCTGCATCTCCACTTCAGCTCTACCTCCTGTTACCCTCGGTCAGCATAATTACCACTGCTCCTACCTCCGTCCGCATATCCACTCCAGCTCCTACCTCCAGTTACCTCCGGTCTGCATATCTACCACAGCTCCTACCTCCGGTCCGCATCTCACGCCAGTTCCTACTTCCAGTTACCTCCGGTCTGCATATCTACCACAGCTCCTACCTCCGGTCCGCATCTCCACTCCAGCTCCTACCTCCAGTTACCCCTGGTCTGCATAACTACCACTGCTCCTACCTCAGGCTGCCTACTCTACAGTTACTCCCTCCAGTTACTCCGGCCTGTATATCTACCACAGCTTCTACCTCGGTCCGCATCTCCATTGTGGGATTGGTCTTTGTGATTCTCTCTTCTGGAGCCGCGCAACCTGGTGCCTGTCCGCCGCAAAACATCCTCACCATTAGAGGCTCTTGTGAAGACAGGCAGGTACTTAGATTCCGCGTCCAGAGGGGGTCTCATAGAGGCCTTATCCTGAAGTACTCTTAACAGTAACTGGCAGCCAGATGAATCCCACTGGAGACGTCAGTCCAGCGGAGGACTTATATCGACAAGTCGCCGAACTTCGGGGAGCCTTACAAGAGGCCAGACAGGGATACTGCCAATTGGATGCCAGGTTGAACGCCATGTCTCCTGGAACTCTCATAACCCATCCGTTGCTGAGCCTAAGATCCCACTTCCTGACCGGTTTTCCGGAGACTGTTCCAAATTTGATGACAGTTCAAAAGCTCCTGTAATTTGTATTTCTCCCTTCGCCCGAAAAGCTTCACTGAAGAAAGGGTAAAAGTAGGTTTCATTATTCATTGCTTCAGGACAGCCCCAAGCTTGGGCCCTTCGTTTGTTGGACCAAAACAGCCCTACGGTACTTCCGTAGGTATTTTTTTTTCCGCTCTAGGAGAAATTTACGATGATCCACGTAGAGTTGTTCAGCTGAAGCAGCACTCCGTAACTGTCCCAGGGGAGAAGACAGTAGAAGACTATGTGCTGATTTCCGCAGGTTCAGTGTGGAGACCCAATGGAATGAACGGCTCTTATCCACCAGTTCCGATCGGACTGTCAGAGATCCTTAAGGATGAATTAGACGCACTGGAGTCCCTGAGAAACTGAAAGATCTTATTGACCTAGCGGTCCAATTGACCGTCGACTGAGAGAAAGGAGATTAGAAAGGTTGGGCACTTCCCGTTCGTCCTATGACGTTCTCACTACCTCTCCTTCTTCAGGATTTTTGGAACCGGTCCCTATGCAATTAGGGTTAACTCGTCCTTCTCTCTCTCCTGAGGAAAGGATCAGAAGACGCCGCTTAAACCTATGTCTATACTGTGGGGAGTCTGGCATTTGCTCCAGGGATGTCCAATCAGACCTCGAGTAAGGTTCCTACTATGCATTCTGGTCTGTTGTTCCCGGCTTCAGCATCTTACCTGTCTATGATGTCTCATTACAGGGAACCGGTCCGATGGTCACCGTCCAAGCCGTTATTGACTCGGGGCCTGTAGCTGTTTTATTTTGGAATCCCTTACCAAGGAATGGAAGATTCCCACTCGCCCCAATCTTCTCCCTCTCTTTATCCATCTGGCAGATGGGTCTAAAATCTCATCTGGTCCTGTACTACGAGAGACTTTTCCAGTATTGATCAACATCAATCATCATTCAGAATTATATGTTTTGATGTATGCCTTTCTCTCTTTTTCCTCTTATTCTAGGCATGCCATGGTTGAAGACACACACCTCAATAAATTGGATCTCTGGAGAGATCTCTTTTCTCTCATCACATTGTCGACTGTCATGTCTTTCCCCTTCAGTGTTAAGTATTAATCAGGTTCGCTGAAACTCTCTTACCCAGTGTCTATCAGAATTTCGCGAATGTCTTTGATAAGAAAGCTGCTAAAATCTACCACCACACTCATTTATGATTGTCCAGTTGAACTATTACCTGGTGCGGAGATCCTTTTGGGCGGGTATATCCTTTGTCAAACCTGAGCAAAGGGTTCTTAAGGAATATATAGAAGAGAATCTTCAGAAGGGCTTCATTCGCCACTCCACGTCTCCAGCAGGGGCTGGTATATTTTTTGTGGAGAAAAAAGATGGTTCACTTAGGCCCTGTATTGATTACGGGCTCTCAATAATGTCCGATTAAAAATAGATATCCTCTTCCATTGTTCCCCGAATTGTTTCAACGATTGAGAACCGCCAAATTTTACCAAGTAGGATCTTCGGGGAGCCTATAACTTGATCAGAAAAAGAAGGGGATGAATGGAAAACGGTTCCGCTCCAGATATGGTCATTTCGAATATTTGGTCAGCCTTTCGGTCTATGCAATGCACCTGCCACATTCCAACATTTTGTCAATGATATTTTTCGTGACTTTGTAGATGACTTTTTGGCCGTTTATCTAGATGATATATTGATTTTTTCTTCTAACCTGGAGGAACATCGTATCCGTTAAGAAAGTTCTCTCTCTCGTCTTAGAGTTCATGGGTTATACGCCAATTGGGAAAATGTGAGTTTGAAAAGACTTCAATACCGTTCTTGGGGTTCATCATCTCACCCCAAGGGCTAATTATGGACCCTCAGAAGGTTTCTGCTATTCAGGATTGGCCTACTCCAACTACCCGGAAACAAGTTCAAAAATTCATTGGATTTGCCAACTTCTACCGTAGATTCATTAAGAATTTTTCTACTATTATACTACCATTGACCTTTCTGACCAGAACCATGTCCCATTCTCTTGGACAAGTCCGCTCAAACAGCTTTTGAGCGCCTGAAATCTGCTTTTACTCTGCCCCCATCCTTATTCACACAGATCCAACTGTTCCTTTTACATTGGAGGTTATTGCTTCTGAAGTTGCATTAGGGCTAACTCTCGCAACGTAACAGACCTAAGGCTCTTACACATCCTGTGCTTTTTTTCAAGAAAACTTTCTGATTCTGAGAACAATTATGATGTAGGAGACCCGTGAGTTATTGGCCATAAATCGCCATTGAAGAGTGGCGATATATACTTGAGGGCGCCAATCATCCTATTACCATCTTCACGGATCTAAGACCCTGGAATACCTACAGACTGCTAAAAGGTTAAAACCCCGTCAAGCGGATGGGCTCTTTCTTTACAAATTTAATTTCCTATACCTTTCGTCCTGGTTCAAAAATGGCAAGGCCGACGCCCTTTCTAACAATCTTCTGAGGTCAATAAGTCGGATAAGCCTAATATGGTTCTCTCCAAATCTAATTTTCTACTATTAACTACTAATATAGTCAAAACTATCAAAGAAGCATCTCTCCAATCTTCTTCTCTTTCAGAAGACGGCTTTATATACCAAAACAACAAAATATTTGTTCCAGACCGGCCAGGTCCGCAGTACTTCATGTTGTCATTCTCATGCTTTGGCCGGTCTTTTGGGGTTCACAAGACGTTGGATTTGCTTAACAGAAATTTTTTTTTTTGGCCAAGTATGTCTAGGGATTGTAAACATTTTTGATTCTTGTCTTACTTGTGCTAGGTTCAAGACCACTAGACAGAGACCATATGGATTACTGTCTCCCTTGCCTGTTCCTGACGCCCCTTGGGGCATGATTACCATGGACTTCATTGTTGAGTTACCTCGTTCCAAGGGTTTCAACACAATTTTTGTGGTGGTTGATCGGTTGACGAAGATGGCTCACTTTATTCCGTTAAAGGAATTCCCTCAGCTCCCATTACTGCGGAGGTGTTTCATAGGGAGATTGTGTGTCTTCACGGGTTCCTGATGATATCGTATCAGATAGAGGGGTACAATTCACCTCAAAGTTTTGGAAGGAGTTGTGCAAGTGTTTACATATCCACAATTCTTTTTCCTCCGGATCCCATCCCAATCTAATGGACAAACAGAAAGAACAAACCAAACACTTGAACAGTATCTTCCGTTGTTACTCCTCCCCGTGTCACAGAAAGATTGGTCCTCTCTGTTACCACTTGCAGGTTTGCTTACAACAAGGCGTTTCATTCTCTCCTCAAGTGTTCCCCTTTTTATGCTAACTTGGATTTATCCAACTTTTCTTACCGGTATTCCTTCCAATCACTATTCCTGACCTTTTCACCAGAATACATCTCATGAAGGAGAAGACTTTAGAGCTGAGACCTCATCTCTAAGCTCAGGAGCAAGCCCGTAAGTCAGCTAATCTATTAAGAAAAGATTCTTCGATATTTAAGGTTGGAGATTTGGTTTGGTTGTCGACTCGGAATTTGAAATTGAGGATTCCCTCTGCTAAGTTGGGTCCCCGGTTCATCGGGCCATTTCGTATTAGGAAAGCTATCAACATGGTTGCCTTTGAACTGGAGCTCCCCAAGTCATTAAAGATACATCCAGTCTTTCATGTATCCTGTTTTAAAAGATATGTTACAGACTCGGCGCTGGAGCCTCCTCTGCTGCCTATTGTGATTGATGGGACTGACGAATACGAGGTGGAGAACATTTTAGATGCCAAGATTTCTGCTGGAAAGTTAAGATATCTTATTAAATGGAAGGGATTTGGTCCCGAAGAGAATTCTTGGGAGCTGTCTGAACAGATTCACGCTCCTCGTTTAGTCAAGACTTTTCATTCCAAACATCCTGACAAACCTAAGCCCAAGGGCACCCGGAGGGTGCCCGTGGGGGGGGGCAATGTCAGGAACTTACCTTTCCTCGGGCCTGGGATCCTCCTCCGGCGGTCATGAGCGTGAGCGCGCTGATGACGCAATCTGCCCGCTCGCGCGCACGCTCGCATGCCCGCGCATCCTCAGTGACGCGAGGACGTGGGCGGCGCAGGCTTTACCCTACTGGCGGCCATCTTCTTCCGGGGCACGGCCAGCAGGGATGAGGTCACAGGGGCCTATTTAGGCTCCTCCTGGCAGTTGGCCTCTTGCTGCCAGTTCAGAGTCTGTTGCTCTGAACTCCTAGCTCCTGGTTAGCGTTAGTGTTGGTATCCAGTTGTTCCCTGTCTCCTGTGTCCAGTCTGCCTGCATTATTTCCCCTGCTCCTACCTCCTGTTACCTCCGGTCAGCATAACTACCACTGCTCCTACCTCCGGTCTGCATCTCCACTTCAGCTCCTACCTCCAGTTGCCTCTGGTCTGCATAACTACCACTGCTCCTACCTCCGGTCTGCATCTCCACTTCAGCTCCTACCTCCTGTTACCTCCGGTCAGCATAACTACCACTGCTCCTACCTCCGGTCTGCATCTCCACTTCAGCTCCTACCTCCAGTTGCCTCTGGTCTGCATAACTACCACTGCTCCTACCTCCGGTCTGCATCTCCACGTCAGATACGTACCTCTGTACCTCCGGTCAGCATAATTACCACTGCTCCTACCTCCGGTCTGCATACCCACTCCAGCTCCTACCTCCAGTTACCTCCGGTCTGCATATCTACCACAGCTCCTACCTCCGGTCCGCATCTCCACGCCAGCTCCTACTTCCAGTTACCTCCGGTCTGCATATCTACCACAGCTCCTACCTCCGGTCCGCATCTCCACTCCAGCTCCTACCTCCAGTTACCCCTGGTCTGCATAACTACCACTGCTCCTACCTCAGGTCTGCCTATCTACTACAGTTCCTACCTCCAGTTAACTCCGGCCTGTATATCTACCACAGCTTCTACCTCCGGTCCGCATCTCCACATTGTGGGATTGGTCTTTGTGATTCTCTCTTCTGGAGCCGCGACCTGGTGCCTGTCCGCCGCAAAACATCCTCACCATAAGAGGCTCTGGTGAAGACTGGCAGGTACTTAGATTCCGCGTCCAGAGGGGGTCTCATAGAGGCCTTATCCTGAAGTACTCTTAACACATTCCAAGGTTTTCCCTTCACCATATATATATATATATATACCCCACCATGGCATGTTCTGGTACGAAGTGGGAAGGCTGTAATTCAGACTGTATCAGACATTGGTTTATAAACCCCCTACAACTATGAGGATCACCACTGTAGCAAGGAGGATGTGGAATCTGTGGCTCCTTATGGTTCCCAACAGGCAGCGGGGGAGGTTTGTGCTGCAGGAGCTGCACCAGCTCCAGGGGGTACAACAGGAGTGCGTACTAGAAGGGTATCAAGTGCCCGTCCAATCCTATTCTGCTGATCTTCGTATGCATCCATTCGTGCTGCCATTTGCTGTAAAATATTTTCCAAATCCATGGACGTTTCCTCGGGGGGGTCCATGGCCCAATTGTCAGGTTTACCTGCTCAGATGACAGGAAGTCGGTACCAGCGAGGAAGGATGCCCACGAAGAAGCAGGAGTCAGGTGGAACAGAAGAGCAGACGGTGGAGAAATCCACGTATAAAGTCCAGCAACAGAAACTAAAAGCAGAATAGGAAAGGAACAGGCCGGAACCCACAGGAACAGGATACCCAGAAGAATACTTGAACAGAGAAATGGAACAAAGTTCAAAGCAAGAGTCACAAGAACCCAGCAAGCACTTATGGCTAAGCAATGCTATAATCAGGCACTGAGGAAGGGAATGCTGTTAATTTAAATCTTCACACCGCAGACACCCTCTAATGACATCCTCCTTGTGATGTCACGCGCAATGCTTAATGGGCTCCTCCATCTTGGAGGATTCAGAATGGCTTGTCAGGTAAATACCTCTTCTGACAGCGCTCAACCAAGCAGCCAGACATGTGCAATTAAAGAGAATGTCCACCCCTCTGCACACAAAGCTGTATCTGCTACAAAAAAAACAAAAAGCAGGACATTGTTTTGTTTAAAATCACTATTTCAGTGATTTTCTGCCTTCCGGGTAAGGCAGTCAGTGTCAGCCGTGACAGTGACATCACGGTCATCACTGACTGCCATTCCCGGAGCAGTCTCCACTGCGGCTGCTTAAGAACACAAAAAGAACAGAGCAGCCACAGTGGAGACAGAGAGAGGAACCCGGAAGCGGCGGTAGATCGTCGAGCTTGTAAATATAAAATCTCAGTCTGGGAGCTGAAATAGTGATTTTAAACAAAACGATGTCTCGGTTTTGGGGCGTTTTGTAGCAGATACAGCTTTATGTGTAGAGAAGCGGACAGTCAGAAAACACTGAAAAAAACGAATAATGGCGGTTGACCCAATTATACCAAACAGGTGCTAATGTTTATTGTTCTCATTTTTAGTCACAGTCATTAACTGAAGCAAAAACAGATCTGTAGGAGGGTGAGAAACAGCCAAACTCTGCTACTAGGGTGATATTGTGTCACTGGTCATCTGTTTGCCTAATCATCTGATGTTATACATTTATAAATGTTATTAGATGCACTGATTACAAAATGATTTGCAAAGTGATGCTGTTAGAGTGATTGTCTCTCTAACTGGAGAAAAATTCTCTCTGTCTTCCCCCTATGTGTATACAATATATATAATTTTTTTCCATATGAAAGTTAAAATAAAACAATAAAATAAACTCATGTTAATCCAAATACACTTAGTACTATAGTTTGTGATTTGTACAACATTTTATTTATTCTAAACTGTTCTGTCGTGTGAAAATCCTGGTATTAACACATGAAAAGCAGGGGAACATACTCTTTATTTGTCAGGGTAAACAATTAGATTCAACTGTTGACATCATAGCACACATTCACCTATTTTTTAATGTATAACCCCTTCTGTTTGAAGATAGGGGTATGTTCTAAAGCTTAGGTATGGCAAGGTACCTATTTTTAAGTAAATGCCAATGGCGGCTAATAATCCTGGATATGTGTAGAATATTCTGTCACAAAGAGTATTCATAAAACACCATGGGGAATATTTAACAAATTGCGATACAGGCCTTATTTTTTATTCAGGAAAGTATGATTGCGGCCATAAATGTCCGTTTGTAGCCATAAATGTATGGTTGCGATCGTACAGTTCTGAACCTTCGTGCGTACAATACCATGCAGTAGCAAAATACTGCAATGGTATTGTATGGAGAATCGGATGTCTACAATCACAATCTTAGATTTATGACCACTATCGTAGATTTACATCCGTGATTGTACATTTATGTAGCAACAATCGGTAAAGGCACATTATCGCAAAATACAGAGCCTTTATAAATATGGCCCCTGTTCTTTATCCTTGTTAATATAGATGAGGTTAAAGGCATGTTCTAATTGAAAAAAAAATATGAATATTGTGATGATGTTGCAGGAAACACACATATACTGTCCATACTATAAGATAAAGGGAAAAGGTACCAACTGTATAAACTGCTTGTCAATGTGCCCCTGTGATATCAGTGACAACACCAGTACTTGTCTGCCCTTTGGGTTTGGGTTGACAGCAAGTTGTTATTTTATTTTTTTAGTCCTTTCAGCATGTGTTCTTGTTTGGCTTAGAATGCAACAAACTGATTGTGATGATAATAAAACAACAGGCACCCTGAAACGCATAGATAATTTAAAATGTATATTTAAAGACAATCCATCCTAAAAAGTTGTACTCAAACAGATGGGAAAACAGCATTCTATCCTTCACCAAGCTACCACACACAGAGCTTATACTTGGCCAGGCTGGTCTGTTTACCACAGTAGCTCCAAATGAACAGTAGCAGTTCTCTAGTATTCTCCTACAAAATACATCACTGCTTTGGATGTAAAATGTTTTATTACTGTATATAGTATAACCATAATAATGTGAAGTTTGCATTGTTTTGCTAAAATTGTAAATTAATGAATTACTGAAATAAAATGTCACAACCATTTCTTTATTGGTGCCCACTACAAAAATATTTTACATTATGTATAAGTTTAAAAGCTGAAAGATATTTTTTGTTTTTTATCTTTCTCACTTAAAAGGAAAAATTTCTGTAGACTTATGTTTTAACAAACAAAGAAAGAGATAATCAATGCCCATTCCTGGGTCCCATATAATATAATACCTGTGCTGGCAGAGTAAAAAAAAACATAGGGGTTTTAATTACAATTTTATGCATAAAATTGAAACGCCTTCAGACCACATCAAGGTAACCCCAGTGTAGAAGCTTCTTACTAATTATCTTGGGTAGGTGTGTCTCTAGGGTTTTTGGCACCTGAAACAACTTTTCAATGCTGCCTCTAAGCGCAAGAAATGGGGGGCGTGCCTTGTGCGACATGCAAAGTGGGTGGGACACGTGCGTGGGTGTGGCTTTGCTGGATGTGCCAAAACTTTTGATAATTTTATATTTAAAAACAGTTATTTATACAGTTCTCCATTGTTCTAATACCAAGGGCCATATTTATAAACCCGCAATATCACTTTTTAGCGTTACCGTGGGTTTGTTAATTTACAATCGCGGTCGTAAAAGTACAATCACGATCGTACATTTATGACCGAACATTCGTTAATTAACGACCGTTCGATCGTAGAATACCATGCGGTAGTAAACTACCGCGAAGTTATTCCATGGGGATCGGAAATCTATGATTTTGTTATCGTAGATTTACAATCGGTATCGTAAATTTACGATCGTTAAACCGATTGTTAATCTCCGATTGGTTTAATGATCGAAAATTTACTTTACCGATCGTGGCTTTATAAATATGGTCCCTAAAACCCTGTTTGTGCAACTGGTACATAACATTAGAATTACTTTCTCTAGAATAAAGATGTTGGCCAAAAGATTTGTAAGCCTGCCACCACGTCAAGGTAGACTCTTTAAGCAGGGCCCTAACCTAACTAATCTAACCTAGCCTAACCTAACAAACTATCTAAAGCTAGCCTAACCATACGAAATTCCTTTTAACAACATCTAACACATCCTTAGTGAAAGAAAAATATTTTCACAATAGGTTCCAGTTCATTTATACACAGGGAGTACCAGATCCAATGGGACCAATGAGCTGGGGAGTCCAATGAGCTGGGGAGTCCACTGCTGCTCATTCCTTGGGCCACCAGGTAAAGCTCTGTGCTACATTTGCATTATTCCTCCCAACCGCATAATTCTTTTTATGTTCTAACATTTTGTTTAGATCGGTAGCACTTCCAATATATTTTATAGTAATTTTGCCTAAGGAGTCGTCCCACAGACATAATGGGTCCAATCTTCAAACATGAACATTCTGAAGATTCATGGTTATGGGAGCCAATCCCAACTGTCAATTTCTTAAAAGGGCATGTCCACCCCCCAAACTATAATTTAACACACTACTGGCCCCACTATGTAGTGTGTAAAAATCCTTCCCTCACATCCCAGCTCCATATGGTTCTCCTGTACCCCCCAAAGTCCCAAAAACTGGCCAGCAGGAGGATAGCAGAGTCCATATAGGACTCTGCCTCCTATCTCTCCTCCGGGAGAAGTTTGGCATGCGCACTTCAGCCATTCACCCTCCACCTCCCTCTCTCTCCCTCACCCTCCCAATTTTGTCTCCATCCCCCTACCATAAAACCCTTTTTATATTATGTACTGCTCCCTCCCCTAGCCCCAACCGCATTACTATTATTCACAGAAAGTGCCCCAATCTTTACTTACCATGCCTCTCTCCTTCGCCGGTCTGAACTCCCGGCAGCCACGTCCGTGATTGACTGCCTCTCGGCCAATCACGGACACGGCTGCCGGTCTTGCCCCCTGCTTACATTTCTGTGCAAGTAGAAAGCCGGGGCAGTGCGGTGAAGGATAGAGGCATGATAGTAATGTGGTTGGGGCTGGGAGAAGGAGCAGTACATTATATAAAAAGTTTATTAGAAGGGGGGACATGTCTTTGAAAGAAATGCACCTGGGTACACTAACTACACACTGTGTCTATCAGACACAACATAGAAAAAATATTCAATGCACATTCCTAGGCCCAATACAATATCATATTATCTGCACACTGGCATACTTTATAAACAAAGTGGTTTTAGTATACATTACTGTGATCACATGAATGAAAAGCCTTCCAACCACATCAAGGTAACCCCAGTGTAAGGAGGTACAATATATTAATATATGATGTATACTAAGTTTGGCCACTAGGTGTCAGTGAGCACTAAATTAGACTATGTAATTATAATGTTAAAGTATGAGATTGTTTTGTAGGGGAAAGAAGAGGAGGAGGACAGGAACAGGAAGAGGAGTGGGTTTGGTGTTCAGGCAGTGATAGAGCAAGGGACAGTAGTCTATGTCAGGGAAAGGTAACAATATTAAAAAAGAAAAACTCTGTGCTGTTTGCTGTCTGACAAGAACTATAAGTCACTGCAATAAAGTTTAATTGATTAAGAAAAGTCTTCCATACCTCGTGTCTCAAGGTTACATTTGGCGTAGTCGGCAGGATGGAAGACTCTGGAGTGGTGACGCCAGCGGCAGCGATGTTCTTCCTACCGGTTAGTGCAGCATTGGCCAGTATACCCAAGTTTGATGGGAGGAATGTGACTGTGACAGACTGGGCTGAGCGGCTGCAAGGGGCTGCTCGCTTATACAAGGTGCCCGCTGAGCATACAGCTGACCTGGCGCTCGGCTCACTGGAGGGAGATGCTCGCAAGGCAGTGCTTCAGTTATCAGTGGCAGAGAGAAGTTCCCTAGATGAAATAGTGGCCCACTTGGAGGGGCTCTACGGAGAAGTTGCAAAAGCCACAGATCTACGCACCAGGTTTTTCACGCGAATACAGAGAGAAGGAGAGACACTCCCCCAGTTTGCAGTGGCATTACGGGAACTCTGGAATAAGCTAATTAAGGTGGATAGCCATGGACTTGCTGTGGTGACTGAACCAGATAGCCTCCTTCGTGACCAGTTTGTGGCAGGCCTACGCGAAGCCAGAGTGAGAACCGCATTAAAAGAAAAGGTGAGAGCCAATACTGACATTCTTTTCCGGGTAGTTCTGCGGGAGGCCATCGAGCGGAGCCAAGAGGAGGAACCAATCTCCCCAGAAGGTCCTCAAGCTGCGACAGTAGCTGTCTCTGAGTCAGTGGCAGGTGGAACCTCCTATAGACTAGAGGGAATGGTAAAAGAGTTGCAGGCGTCCCTGGCAGCAATACAGCAAGAGGTGGCCAGTCTCCGCCAAGCAAATTCAAACTTACCCAAGCCAGCCAGGGGCCAGCGACGACAGAGTGGTAGAGGACCCCAACGATGTTGGCACTGTGGGGCACCAGGACATTTTGCTCGAACATGCCCTGCCTCAGAAGACCACCATTTAAACTAATGGGGCCCGCAGTCAGGGGGCCGACTGCGGGGGAAGCGGATGCCTGCCCCATGGAACAAGAGGAAGGGCTTATTGGCACTCGGCCCTTTGTGACAGCAGAGCTGGGAGGGAGACAAGCCCATTGCCTGTTGGACACTGGCTCAGAGGTAACTACCATGACCCTGTCCTTCTTTGAACAAGGAGGATTCCAGGACCTGGAAAGACAGTTATCGGGTTTCTCTCTCTGGGCAGTGAATAACACACCTATTGAAGTGGTGGGCATCACCTGGATGGACATTACATTGTTTGGACAATGTGTGCCTTGTAAGGGGGTTGTGGTGGTGAAACAGGCCCAGACCCGAAGCTCTCCAGTTATCATTGGCATGAATGTCCTGCAGGAGCTGGATGGATTACTCTTGGCTGGTGTGGGGCCAGAATACTGGAATAAGGTCCCAGCCAACTTAGAAGCTCGCCAGCTACTGCGGCAAGTGGACCGGAGGTGTGAACAACAGCAAGTGCTACAAAAGCTGCCTGGCCGTGCGGGAATTGTACGTACATCAGCTAAACAGCCACCTCACCTTCCAAGTAGGCATGAAGTAGTAGTGCCTATGCGGGTGGGCACCCAGTTCTCGATGGAAGGGGCTACTGTGATCATTGAGCCCTATGCTGACATCAATGGGCGTGGAGAGGAATGGCTAGTTGCCCGATCTGTGGGGAAGGTACGGGATGGCTGGGTGCCAGTGAGGATAATGAACCTAGGCCCCTCACCAGTGACTATGCCCACTAATACTATTGTAGCGGAAGTGTTTGCTATCACATCCGATGATGTGTTGGATGCCTCTGAAGGAAGATACTGCCCGCACAGCCCCACAGAAAATAATTGTCTTCCAGATAAGTCCCAGCAACAGTCAATTCTTCAGCAACTAAATGTGGGCCATTTGGGGTTGACAGATTCACAGCGGCAGGCCCTGAGTGTGGTGCTGCTGCGGCACTGGAGGGTATATGCCTGTGATGATGAGGACTATGGATTTACTGAAGCTATTGACCACCCAATTGAGACAGGAATTTCCCCTCCCATCCGAGAAAGGTACAGGAACATTCCCCCAGCATTATATCAAGAAGTAAGGAGCTTATTGCGCAAGATGCTTGATGGGGGAGTAATCAAGGAAAGTCAAAGTCCCTGGGCAGCTCCCATTGTCGGTCCGAAAGAAGGATGGTTCTCTCAGGTTCTGTGTAGACTACGGCGTGGTAAATTCCTGCACCAGCCGGGATGCATACCGCTGCCACGAATTGAGGAATCATTGGCCACATTGAAACAGGCTGCTTATTTCCTCATTGGACCTGGCCAGTGGTTATTGGCAAGTGGCTGTGCGACAGAGAAGCCGGGCCAAAACTGTTTTATCACTCCCATGGGCCTATATGATTCAACAGAATGCCATTTGGCTTGACAAATGCCCCCAGCACTTTCCAAAGGCTAATGGAACGATGCCTGGGGGACATGAACTATGACAAAGTACTAATATATCGATGATGTGGTAATCTTTCTCAGAACATTCGGGAACATATCCTACACTTGGACACTGTGCTAAGCCGTTTAGAGTCATTTGGCTTGAAATTAAAGCCTGCTAAGTGTCGATTGGCCCAGAAGCAGCTAACTACTTGGGACATATTATTAGCAAGGAAGGGGTGGCTCCTGACCCCGGTAAAGTGCAGGCCATACAAAGTTGGCCTCCCCCACTAATGGGGGCAAATGAGATCTTTCTGGGCCTGGTGGATACTATCGGCGCTATGTCAAGAACTTGCCTGCTTGGCAGCCCCTTTGACTAAGCTACTAGAAGGGCATATGAAGGGGAAAGGAAATAGAGCCAGGTGACCCAGTGGACTTGGGGATCTGAACAACAGAGAGCCTTTGAGCAGTTAAAAACTGCTTATCCTCCATCCGGTACTGGCATATGCGGATTATAACCTGCCATTCTGCTTGTATACAGATGCCAGCTTGCAGGGACTAGGGGCGGTACACCCAGGTCCAAGAGGGGAAGGAAAGAGTGATAGCATATGCCAGCCGAAGCCTGCGACCTACTGAGAGAAATCCAACAATTATAGTTCGTTCAAGTTGGAGCTAACTGGCTATTGTTTGGGCTGTCACTGAAAAGTTGCTGAATATTTGGTGGGGCATCATGTGGACATTTACACAGACAATAACCCATGGCCTACCTGGGCTCTGCACGATTAGGGGCCTTGGAGCAGCGTTGGGTGGCCGGCTAGCCCAGTTTGACTATGTAATTCACTATAGATGGGAAGTGCCACCAAAATGCAGATGCCCTGTCTCGTAACCCCAAGATGTGCGATTGGGCAGCGGATGAGGAAGAGAAAGGGTTGAGATCCCCCACTGAAAGTAAGGGCTAGGGGCAGACAGGAGGCCTCTAATGCACAAATAGCCGGGGTGGAAGGCCCTATGCCAGAGATCTACACAGTGGACCAGTGGAAAGAGGCCCAAAAGAAGGATCCTGCTCTCCAGCAAGTACTCAATTGGGTGGAGAAAGCAAGCAACGCCCCCCTGGTCGGGTGAGGGTCCGGATGGTCCAGTGGCTAGAACATTGTTGCGGCATTGGGACAGGCTGCAAGAACGCCATGGGCTACTATACCGCCAAAGTGAATGGGAGAAGGAGCGACGGAAGGTCTGGCAGTGGTGGTCCCTGCCGCTCAACTGGGGAAGTGTGCCGCATTATGCATGAAACTGGGGGCCACTTCATGGCAGAAAAGACTGAAAGTAGTCCGGCGTTACTTCTTTGCTCCAGGACTAGGTACAGTAGTCAAGGAGTGTGCAGCAGTGCCCAAATGGCATATAAGACTCCTCCAGATAACACAACTCCCCGTCAGATCTGCACTGGGGAACCTTTTGAGCTAGTAGCATGGACTTTATAACGATAGGGGGCACCAGGAGGGTACCGGTATGCCCTGGTATTTATTGACCATTTCTCTAAGTTTGCCATGGTAGTGCCCACAAAGGATCAAACAGCCCAGACTACAGCTAAACTGATGTGGATCACTGTTATAAGGCCATATGGTTGCCCTCAGCGATTCTTGTCAGATAGGGTCCAAATTTTGAATCACAGCGGGTCACTGAACTCTGCAGATTCAAGGGTGCGTAAGTCACGCACGACTCCCTATCACCCACAGGGAAATGGAGTTTGTGAACGATTTAATCGAACATTGCTAAATCTGTTGAGAACCCTGGGGGTGGGAGTACCATGATAGATGGCCAGAGGTTCTGCCAGATGTGGTGTGGGTTACAACAACACAGTACATGCATCTACAGGGTATACCCCCTTTTTCTTGTTGTTCGGTAGACAGGCTAGACTGCCGCTAGACCTAATACTGCCGGCAGCTGAAGACTCCATGAAACGCAGTCCAAACAGTGGATTCAGGTGCTGGCTAGGCGGTTGAGGAGGCACGGAACTTAGTACTAAAGGAGACCCGCAAAGAGGTGCCACAGGTGGAACCAGCACCCTTAAAGCCAGGAGATCGAGTGTTGATGCGGAACCCAAAAGCAACACGAGGCTCTAAGCTGTGCCCCAGTGGGAACCTGATCCTTATATAGTGGTATTCATCCGCCGACAGAATTTCGGTCTATCTGGTAGAACCTGAGCGAGACAGAGGAAAGTGTAACGTGTACATAGAGATCTGATCAAACTTTGTGTATTTCACTACCCAGAGGAAGTATTAGCTGAGCCTGGAGGGGAATCCAAGGAAGTCCCACCTCGGCACCAGCAGGGCCACCACTGATCTGGCAGGCATTACCAACTGATAATCAGTTGGGGCTATCTACAGCAGCAAACATCCTGAAAGTTCCAGGATTGAGGAGGTTGCTGACTCTGCAAATACTTTTGAGGAAAGGTTCCCTGAAATGGAGGATGAGGCCTCAGAGGAGACGGTTCAGGGGAGGAGGAAACAGAGGGGTATGTTTCCAGGAGGGGGATGCCCCGGACAGAGTTGAAGGAGCTGAAGACCAGTCTAATGGACAGCAGGAGGGCGTATCCGTGCGGTCCACCCGCAATCAGCTGCCTGTCAGATTAATGGATTACAAACTGGGCTGAGACATACAAGAAAAAAATGTAAATATGTTGTTTCTTCCACAGCGAGCCATTGTACCAGAGTGGGCCGGTTGGCCACTCAGAAGTGGATGTTCGATTAGCACTGTGATATGATATGTACAATGTCAAATGGGTTGTTCATAGTCATTTAAGTTATAGTATTAGGATGTTTAACCTGATATTATTTTGCAGCAGCCATTTTACCATAGCAGGTTTCAGGAGAAACCGCTGAAGATGTGTTAACTAAGTTAAGTGTTTTATTGATATGACAAGGAAGCGTTAAGATAGACTAGATAGTGATTATCAGACACGAGGACGTGTCTGATTTTCGAAAGGGAGAAGTGTAAGGAGGTAACAATATTTAAATATGATGTATATAAGTTTGGCCACTAGGTGTCAGTGAGCACTAAATTAACTATGTAATTATAATGTTAAAGTATGAGATTGGTTGTAGGGGAAAGAAGAGGAGGAGGACAGGAACAGGAAGAGGAGTGGGTTTGGTGTTCAGGCAGTAATAGAGCAAGGGACAGTAGTCTATGTCAGGGAAAGGTAACAATATTAAAAAGAAAAAACTCTGTGCTGTTGCTGTCTGACAAGAACTATAAGTCAAGCAATAAAGTTTAATTGATTAAGAAAAGCTTCCATACCTCGTGTCTCAAGGTTACACCAGTCTGGAAGGTCCTAACTTCTAACCTTTTTAAATGTCTTACTTTGGGTTTGGACCTAACAAAAGGAAGTTTCCTGTGAGTGTAACGAACTTGTGAGTGGCCCTTTCTTCAAGGACCTTG
The DNA here is from genome assembly GCA_019447015.1 of Hymenochirus boettgeri. Lineage (NCBI taxonomy): Eukaryota > Metazoa > Chordata > Amphibia > Anura > Pipidae > Hymenochirus > Hymenochirus boettgeri. The sequence continues at coordinate 138,916,562 of CM033473.1, forward strand.
ATCTCAAGAACATAAAAAAAGGACACTTAATCATTTGATGGTTGTATGGTGTGTGTGAAAGTTTGAAAATAGGATTGTTTGACAGTTTGAAATAAGGTGTTTTGTACTGTTAAAAACTGTGTGCAGGATTGAGTGTGCAGTAAGCAGACTAATCTTTCTTTCCAGTAAAGGGGTGTGCTGGACTTCTATATTCTAGTATTGTACCTGTTGTAATCACAAACAGGCTGCGAAAGGGTTAATAAGTGTGTTTTTTTTTTTCCCCTCTCTTTCTGGCTCTTGCCCTAATTGGTGTGGGGGTTGGGGCCTATTAGTTAAATAGGATTCACAGTGTTGGGCTGTGGTTTGGACCTAACAAAAGGAAGTTTCCTGTGAGTGTAACGAAACTTGTGATGGCCCTTCTCTCAAGGACCTTGATCTCAAGGACATAAAAAAAGAAGGACATTGAAAACAGAAGGGCAATTAAACAAGGTTTGTGCGTCACTGTGTTGGTGTGGTGTGTATTAGAAGGGACAGTTTTGTCAGTACCATGCAATGTGCATCGTGCCACATGTATAGGACCTGGAGCAGACGTTCCGGGGAACCTATGTCTGTGTCAGGTGTGAGTGGGTTGCCCGTTTGGAAGCTGAGGTGGAGAGTCTAAGGGGGCAGCTTGCAGCATTGCGGGGATTGGCAGAACTGGGGGGGTCAGCAGGCACTGGCTGGGGCCAGTATAGAGGTGGGGGTGGAAGAGGGACAAGAAAGGATGAGGAAGGAGGGTAGTTTGTGTAGGGTTACTAGGGGAAGTGGGGGATGGAAGAGTAGGGGGGCTTCTTCCCAGATTGTCCATCCCAACAGATTTGCCGCCTTAGGTAATGAAGTGGAGGAGGACACCTCGGAATTAGCGGTGTATGGAGGGGGCTAGTCCCTTGAGCACCCGGGGATGCTATCTCTGATACAAGGAGGAGGAGCGAAGGGTCAGGAATGCAAGGCAGTGGTAGTGGTAGGGGACTCCATTATAAGGAAGGTAGATAGCGTAATCTGCCGCCAAGACCCTACATGCCGAACTGTGTGTTGCCTGCTGGTGCTAGGGTTCGGCATGTGGTGGATCGTGTAGACAAGATTATTGGGTGGGGCCGGGTGTGACCCGGCGGTCTTGGTTCACATTGGTGCCAATGACAAAGTTAGAGGTGGAGGTGAGGTCCTTAAACAGATTTCCGAGAACTAGGGGCCCAAGATAAAAGCAAGGACCTCCAGGGTAGTTTTCAGAAATACTACCGCAGCCACGTGCTTAGCCAGGGAGACAGCGGGAGCTTAGGAGCATTAATGGTGGCTAAGAGAGTGGTGTAGGAAGAAGGGTTTGGGTTTATTGAGAAACTGGGCAGACTTTGCTGTCGGCTACAGGCTTTTAGGGGGGATGGGTTGCACCTCACTGATGGTGGTGTGCAGCTGTTTTAGGGGAGAAGATGGCTAGAGGGTTGGAGGAGATTTAACTAGGTTTGGGGGGGGGGGGGGTATTAGCAGTCTCACTGGGATAGATTGTCCAGGAGGAGGAAAGCAGGGTGTAGATAGGCCATGTGGTGGTGGAAAGGGGGGTGGGGCTAGCATAGGGGATAGGGAGGAATTTGTATCAAAGTGTACGAATAAATTACAGGATCATAATCTAAAATGTATGTTTGCAAATGCGAGAAGCCTGGCTGACAAAAGGGGTGAATTGGAAATGATGGCATTGAATGAAAAGTATGAGTAATAGGTTGTAAGCAGAAAAGTGGTTGAACAGTTCTCACGACTGGGCTGTAAATATAGAAGGATATGCCTTTTTAGGCAGGACAGAAAAAAAAAGGAAAGGGGAGGAGTATGTGTATATGTTAAAAAAGAATTGAAGCCAAATTTAAAAGAAGAGGAGATGGTGATATGGATGATAAAGTGGAGGCAATATGGGTGGAATTAGGCAAAAGGAAAGGGGGGTGGTAATGTCATTGTTGGTGTTTGCTATAAGCCACCAAATGTAGCAGAGAGGAGGTGAGTCAACTTCATAGCAGTTGGCAAGGGCTGCAAGTTTGGGGGTGTGCTATTATGGGGGACTTCAATTACCCTGACATTGATTGGTGTGGTGGGAACTGCCATCCAGAAAAAGGCGATGAGTTCTGAATTTGCTGCAGGATAATTTTCTCTCACAGGGTGGTTGAGGTTCCTACTAGAAAAGGAGCTCTGTTGGATCTGGTAATATCTAACATTGTGGAGCGCATTATAGATATAAAGGTAACTGGAGGCTTAGGGAAATAGTGACATGAAATAGTGCATTTGGACTTGTTATCGAAAGGAAAAGTGCGCTGGGTTAACAAAGACATTAATTCAGGAAAGCAATTTTCCCAGGTTAAAAGCAGCTTCAGAATGTCAACTGGGATAAGTATTATCAGGTAAAGGTACTGAACAGAAGTGGACTGTGTTCAGGGGATTTTAAGCCAGTTCACATCTAAATATTATACCCTTGGGAAATAAATGTAAAAAAAATAAATCCGCGCCCATGTGGCTGAATTCTGATGTAAAGAGGCAAATGGATAGAAGAAGAAAAAGGCATTTAAAACCTTTAAGGCCGAGGGAACGGAAAGGGCCTTTAGGGAGTATAAAAACTGTAACAAGGAGTGTAAGAAAGCAATCAAAATAGCTAAAATTAATAATGAAGTTAGGATAGCTGAAGAAAGCATCACTAAGCCTAAACATTTTTTTAAGTTATATAATAGTAAGAAGATGAGGACTGAGAATGTGGCACCATTAATTAATGGGGATAAGTTAGTTACGGAGGATGGCGATAAAGCAAATGTCTTGAATATTTTTTTTCCTCTGTATACACTATAGAAGATCCAAGTACAGAATCATAGAGTATAGTAGCAATAAGGTATACAAGATTCAAGTTCACTTTGGTTTAACCGAGGATATGGTACAGAAAGAACTAAATAAGGTTAATATTAGTAATCTCCTGGACCGGATAAAATACATCCTAGGGTATAGGGAGCTAAGTTCAGTTTTATCTAGGCCATTGTTTCTTATTTTTGCTGATTCCCTCATGTCCGGTGGTGTGCTCGGATGGAAAAAGGCTGATGTTATTCCAATATTCAAAAAGGGTAGTCGTTCACAGCCGGGTATACAGGCCTGTAAGTTTAACTTCAGTGGTGGGGGAAGATCCTGGAAAGTTAATAAGGATCATGTTCTAGAGTATGTTCAAGGACTGACATTTAAGTAGTAACCAGCATGGATTTAGGAGGAATAGATCTTGTCAAACTAACTGCTGGCTTTTATGAGGAATAAGTAGAAATTAGACTCTGGTATAGCAGTAGATGTAGTTACTTGGATTTGCAAAGGCTTTTGATACAGTCCCCATAGGCGACTAATAAAAGCTAGGTCTGTTGGTCTGGGGAGTCACATTTGTACATGGATAGAAAATTGGTTAAGAATAGGATGCAGAGAGTAATTGTTAATGGGGGTTCATCATATGGACTAAAGTGCTAAGTGGGGTGCCACAGGGTTCTGTGTTGGGGCCGCTTCTATTAATCTTTATTAATGATTTGGAAGTGGGTATTGTCAGCAAGGTTTCTGTGTTGTGGACACAAAAACTTGTGCATTAAAAACTTCAGAGGATGTGCAATCGTTGCAAGGGGATCTAGATAGATTATCACATTGGGCTGCTAAGTGGCAGATGAAATTCAATGTTGTTAAATGTAAGGTGTGATGCATTTGGACTTAAAAATACTTGTGACTTATACTATAAATGGCTCGTGTTAAGTGAATCCCTGTTGGAAAGGGATCTTGGAGTTTTGGTGGATAACAAACTTAAAGGTAGCAAGCAGTGCCAGGGGCAACAGCCAGAGCCAGCATGGTATTGTCTTGTATAAAGCGAAGTTGGATTCAAGAGGAGGAAAATGTAATTCTCCTCTTTACAAAAGCATTGGTAAGGCCTCATTTGGAATATGCAGTGCAATTTTGGAATCCTGTGTACAAAAAGGACATGTTTGAAATGGAAAGGGTTCAGAGAAGGGCAACTAAATTAATAAGGGGATTGGGGGAGCTTGAATATGAAGAGAGACTGGAAAAGTTACAATTATGTACGCTGGAGAAAAGGCGCTTGCGTGGGGATATGATTACTGTGTATAAATACATTAACGGCCATACAATAAACTATCTGGGGCATTGTTCACCAAGAGAACATGTCAAAGGACACGAGGACATCCCTTAAGACTTGAAGAAAAAGGTTTTAGGTTCAAGCTCGGAAAGGGTTTTTCACCTGTGAGAACGGTAAGGCTATGGAACTGTCTTCCAGTGGACGTTGTAATGGCAGGTTCATTGGTCAGTTTCAAAAAAAAGCTGGATGAGGTTCTGCAAAAAGGAATGTTGCAAGTTACTGGTATTGATACATAAAGTAGAGTTGATCCAGGGAAATTTCCGATTGCCACTGGAGTCAGGAAGGAATTTTTCCCCCTTATAAATTGGTGGGGGGTTTTTTGCTTCCTCTGGATCAACAGTTAGGCAGGAAATGAGAGGATATTGCTAGATGGGTTGGACTGGATGACGTTTTGTCTTTATTCAACCTCAAATACTATACAAATACTATACTATACTATACTCAATCGCTTAGAAACTTTTGCATTTCTCATTCTTACACACTGGATCCATATAACAGGCTCTCTAAATGCCAGGCAGCAACAGCCAGAGGCAGCAAGATATTGTCTTGTATAAAGAGAGGTATGGATTCAAGGGAGAAAAGGTGCTATCTTCCTCTTTACAAAGCTAAGGAGTCAGTTAGTGCACCCACAGTTCCGTGTTGCCCTTTGTTCTTTTTCTTACATGATTTGGTGAAATTTTTATGAGTTCAGACAAACTCAAACTATCCAAACTACAGTAGTTCGAGTTTGAACTAGTTTGGTTTTCAGAACTTGTGGCTATGTTTTCGATAATTATCTAAAATTCAATAATTATCAAATTTGCAGACCGTTCACTAACCCTCAAATGTTCTTTTTTGGTAACCCTTGATTTTCTGTAACTCTCGAATGTATCGTTTAGTAACAACAAACAGATATGGCAGTAGACACCAACTGTCTGCCATGTACAATGCTGTTTTAACACCGTACTCTGGGCGTTCCTATAACACCTCTTAGCCACTATCTAATCACACCCTTAACACCTGGCTGTGATATGCTAATTGGGATTTTCCAGGGTACATAATTGCCACAGATTCTTGTACAAGTCATTCTGAATTGAGAAAGCCAGTCGGATGACTAGCGAAACGTCTTCAAGAACTACATTTCAAGTCCAGTTGATCTAATTGAATACAACAGATATACCATGACCTGGATGAATGAGAACCTTCACAAGCAAAGTAACTAACTGTTCTTGCCATTTCAGTTTGTATTCATATTTATTATACAGGTCTACATTTAGCAGGATTTCAAATAAGACACATGATAAAACAGAGAATATAACAATCTATTCCCATAAGGAATATAGAGAAGTGAATAGGACAAAAAGCCCATTGTTATATTATTAGGACTAATATTAATTAAGAATTTATTATTAGGAAGGATAAACATAAATTCTTATTATGGAAATGGAATAAATAAGTTAATAGGACCTTCATTTCTTTGATCAAAAATACATGCCCAATTGTTCAGAACTTATCTTTTATTGACTGATATATATAGAGTACATTATTTTTCTGTTAATATAAAAGTATAAAAATAGAAATGGGGAAGCTATCTGAATAAAAGGAGGTTACTAAACCAACAATGATATATCCCATCTGGAATTTAGACCCATAGGGGTTCTTGTATCCAACTCCATTATCCAATAGGCTTCTCGTCTATTTAAATTCTCCAATATATCTCCTCCCCGTAAATTCCTTCTTATACTTTGGATGCCCTGTACTTCACAATACAATTTGCCATACAATGTGCAATCTTTGAAATGGCGTCAAACTGGGGACTTAATATCCCCTTTCTGTATATTATTTAGGTGTTCTCTGATCCGATCCTTTCATAGGCATTTAGTACGCCCTATATACTGTTTCTTGCATTTTTTGCATGTTATCAAATAACATCTTTTTATTGTAACCCCTTTTATAAAACCTTTGTTTAAGTTTGGTTGCCACTTGTTCAAACCTCTCCAATGTTGAACAATTTCTTTTTAATTTGGTGAATTGCCCAAATTGTATTCCCTTTAATGTATGCTTCGGATGACAACTTTTAGCTTGCAATAATGTATTTCTAGCTATATCTTTCCTATATAAACATCCGTTTCTACAGTCTTTGTTACCACATTACCGAACATCGTAAGATCTAAAAATTGTATGGTTCTTGGATGAATATTTGCTGTAAATTGTAAATTAATATAATTTTGATTTATATATCTCAAAAATTCTTGCATATCATCCCAAGAGCCTTTGCAAATTAACAAAAGGTTGTCTATAAATCTTCCATACCAAACTATGTTATCTCTGAATGGTAAATCCAAAGATTTGGGACTCCTCCCACCTACCCATAAACAGGTTGGCGAAGGCTGGAGCAAAGGATACGCCCATTGCAGTCCCACATCTTTGGAGGTAATAGCTGCCATTAAAGTAAAAAATAGTTATGGTGTAATAGGAAGTCTATAGATTGTATAATGAATTCACACAAATATGTAATTGAGAGTAATAAGAATGTTTGAGGAGGAAATAGTTAATGGCAATTAGAGATGTCCGAACTTCGCAAAATCCGGTCCGCTCGAGGATCCGCGAATTTTCGAAAAAATGCGAAAATCCGCGAGCGGACCCATTAAAATGTAAAATACCCTCGAAATTACGAGATTTTTCGTATTTTCGAAAAAAATTTTATATTACGGGTTTTTGCGTATTTTCGAAAATTTTCGAGAATATGTATTTTCGAAAATACGAGTAATCCTCATAATTTCGAAAATTTTCGAAAATACGTATTTATGGAAATAAGAGAAATCCTTGTATTTTCGAAAACTTTCCGAAATTACGTGTTTTCTCGTATTTTCGAATCAGAAGTTCGGAAGGCGGGAAATCCGGAAAAATCCGCCGTTCGCGAACGGGATAAATCCACGGCGGATCCGGGTTCGGATCCGCGAACCGGCCATCCCTAATGGCAATCAGTCCCAAACCATGACAAATTATTGAATACAACGATTTAACATCAAGTGTTACTCAGAGAAAATTAGATTCCCAAACCATGTTATCCAATATTTATAATACCTCCTTTGTATCTTTAAGATACGAAGGAGGTATTACAAAAATTTGCCCGCAGGTGCTACTCATTGTGGCAAAAGAGGCAGGTTACAAGCAATTGTCACGCTAAGCTAAGAAGGTGTCAGTTAGTGCACCCACAGTTCCATGTTGACCTTTGTTCTTTTTCTTACGTGGTTTGGTGAAATGTTTTTCAACACGCTGAAATAAAATGTATTAGTGCTAAATAGTGAAATATGATCAAAGATCTTAAAAATAATTGTCCAGCTCTTTCTTTCATGTCAGACTTTACATTTTACTTCCTGAAATTCTTCTGTTGAGTTGTATTTTAGAGTTTTATTTCTTTGTTTTTCAGTTCTTTGTATCCTCTATAATAATAGCAGTAAATAACATGAGACCATCTTGCAAATTACCCTCCAACTGTTACCATTTCAATTTAGAATTTAAAGCAAGGATGAGGCAAATCTACCTCTTGGATATATACAAGCTTTTGTTTATTTTTTTCAGGTATTGCTAGACACATGAATTTTAAGTCAGCAACAACAGCTGCTTCCTCCGCTGTGTGCTGATGCGGTCTTTCCCACAGTGATGTTTGGCAAAGATTTGTACAGGAACGTGGTAGACAAAGGCAGTAGTCAGCAAAATAACTGAACAAATGCTTTGCAGAAAGGAAAAAACAAAACAATATGTTATGCGCAAAACGGAGCAAATGTGATATGTGAGTTATAGGTAAAGTGTTTAGAAATGGCTGATGCAGAACAAATACATACAGGTAGAGAATTGCTGTTCTCATCATTTCTTTCTGGGCACTGCAACTGTAGTAAAATACAGTACTTTAGTTACACCATTAAATCCCCAATCAAATACAAAACTAAGAACGACAGCAAAGAACAGAGGGTGTGCTGGTTCTATTTGCATAGCAGTGGGCTGAATTTCAGAAGCAAAAAAGTTTTCCTAACTTCATATAACATTTTAGCACTTTTATTTTAAAGTAGACGAATCGGTCAAGTATCGATCCAATGGCAATTTCCCAATATTAGTGCCCCTTCAAGTCACTCTATGATGTGTTTAAACTTAAACACAGAAACACCACACTTAAAGGGTAACTATGGTCTTGAATTCTTCCAAACTGGTAGGAATTATATAAAAAGCCTTCCATCATACCTTCAAAATAAAACCTACAGTAAATCACATCTCTGGATAAACATTTGTGAGAAGCTATTGCTTCAGCAGTATTACTTCCTTCTTGAAAACTTCCTGTTTTCAGCCATCTGACCAGCTTGTAGTCATGTGACCAGCCTCTGCCAGCAATTTTTTCCCCAGGTACTTCCTGATTTCCCAAGCATTAAGTCTTAACTAAGCATGCTTCTCCCCCGGGGCAGACAGGCGGAGTAGAGGTCAGGTGATGTCACTCAACCTACTGGAAGCAGGAAGTTTGCAATGTAATTCCTCACAGGTTCCAGACAGAGATGTGATTGTCGGCTCATTTTAAAGGAGGCATTCATTTAACCCTAACTTGTTTTGAGACCACAGTTGTCCTTTAATGAAAAAAAAAATGAATATTTGTCACAGTGTTGCTACTATGATGACTGTTCTTTAATGGTGGAGGAGAAGGGTTAGTTAAAATGGGTTTAATTGTCCTTTAAGTGAAATAAGTAAATCATTTAGGGCAGTTATAAACATGTCACCTCCCAGCATTCCTTACCAAACAATCAGGGTGATGTACACTAATGGTGGCCATAGAACATAATATACCAGTTGCACAATATCAGGATATTACCCATATGGTACGATCTGCGGATCATGTATGAAAAATAATTTTGTATCGGGCCTATGAAAAATAATTTTGTATCGGGCCAGTTGAATTTTTGTACGATTGTACGATTGGATTGTAGTGTCTATGGACAACTTTACCAATGCATAATTTCTTCCTTGTGGCAGCGGCATTGGTAACATCACTGGCACAATTGCATTGGGGAACCAACAGCGACTCTCCGTGCAATGCCCTGAACATGTGGCATTTACCTTTTGCTTATTCGCACATGCCATTTAAAAAACACAAAAAAGAAACATTTCCACATTGAAGGCCATTTCAGTGTTTACACTATATGTGCTGGAGTGTGCTGCATACATTTTTGTATGTTAATACGTCTGTTTTTAATTTAAATATACAAATGAAAAAGTGCAAACACACAGGAAAACACACAGCATGGCACACACAAAAGGGAATAAAAGAAGCAAGTTGTGTAGTGTGAACAATGAGCCCTAAAAGTGGAATGTTGGAGGGCATGTTTCTGTACAATAAGAAATTAATGAGTTGCAACATATGTGATATTAACCTGACACAATTTTCCCTTTTACATGCACATCAACAACACCCCCCCTAAAAACTGAACAATGTGATGCATTGTGAACAATGTGATGGGCTAAAATTTTTACTACTATATGCAGAAATACAATTTAAATAGAGAAGCAAATAATTAAAGGGTATTTATAATTTAGGAAATATTAAAGGCAATTGTTTGAATGTCATGGAAAACAAAAAAAATACAGTACATTGAAAATAATTTATATTTAAACTGTAGTTCTGGTTGATCCAGAGATCCTTTCCAATTGTCTTTTGGTGTCAGGAAGGAAGAGGAGGAGAATAACTAAAATAAACACCCAATAACATAAGACAGCACAACATCAAAAGTAAATTATTGCAGGGAGAAAAAAAATGCCTTAGCCTGCCACCATCACTTGGTGTGCACGGAACTCACAGGCATTACTGTTAGAGGCTCAAGCAGGAGAAAGCAGAGGAAATCTCAGAGGGGCGGAGCTTAACATTCAGCAAACCAGTAACAAGATGTCAGCAACTTCCAAGGCACAAAGCTAGGCTCTGGAGGGACATAGGTAAAAAAAAAATTGGCAACGGTCTTTTTAAAGCTGCAGCTTCCAAATGAACATAACTTGATTTTACAGTGCACTTATCCTTTAAGCCTATACCTGCTTGCTGTAACAAATGAAAATATTCCATTTACTTAAGTTTTATGAACTCACGCTAAACCTGTAATCTCTGTTACATAAAGGGTCTTGTAAAACAGCCATAAAAGCCTCTGTGATCCTCCATGTTTAAAATCTGTTAGTTCTCCCGGCTGCTTCACTAAACAGAGAGTGCGTGCTTTCCGATTTGTAGCTGTTTTACAAGACCCTTATAGGGAGATTAACCCAGAGGTCCCGTAGTGGATTTACCAGAGGCTGTGCAACTCTAAGTTAATCTCACCCGCACGTAGGTATTTAACGATAGCTATTATCTGGCTGCGCGAGACAGTTAGCGCAAGTTTAAGAGCTGAAAGGAGCGATGCGTACCCTCAACACAGGCCATAAATGTATAGTCTGGTTTTGGTTTATTGATGAGCTTTAAAACTTTAAAAACTTTTAAAAAAAGAGGCTGCTTTTATTTAGAGGGTATGCATATAAAAAAATAATTGGGGGGGGGGATGTTATTATTGAAAACCTTATGTATTGTAAGAAATAATGCACCCATTTTTTCAACAAATAGTCAAGTCTGATGACTAGACTTACAGTTGGAACACCACTGGCAGTGGCGGTGTTACAGACTTATGGGCCCTGATGCAAAATTTGGGCATGGGCCACCCAACACCGCCGCAAACACAAATCGGCACCACAAACCAAATAGTAATATCCATAATAAAACAAACAAATTCATCATTAACATTTTTTTTAAAGGCACTCATTTTAAAACAGACTTTACCCATACAACCTAGCAAAACTATTCAATCCGATTCAAACAGTATTTCTAAACCTAGATCCTCTAACCTTCTAAAATAACTAACCAACTGACACTAGTAAAATGCTTGGCACAGAGAGAGTGGTAAAATTCTTTGTATATAACCACTGGTAAAATAATTGGCACACAGACTGGCAGTTTTGCAACCTTAGCACAAAATGAGGCCCCCTTCTTGGCCAAGGGCCCTGGTGCGGTTGCATCCCCTGCACCCATAGTAGCTATGCCCCAAATCACTAGTATTCGTGGAACTGCTGGCAATCAGACATCCCTCGCACATGAAGACAAAGAAGGGCCAGGTGTTCAGGTGAATTTCCACCTGCAGTGGAATTAGGAGCAGAAGAAATCATTTGTGAAGAAGCACACCCTGAGATCGCTTGATATATAAGCGGTAAGAAAACAATCTCTTTATAATTTGGAACTTAGAAATGAGATGTGCATTCCTTAGTTGTACGCTTTTTCTATACGGCTTTATATACAAGATAGTTATTGCAATATACATTGTCATGTCTTACAGACTTTAATTGTATTTACTAAATTTGTTATTTTAGCTCCCTCTAGGGGTCAGTTAGTATAGTCAGATATCAATGTTTGTTCTATTGCAGCCACCTTACTTGTTTAATCATATTGCATTCTGGGATATCATTCTCCATTTTACAAACCATGCTATGGAGCAGGGATATCAAACTCGCGGCCCTCCAGGTGTTTGAAAACTACAACTCCCAGCATTCCTTGTTTGCAGTGCGTACCTGTGGGGTTCTGGGAGTTGTAGTTTTCGAACATCTGGAGGGCCGCGAGTTTGACACCTGTGCTATGGAGCAAACTATTCTTTATTACAGTCTCCCTTAGCAAAGCATCACTGGTAAGAAACAGTAATATAAATTGGTCCAGTTAATGTGTTTTAGTTAGAAGAAGCATAGAGTCACTGTTATATATATATCTTTAACAGGTATTTGCTAAGTTTGCCTGCTCTAATGCTTATCTAAAGTGAAATGTTATGCAATGTTTGTTAATCTAAAAAGTATATAATTGTCTATACTGAAAGTATATCATTTTGTTTATTCTTTAGTTTCACCACTCTTATTTCTACAAAAAATGCTATAGACTTCAACTACAGTCTTGTTTATTTGAAGATAAGAAGGTTTATCTGTATGTCTAACTGCACACCAGCCAAGTCAGTGTTACGTGTAGTGAGGACAGAACATACATTGAAACATAAATACTTCATTCCTTTAAGAAACCTACTGAGCACAGACTCCAAGACAAATAAACATACACATCTTGATCATGTTATACTAATAAAAAATGCTAAATTGTTTAGAAGCTGCTGTTGAAGTAAACCAAATTACAGTACAGGCTAATATCTGAAACATAATTAACTTTGAATTATGTGAATTAACAGTGCCTGACAAATTATCGTTCAGCTTTGAAATTAAATTCTTTCATGCCATTAGATTTGTTTGTTGAACTCAAGTAGGCAAAAGTAGTATTTAATAAAGAAATAATGGTGCATTGCAGAGAGTGCCCTTGGGATAGGAGAAAGGCTGCACAAGATAAATGGAGAGAGTCGTATTAAGTTATCATCAGAGACCAGTTAAGTTAGGACAGCATAATAAATTAAACCTACAAAATAAATACTGACTCCAATCAACAACAAAACATTTGGAATAGTGATTAAATTGCAAAATTATATAATAAACCAAATATAGCTTTACTGGTGCAGATAATGTCCCTTGCAACTGGTCTTGTCCCTTTAAATAAGCTGCAATGAGACTTGTGTGCTTGTGTTACCTCTTCCCTCACCTTATTTACCAAATAAAGAAATCTAAAAGTAATGGGCAACTTTTGCTACATTTATTACATAGCACGGTAGCAGCAAAGACTGATAAAGTTTTTTTAAATTGTTGAATTTGACTATTTTAAAATAATATAACTTCTGAATTAATTACATTTTCCCTTTACTCTTTTGTATAAAATTTCTACTTAATAGTACCTAATTATACTTTTAATATGTATACTACTAATATTTGCTATATGACTTCATTTTACTTTCAATAATCAAAATAGTTCTTTGACCTACGGTACTGAATTAAATAGCCTTCTATTTTCTTATCTATTTCAATATTTATTTTATGTTTGACCCAAATTTGATTTACTCCTTGCTCTCTATTTCACATCATCAGTTTCTCAATAGCTCCTTTAGGGCATGTAAACAAGCATCAGTGTTTAACATTGTTTAAGTTTAAAAAAAAAATAGAACTTTGTTTGTTGGTAAAAATAAACACTAAAGATATTTTTGTATTTAATTATTTTTATTGCATTTATTGGGAAGTGTCCCAGCCTTTTTGTGTGGTAGTTAATTCATACTTATCAGCTGCACAGCATTTGTGTACTTTTTGTTTAGCTATTTGTTCTTTATAAAGTAGGGGGCATATTTAGAAATCTACGCAGTGTGTGAAGGTTTTGACCTCTCCATAACACAGGTATATGCAGCAATGTAGTAAAAACATTTTATGGAGTAATAATATTCATATGGGTATTTCATTGGCACTTGTGCATATGAGGCACTTATGCACATGTTACACATCGCCCTGCCGTTCCTCAGATCGGCAGGGCACCATAAAACGTGTCAGACACCCCATGTGCATATGGGCCGATTATATAACCATATGGATATGATTACTCAATCACATTTTTACTACATTGCACATGAGTGTAGTCTTCCATGCTGACAATATTTCGGAGGTAAGTGCTTTATAACTTGAACTTAGTTTTTTGGGGTTTTCTTTCTCCTTTAATAAACAAACTATTTATATAGAAATAAACCAGTTATTGGCACACAAACTCTATTTTATTATAATATATATTTTTTAGAGAACAAACTAGAAAAAAAATTTGTGTATACTGAAAATATTTTCAATATCAAAATGTTGGCACATCTCTGTCTCTCTGAAGGCACAATCTTTGAGAAACCCAGTTTTAACATCATAGTGTTTTGTGGGGGGGAGGGATTAATGAACAATATGAAAATAAATGTTTCTATCAGCATTTACACACATCCCATTTCAGATCGTAAGTTGCATTTAGAAGTATTCACTATTTACTGTCATTTCACATTTGAAGCTTTGAAGTGAATAGAATATTTCAGGATTCTAAAATTAGTAGAGCTTCTCTGGGTAATGGATGATTTGGCTTTGTGATATAGTTTGAGCTGGAAATTTTTATTCGGTGAATAATTTTTTGCTACATCATATATGATTTTGTTCCTCAGAAAACAACATTCCAAACCTTGCATTCAGATTTACAATAATACATTCTATTTGTCATTTAGTAATATATAGTGTGTTTCAGACTTAGGTGCATATTTATAAAAGGGTAAATTATTTTTTTCCCCAGAACTTTTACAGATTTTTGTCAATAAAAGAATTTATAACGTGACATAACTTGCTGTGTTCAACATTAGAGATGGACGAACTTCATAAAGTTGGTCCATTTTCGAACTTTCGAACTTCAGTAAAAGTTAGAAATTTCGATATACAGTAAATGAGGGAGTTGTAGTTCGAAAAGTCTGGATGATTTACAGCTAAACTAACAATGGCAACTTACTGTCAATGGCTGTGGAACCTGGGAAATGGGGAACATGTCACTATGACCAAAACTTTTTTAAAGGGCATGTCCACCCCTTTTTAGAACTTTTGGGGTATAGTAGGGCTTCCTCCCCCAGCCCCAACCACTATAATAGTTTTTACAGAAACTCCCCCGATCATTACTTACCTTACCTCTTTCCTCCGACGTACTTTCCCGGCCCTCTGCTTGAGGGTTAACAAAGATAGAACCATAAATTTGAGGATTACCGAAATCGAACAATAATTTTGAGGATTACCGAAAACGAATGATACTTTTGAGGGTTAGGGAATGATACATTCTAGGGTTAGTGAACGGTCCGTAAATTTGATAATTGTCGAATTTACGATAATTATCGAAAATACAGCTGCGAGTCCGTTAAAACAAACTAGTTCGTATAGTTAGAGTTCGTTCAAACTCATTAAGTTCGGCTCGAATTCAGGTTCGAGTTTGGTTTTCTATTCAACATTCCAGAATTTATACCACACTTTTTACTGTTCTCCACACTTCATTATGATATGTTCTAGCCACTATTTATAAAGCAGCAATATGTTTTCTGACACAAATTTCACACTTAAGCTTTAGATAGGAGAACTTAAAATAGAGCAGCAATGAAATAGTGGCAAATAACTGCAGTGGTAAAAACAAAAATATTTCTGTCAGCGGAAAATTTTAAAAAGTCAAATAAATGGTGACGGGAGGGAAAAAGTAAAGCAAGAAAGAATTGTCAGTGATGGTGGAACCATCAAGTTATGGGCGCTCCAAATCTATTAACCTGGGACCCGAACAGCAATTGGGATTCTTAGAAGGGCCTGTTTGGTACTTGGCAGCTCCACAGCTTCCAATGTCTTCTCAGACTCGGGTCTACTAAGCTGTGGTACCGTGTGCACCCCTTTTTTATATAAAGGTGGAAGGACAACCTCAAAATGTGATTGGCCAATATTCCAGTGGTTAATCTGAGCCAAAAGTGTGGTTTAAAAAAGAAAAGTGGGAAAGACAGAAAAATTGATTGCTGGAGTAGAAAAAATCTACTTCTTAAAGAAGTAAAGTGTTGTATTGTTACTTGAAAAATGTGCTGTCCTATTGTAGCTCTAAAGTTGAATTCCTAATAAAAAAAATAGTTTTTTGTTCTAATTTAAATACCCTCTCCTTTATATAAGTGGTAGTGAATAGAGATGGTCGAACTATTGAAAGTTCGGTCCTTTTTCGAACTTTCGAACTATTGAAAAAGTTCGAAAGTTCGAAAGTTCGAAAACGGACCCATTAAAGTCTATGGGAGGCAAATAGTTCGAAAAGTTCGAGTCAAATACAACTAAAATATTAATGGTAACTTAATGTAAATGGCTATGGGACCTGGGACATGGTCTGGGGAGCATGTTCCAATATCCAGGACTTTCGTAAAATCGATTTTACTCTCACACGCGCTACGTTCGAGCTTTCGCGTTCGAATGTTCGAGGTAATATGGACATTTTACTCGCAGATTCGATGCTCGCCTATAGGCTTTAATGGAGACTTTACTCGCAGATTCGATGTTGGCGCCTAGATACATGTACATTTTACTCGCGGATTCGAACTTTCGAACATTCGATAAATCATCGAAAGTCCGGGAAATATCGAAAGTTCGAGTTCTATGCCATCCCTAGTAGTGAACCTTTCCTTAAATGTATTTTCTGTGGCACTCTATAGGGTGCCAAGATCTCTTCAACTTTATTGCATTCAGAGGAAGCAGTTTATTCAGCATGCTTAGAGGAACATGTTTTTGATACTATAACATCTTATCTAGTTTCCAATATATTTTTTAAACTCTATTAAATCCATGCTTTCATAGGATTATCATTCTCATGAGGCATCTTGTTGGCAAAAATAATAGACAGGATTTGATATAATTCCCCTTTTCTTTTCAATAATATAATACATATAAATAATACATCAGACAGTGTGCCTAAATTTTTCAACCAAGCTCACACACTGACACCAGTGAGGTATCAATAAATAATAACCCAACAGAAACGTTCTGAAGGAAAAAAATTGCATTTCTCATATCATCTTATGATCACTATCACTTTGCGTTTAATTTAGTCAAGGTAAAATGTAAGTATGTTCCATAGTTTAGCATTTAGCTGCTTACAATTTGACCTGCAAAGAAACCATAGAATCATTTTTATTTTATTGGCATTATTGTTTGGCTTTGCACATTGACTGTCAATTGGATAACTAATGGTTAAAATGTTGCTTTCAGCAGCAGTAAACCATGTCGCTGCAAGTCAACATTTATTTTCCAGTGTAGTGAGCAGCTAGAGCAGGGGCTTTGACCTCTTCACAATTGGTTTTTGGGTCCAAAAACAAGTCAGTAACTATTATTTCATATACCTCCAACAAAGTTAGGGCTGGTATACAGGGGTCATCCACATTCCTTTGCATTTCCTACAAAAACCAAAGTGCTCTTTGCCGTATATTTCTTATCCGGCATTGAGGAAGAAAGGGAAAAAAAGTTTGGGGAGTTGAACCTGTAACCTTATGGGCTGTATCTGTTGTATTCAGGTAGATCAACTGAACTGAAAGTTTAGTTGAAAACATTTTGTTAGTAATCCAACTAGCTTTCTCAAAGGTGTTATCGAAACTGCCCAGGGTAAGGCTCAAAATAGAATTATGCATGGCAGACAGATGGTGTTGAATCCCTCTCACACACACACACACCTCTATTCAGGCTTGGTTTGTTTATTTTCACATAAATGGACTCCTTGACACCTCTATAAAACCAGTCCTGTTCCTTTACCAAAATGTTGACATTACAATGTTCAAAGGTATGTCCTTTTTCCTTAAGATGCAGGAACACGGCTGAGTCCTGACCCAAGGATTTGGCTCTTCTGTGCTGGGCCATATGTTGGTGCTGTTGCTGTTTGTTCTCTCCCACATACAAATCAGAGCACGCTTCACTGCACTGCGTATATGATGTTGCTTATCTTGTGTTTCGGTATTGGGTCTTTCGGATGTACCAATTGTTGCCTCAGTGTGTTGTTCGGTTTAAAGCAGACAGGGATAAGGTGTTTTTTGAAAATTCTTTTTAATTTCTCAGAGACCCCTGCTACATATGGGATGACCATGTTCTTTCTCCTGTCATGCTTTTCCCCTTCACTCTTGGTACAGGTGTTCTTTTCTTTCCTTCTACTTCTTTTGACAAAGGCCCAGTCTGGATATCCACAAGGTTTAAGGGCTCCTCTGAGATGTTTCATTTCTTTAGCCTTCACCTCTGTGCTAGTGGGGATGTTCTCTAAATAATTAAATATTCACTAGTTCCTGTCAACTATAATTTACAGAAAAGTAGGATTGAGCATTCTTAAACTCCCTATATGCATTAAATTCCAGTTCTGCACAATAAACACAGGGTTCCCACCCGCAAATATGAACGAGTGATCTGCAATCTCTTGCAATCTTGATATAAGAGTATATGGGAGCAGGTGGCCTATAGGAGAATTCAACCCACAATTATATTAAACCAATAGACAAATACAGGGGCTACTAGTGTATATAATATGTAAAACATCCAATGAGGTGAGGTGCTCTATGACTTTTAAACAATATAAAAGACTAAAAGAAAAAGAAAAATCATGGCACTCTCAGAAGTGCATATAAATAAACATGGCTTTATTAGTAATGAATCTGGCAACAAAAGCGGCCTAGTGAAAATAAAGTGCAATCAAAAAAGTGACTGGGTGCATAAAAAAAACACACACAAAAGTGTCTCTCAGATAGTCCCAACCCTCTATATCAAATACCATATAAGTATAAGTATACCACAGTGGACTTACAGATACAATAGGTATATTACACAATGTATATTACAGTATGTATAAATACTGTTTATAGATGTTAGCTTTCAGCTGTTAAATAAGATCTGATTGGTTGAGGAAAAATTAGCACCATTTTTAAGAACTTTTATTGAATCTCCCTGATATTGTATAAAATATGCATATTGTATACCTAATTAGGGGTAAAGTACCCAAAGTCTATAATGTATATATGATCAAATCTAAATAGATCTGCCCTTGAGATAGAACTCCCCTACAGCGTAAAAGGGAAAAAAACAGATGTAAATAAGTAACAGGCAGAAAAACAAGCTATAAAGATGCAAGTGCGTAGGAAACATACAGTATAACAAAAGAGGTATACTCAGCACACTGCCAGGTCAGGGTGTTCCGGGTGGGTCGATAGAGTGGCACAGCTGAACGCGTTTGGCCCCTTTGTATCATGGGCTTCCTCCGCAGCTCAATTTTTATTTTTATTTTGCACCCAGTAACTTTTATATTGCACTTGTTTCACTTCATTTGCACTAGTCCACTTCTGTTGCCAGATTCATTACTAATAAAGCCATGTTTATTTATATGTAGTTCTGAGAGTGCCATGATTCTTCTTTTTCTTGGAATCTTTTACAACCCACAATTATGACTCAAACTATTATTTCTGTTGATAAGGAACATGCATGTGAACATACAGCACTAAGCTTTTCTCCCAATTCAAACTTAGAGCTCTTCCAAACACTCTGACAATGGAATGATGGGAACAGCTTTTTGATAGTCAAGGCTGATTCGGGGAATGGCGCAACATAAATTTGCCATGCAGTGAAACTAACATTTCTGCCCTGAATCCAAAGTCACTGCAAAACCTTTCTAGTTCCCTTCTCTTATTCTCACAAGTACATTATTTTTTACCATTATTTTTTTCCATAGTGCACTCTGCAATGATTTCTAAGCTTTTTTTTCAGGGCCATTGTTTCCAGTTATGTCTTTGTAAACTATTTGCTTTTTTTGTTATGATTTGGGGTGATTTGTGTATTTTTATTGTTTTTATCGTTGGATCTCTATGTGCATCATCTTAAGCTGTGCTTGGCTAAATCCAAGGCATACTGTAACAAAATTCATGCATGAGACATACTCAGGAAGATTCACCCAGAGCCACTATCTCCCATACGCAATCACGTGTGCGCCTCAAAGGGAATGCAGAAATAGTGTTGCCACTTGACTTTTATAAAATGGCACACACACGATATGTAATCACTTGTGCTAGCTGGGTAGGTTTTTGTGATACCTGTGCAGACGTTGCAAAGATATTAAAATGGTTAGCACAACTTTAGCACTAGGAACCTGCTCTACTGCTCGGGGGAAATACTGCCAACTGCATCTTATTTGAGTTATTTCTACACTGCAGTATAGTGTCATTATTCTTTGCTGTATAGCAGGTATGGTCAATATAAACTCAGTAATAATACCAGGAATTCACACTAAACACTGCCAGAGACCATTCGTATGGTCTCTGGCAGTGTTTGTGCAGGTTTACATGTATTGAGAGACATCTCCAACGCACATAGCTTCTCCGTCTGTCTCTGTATCTTAGCTAACAGTTTGCTTGTTTGGATCCTGTGTTAAAGGATGTGGCTCATTACTCTGCTCTGCTTCTTAGTTTGAATTCTAATTGTCCAATCTGCTTAGTCCTTTTTCCTGCCTCTGTTTTCTATTGGTCCTCCTGATTGTTTAAGGCCCACTCATACTCATGCCCTTTGCCCATTATAGCATCTAGTTTACTATTCTTGTGTGTGACTTCCTGTTTGACCTTTGTTTACTGACTTCTGTTTATACTCTTGACTTTGAAGCTGTGCAGCCTGTCTTGACCTTTTGCCTGTCCCCGACTTGTCTCTCTTTCTCTTTCCCTCTATACTGTACCTGACTTCAGTGTTTTGACCTTTTGGCTCTGCTTAAGACTATGCTTCTGCCTACTCCTAGTCTGTACTACGCTATTGGACAATTGTTGTCTTCCACTCTGTCTGTCCATTTCAGCTGTCTGTTTGGTCCAGACTTCTCAAGTATTCACAGCCTCAGTTTAGATACTTTGTAATCTAAGTCCAGGGGAAAACCAATCCAGGTGAGGTGCAACAAGCCTCCTAGCAAGCAGGGGCTTGTCTATTGGCGAAGAGAGTGGTGACAGATAGGGGTATTTGGACTGAACGAATACTCAGGAATCTGTAGGCCAGTAGAAGAAATTCAGGAGCAACCCAGGCTTCTGTCAATCAATTGGGCATTCGTGTATCCACCTGCAAGCTGTACTTTCGTTTGAAGCCAGTCTCTTCCAGAGACTCAGAGGGTAGGTTTTGTTATTTATTATTTACAGGGAGATCCTCAGTCATGGGAATCCTGTATTTAGACCCAGACCAAGTGGGGAAGGCAGATTCCAGAATTTTAAATCTTCATTAAGGACATAGATCAGCCGAGAAATATGCTTCAGAGTTCTGGTGCTGGTCAGTACTGACTTCCTGGAATGACTCGGCCTTAAGAATCCATTTCAATCAAGGTCTTTCGGAAGAGGTTAAAGACATGTTGGTCAATCAATCCTACTACCCTGGATAAATCAATCCAGCTGGCCATCCAAGCAGATAGGAGGCTACGTGAACATTGCCATGAGAGATCCTTCCCTCCAAGAAACTCTTCTCAGTTCTTGTCTTCGACCTCTTTTTCTGCAGCAGCTCCTACCACTAAGGAACCAATGCAGTTGGGGTCATCTAGGCACTCCTTCTTTGAAAAAAAAAGGAGGACTGCCGGCCTGTGTCCCTACTGTAGGAAATTGGGCCACTTCGCATGTTCCTGTCTGTGGAAGACTCCTGGTGACCCCAAGTCCCCAAGCCCCTAGGTGAATTGGATGGACCTCATCCAGGGTATACAGGTAACACCCCAAATTTCTCTTATTTCTCTTTTGAGTAAGGAAAGAGAAACTCAGGCTTTCCTCGATAGTAGTGCTGCAGGAAACTAGGTGTTAGGTATTCCAACTATTAATATAGTCTATGTATGTGCTATTGATGACTCTGTGCTTCACAAGGGGAGGTTCAGGTTCTTACTGTTGGATGAAATCCAAAGCTTATGTTAAAGCTTGTGCAGTCTGCTCCTGTAGCAAAACCTCCCATAAAGCACCACAGGGTACTCTTCTGCGTCTTCCTATTCCAGCAAAGCCCTGGATCCACATCTCTATTGATTTCATTGTAGACCTCCTGAAATCCCATGGTTACACTACCATATGGGTGGTAGTAGTAGATAGATTTAGCAAAATGTCACACTTCATTTCTTTGACCAAGCTTCCCTTATCTAAGGAGCAATCGCACCTATTCATTAGTCATATCTTCTGCCTTCATGGCATTCCTGAAAATATTGTTTCAGATAGGGGTGGTCTGGTTGTCATGAAAAAATATTCCTCTTCATCAAGCCTCTTTGAAATTAGGTCCAAATGTATAGGTCCCTACCCTGTTGAATGTAAGATCAATAGGGTGACCTACAAGGTAACGTTACCTAACATGTTCAAAAGTTTTGAGAAAGTTATGGGAGAGCCTAAATATGAAATTGACAAAATTCTTGATTCTTGTTGGGTTCAAAGCTCCCTCTGGTACCTCATAGATTGAAAAGGTTATGGCTCAGAAGAAAGATCTTGGATTCCTACTTATAGCAATCTAAGTTTTGTCCGAAATTTTTAAGTATTCCCAGCCTCAGTTCAGATACCTGGCACTCTAAGTCCAGGGGGCAACCGATCCCAGTGAAGGGCGACAAGCCTCCCGGCAAGTGGGTAGTGATAGATTGGGGTATCTGGACTAAAGGAATACTAGGGAATCCGTGCATACAAATAATAATTGTATTTGCTAGGTGTAGGATAAAACCAATAAACAAGAGTTTCATGCAAATTAATTTGTTAGTGCTAGAAATAGAATTTTAGATAGATGGATCATGCATGAGTGTTCAGACTTTTGCTAGACAAGATTTCTTTAAATGTATATATTTTAGTCTTCCAGTTTAAGGCTTATATTGAACAATTTCATGCTTCATTTGCTAAATGCCCAAGGGACCTTGTACAGTAATCCCTACAAAATGCCGTAAATCCATCATAAATCTTGAATTTGTGGCTATAATAAGTTCAAAGTAAAAAGTAGTTTACTGCCAAAATATTTAAACCATGGACAGCAAAGGCAAAATTTCAGCCCCTAAAATGTTTAAAATGTAAATATAGTTAAGATAGAATTGGCAAAAATGTTTGTATAATTATTTGCAATAAATTGTTAGAAAACATTTTTTTCTCAATATAGACCAATTAACCTGTATTCGCTGTAATGATGGGACCAAGGTTTTTTTTTTTTCATTGAATCAGTAACAGCAACATGAACATGTAACAGTCTAGCGTCTACCTATACATTAACATGTATTGGCGCAATAGTCAGATATCCAAAATGCATATTTTCTTTCATTTAAAACTATTCATTATTACTCAACTGAAATGTTATAAACGTAATGATAATTTCCAGAATAAATATCATTTAAATCATTTGTCAGATAGCTACGGTAGTTTGTTTTTATGGCACTGTGTAATTGCTTCTTCTGTTTAGTGTTGCTAAACTAATTAATAACATTGAATGTAGATAGTAAATATTGTGCACAGTCATTAGACAATTGATTAAAAATAAACCATAATAGTTTTTGTTAAAGGATAAGTGCACTGTAAAATCAAGTTATGTTCATTTGGAAGCTGCAGCTTTAAAAATACCGTTGCCATATTTTTTTTTTACCTATGCCCCTCCAGAGCCTACCTTTGTGCCTTGAAAGTTGCTGACATCTTGTTAGGAGGAGTACTGAGGGTGCACCAATCAGGCCTTATGGCTGCACAAATGTGCTTACTAGACCATGACTCAGCCAATGGTTAATGGCTATGGATGGTAAAACTTTACTTTGGGACAATTTTAATTATAAGTTACATTTCCCCCAGTCACCATGGCAGCAACATCACCAAACTAATCCCCTCCCATTTGCAGTCAATTGAAACAGGAAGAACTCCCCTCATACCTTTTAAATAGCTCCTCCTCCCACTGTCAGGTGTTCTTTTCTTCCTGTTTTGCAGTCTGCTACCAGCCATCACGGTGGATCCCTGCCTAACTGGAGTCTCTCCTGCTCTCCTCCAGGTTAGATGCCCCTCCGGTAGCCAGTGAGACACTGAGCCAAGAGGGAGGTAGACCCTGTGAGCGGGACGGGAAGGCTGTCCCTCTGCAAACCGCATGGCTGCCCCTTCCAAGATGGCGGCCGCGGGATACCGGAAGTCGCGGATGACGTCACTTCCGCTTTTTCGCGGCTGATGTTTTCAGGATTCCCAGCCTCCTCCTGACCGCATCTTAGTATTTTAACTGGCGGTTTTTGGCTGGGAGGCGCTAGAGGGGTGTGCTCTCCTTATTTAATCCAGCGTTTTCCCGCGAATCTTCCCTTCCGGTCGGCCTGCCTGTTTGCTGCTGCAGTGTGTTTTAGTGAGCCTGCTTGTGCTGCTCTCCTGCTGTAGTGCTGTTTCTGTTGGCTTTACCCATGTAAGTGCATTTTTACATACTTTGTTGCTTCTCTTGGGTGTTGCTTGTCAGCTGATAGGAGTTTTTTAATTATTTTCAGCATGGAGTCTGGGAGCGCCAGTAAAGGTCACTCTAAGGGATCTAGGTAAGCAGGGGTGAGTATGGAAAGAGAGCAGAGGATTAGGCTTCTTGGGGCTGACAGTGTTCTTTTTGTCTCCCCACAGCCTTTCTATGTCTGATAAGCAATCCAAACCTGTGGAGGTGGAAAGCAAAGACAAGGAGGAAGCTGGAACCTCAGTTAATCCTATCCAGGGACAGTCTCTAGACTCCCTAATGAAACTTATCATGTCGGCGGTGAATGAGTCTATGCAAGAAGCCAGGAAAAAGAAAAGAAAGGAAAGATCTCATATAGAATCAACTATAGATTCAGATGACTCAGAAGCAGAATTGTCAGACTATTCGGATGATGCATCTTTGTTCGTATCGGAGGATGAAGAGGATGTAGAAGTGGAGACTAATTTTGATCCTAATATAATAGAACCATTGGTTAAGGCAGTGAGAAACACCATGTCCTTGGCAACTGCGGAACCAAAAAAATCGGAAGCGGATAAACTGTTTCCATCCATTAAAAAGAAACACCACGCCTTCCCTCTTCATACCTCTATCCAGGAAATTATCACTTCTGAATGGAAGAAGACAGACAAGAAATTCATTTTGTCTAACAGGTTCCTTAAAAAATACCCTATGGAGGAAACAGTGGCCCAGCACTGGGATACAGCCCCAAAAGTTGACGCAGCGGTAGCCAGGTTAGCCAGAAAGACAACACTTCCTGTGGACGACGCAGCATTATTTAGGGACCCTATGGAAAAAAGGGTTGAAGTTTCCTTAAGGAAAGCATTTGTGGCAGCAGGAGCCGCTTGCAGACCAGCTGTAGCAGTAACCTCAGTCTCCAGGTCCATGAAAATCTGGATGAAAAATATGGAGGAAGCTATTAATTCTAATGTTAAAAGGCCTAAACTTCTAGAAATGCTGTCTGATTTCAAACTAGCTATTGACTTTCTTTCAGAGGCATCTGTAGACATGGTCCGGTTATCGGCAAGATCTATGGGACTTTCAGTTGCTGCTAGGAGAGCATTATGGTTGAAACCCTGGCAAGCTGATACTGCTTCAAAAAACAATTTGTGCTTACTCCCTTTCGAGGGTGGTCTTCTTTTTGGGGAGAAATTAAACTCAATCATTAGTAAAGCTTCAGGAGGGAAAAGCATTTTTCTCCCACAAGAAAGACAAAGACCAGACTTCTCGCAAAGAGCAAATAGATCCTTTCGGTCGTCAAAGTTCTACAGGCCAGGAAAAGAAACATCGAGGCAAACAAGTTGGAGGTCAGGAAGACAAACCTTTAGAGGCTCAAATAAAAGGCCAGCAGGTTTTACAGGTCAGTCCTTTGTCCAGCCATAGGGATTTGCCGGTCCAGGAGACAGAGGTCGGGGGCAGACTGTCTCAATATTCCACCGTCTGGGCCGAGAATGTGATGGACAAATGGGTGAATCAGGTGGTTTCATTGGGGTACAGGATAGAATTCACCACTTACCCCCAAGATTTTTTCAGACCAAAGAAGGAAGTCAGATCCCCAGAAGAATGGAGTCTGATCCAGAATTATGTGGCTCAACTGTTTCAGATAGGAGCTATAGAAGCGGTCCCTGTGAAGGAACAAGGGAAAGGTTTTTACTCCAGTCTGTTCTTAGTCAGAAAGGCGTCGGGAAAGTTAAAACCGGTGCTAGACTTAAGAAATCTGAACAGGTTTGTAACGTACAAAAGATTCAAGATGGAGTCCCTGACTTCAATTATAAAGGTAATAGGAAGAGGGTCCTGGCTAGCAAGCGTGGATCTGAAAGACGCCTACTTCCATATACCAATTCAAGTCGAATCGAGGAGATTCCTGAGGTTTCTGGTAGGGGATCTACATGTACAATTCAGATGCCTACCTTTCGGTCTCTCGCAATCACCCAGAGTCTTCACCAAAGTGGTAGTTGCCTTAGTAGCAGAGATTCGGAAAAAAGGAATTGCCATCTTCCATTATCTGGACGATATCCTAATAGTGGCAGAGTCCAAGGAAAACGCGGAAAGACATGTGACAACTGTAGTAAACACCCTGGAAAGGTTCGGGTGGATAATAAACAGAGAGAAGAGCCACTTGTCTCCGGTACAAGACCTAATATTTTTGGGTGCACACTTCTTGACAAGACAGAACTTGGTAAAGCTTCCGGAAGAAAGACAATTAAAGTTAAGAGCGGAGGTCCAAGCCATAGTACAAAGTCCAATATCAACTGTCAAACAAATATTGAAGGTACTGGGGTTGATGGCAGCAGCTATCCAGCTTGTTCGGTGGTCCAGATGGCATATGCGATATCTGCAGCATTTTCTGATAGCCAAAGCCAGAGTTCCTCAAACACAAATGTCCAAGAAACTCCATCTACCAGCCTGGCTAAAAGACAGCCTTACTTGGTGGCTCAAAAAAGAAAATCTAAACAAAGGGTTCGATTTAAGGTACCAAACACCTCTGATAATAACGACCGATGCATCCAACTTAGGATGGGGAGCGACGTTTCAAGACAAGGTTGCCCAAGGACGCTGGGAAGGAAAGGAAGTACCATCCAATATCTTGGAGTTAAGAGCAGTATTTCTGGCAATTCAGAATTTCAAGAATCAGATTCAGGGCAAGTCAATAGTGATAAGAAGCGACAACATGTCAATCGTCCAGTATATAAAAAAACAGGGCGGAACAAAAAGTTGGAGGTTACTGATGGAAGTAAAACCAATCTTCGAATGGGCTCAAAGATATCTGAAGGAAGGACAATTGAAAATTATGTTAATAGGGAAACACACTATGTGGAACTTTTAAGCCAAGAAAGTTCCCCATGAAATGCATTCTTACCAAAATATTCTAACAAAAATCCTTATTTTATCTCTAAAATAAGGTTTTCAAAAGGTTAAATGCCCAAAAATGTCAATTTGCTATGGCCAAATAGGATGTCTTAACAAAAATGGAACTGTAATGTCCACCTCCATATGCTTTTAGCTTGTTATGTTTGGGCATAAGAAAGAGGTCTGTGCCAGCTATCTTCGTCACTTACTATCCTGAGTGCCAGCACACGTGTTATATGCATATGCAATAAAGACACTCTTCTATTAACTTTCAAGTCTGGTGTGGCTCTAGTTAATTTCCTGACATATGCATTGCCCAGAAACTACTTCATAGAACTTGTCTGCATTACAGTTATTCCTTGAATTACATTATTAAAGAAGGATGGTGGGAGAAATGCTTTACAATGTATCACTATATAGATACTCTTGTATAACAAGAGTTAAATGCATTGATCTGTGAATTCAACAGGTGAATTTCTGAAACTCAACTATCTTCTATTTTATTATTATATAATTTTTTGTAGTATTTATTTATTCATGTTTAATACATAAGGCTCTGGATTTAAAATGGGGAGGTGCAGGGGCAAAATATCTTATTACAATCACTGCCCCTTACATTCCAGTGTTTAACTTCACTAACAGGACCTACTGGAGTTGGGGGAAAGAAATCAGAAACGTATGCATTATAAGTAATATTGCTCCCTTTCACATTATAATATAAGGATATTACCACACCTCGGAGTTCCCCTGCCCTGTATAAAAGCACTTGTGCTTTTATATGGTCAAAGAACTCCACGGTAGCTTAATATCCTTATATTACACTGTAAGGCATGCATTATAACTTATACAATATGCATACTAAAAAATTCCCTCAGCAGTTCTGAAACAAAGAATGTCTAAACCTACTGGCTGGATAGTGTGCTGGATTTATAAAATAATTATTTTTAATTATAAAATATGACCTGCTTTGGAACACAATACAAAAAGATACTAGAGAGAGACAAATCTTAGTATTAATCCATCAGTGTCAAGAATTTATTGGTAGATGCAGCACTAGGTGCAATTGCTTTGTTTGATCTTTTCGACATGAACCAATTGAAAGGGTATCAACCAGTAATTAAATTAATAAAAAAAGCTTTCTTTGGTCTGGATGTGTTCCCATGAATCACAGAGGAGCGTTAAAATATCTCCATGTGTAGCCATCTTTAAATAAGAATTATTACTAATTTATTCTGTTAGCGAACTTCAATGGATGACAATACGGCGGACACAACATTAAACAATTACTGTTCTTTGCAGAGGAAAAATAACTCTAATTGTCATTTATCTTGACAAGATAATTCCAAAGAAAACATATCTATGAAAAACAAACTAGGATTTAAATTCTGTTCCACCAGTTTGTTGACTGTTGACATGTTTTCTTCATATCTCCCTGTGTTTTCTTCCAAAGCAATTTACATGCAGAGCTGCTTTACAATTCACATCATTATTCTACTTCAGAAGAAGCTATTTTTGCAATAAATTGCAGTATACATTGGTCATACAGTATATCTTGGTCATTAAACATTAACAAGATTTAAAGGAGTAATTTCAGTAGATTTAAAGTATTCCTAGTAGTAAATGTTTACAGTAGATATACAGTATTTTTGAAGTTGGATTGACCAATTCATTTAGAATTTATTTTCTACAGAAGGTTTTGTTTGTTCACAACAAAAATGACAATAAAATATAATACTATCCGCGAGCAGACCCATTAAAATGAAAAATATCCTCGAAAATACGAGTAATCCTCGTAAATTCGAAAATTTTCGAAAATACATATTTTCTAAAATACGAGAAATCCTCTTAATTTCGAAAAATATCTGCCGTTCGCGAACGGGATAAATCCACGGCGGATCCGCAAACCGGCCATCCCTACTAGTTGGCAGGTTACTTTAAAACATTCTTATTCTTTATTTCAACACATGTTAAAAACAGTCACCTGACGCGTTTTGGAATTCCACCGTTCCCTTACTCATAGTCAGGCATCAGGCGTCTGTTTTTAACATGTGTTGAAATAAAGTATAAGAATGTTTTAAAGTAACCTGCCGACTAGCTGTTTCTTTGGAACCGGAGGTCCTTCAATCCAGTGCGAGGAGATCCCAAGTGAAGGGTCTGGGGCATACCGGCACCCGGACCAATCCATATATTATAAAACAAATGCAACTGTAAAAACGGAGCAATTAGAGGGGGTGACAGGTCCAGGGTATATGACACCCGGACCTCACCTAACAAACAAGTGAGTGTGGGTGTAATAGTAATTGTTTATAGAAACGCTGCACAATGAACTAGACCATGCAGTGGGAGTGTGCATAAAGGGAGAGACACACAGTAACTCAAACCAGGCAGCTTCAGCTGTTAGAGTAATTGATAGCCATAAAACATAGTCAGGCAACGTCTGACAAAACAAGCAATTGACTCAAACCTTGTAAGTACAAGATGAAAAAAAAGGACTCCTAACCTTGCAAGTACAAGATAAGGAATAAATTACACCAAAGCAATAAAATAAAATCTAAAGTTCATTCAGGACCAACATTAAAGCTAGGTAAACACAGTACAGATTTCTGAAAGATGACATGTCTGCCATCTTTCAAAGATCTGCATACACACAGCCCTGAGCATTCTCCCTATGAACAACACCGCGGCCGCGCGCCCGTTTGTGAAACGAAGGTACACACATAACGATAAAGCCCCGATACCTTTGGATTCAAGGGTATCGGGGCTTTATCATTACTGTGTGTACCCAGCGTACACCAAGAAAGCATTAAATGAACTGTAATCTGCAAAAAATTACTCATTTCAATCTATAAATAAAAAATTGAAAGCAGCACTTTGTGTTTGTGTTGCTGCATGACTAAAATCCAGTACTTATAAAGCTGATGTATTCAGATTTCCCAATAGAATAGGATAGCTCAGGTCTACCCTGATGTTCTATTCCCAACATCTCCGTATAAATAGATATAAATGAAGTGTGGTGTACCTGATAATCAGAAGTAATCACAGGGTATTGCAATCAAGTCAACACATTTATTGAAGTGCCACACAACATGTTTCGGAATATACCACGTCCTTTATCAAGTGTGAACAATACCACCCACTACCACCAATTTATCATACAAACAGGATATGACATAATCAACCCCCCCCCACATGTTGAATCACTCTTCCAATCCAAATTGAGGGGGGGAAGTCCTTGCACATAGTCCAATAGTTCAAACAACAGTTCAAGTTATTTAAAGGGAATGTCCAGCCTAAAAACAAGGAAGTTTTAAAATGCTTATTACCCCCCAAAACCTCACTTTCGCAAGGTTCGTAAAGTTCAAAGATCCCCCAGAGCTGTCAGTTAGGGCGTGATGTGACATCACGCCCAATCGCCTGACAGCCGCGACCAGGAAGATAAGCGGCTGTCAGCGTAGAAGTCCCCTGCTCCTGTTTTTGCTCGCAACAAGGGGGTGTGGAATAGCCGGTGAGGGACCGAAATTGAGGTTTTGGGGGGTAATAAGCATTTTAAAACCTCCTTGTTTTTAGGCTTGACTTGCCCTTTAACATCCATTCCAGTATACAGACAACCTAAGTGACCTAAGGGAAATATATATATTTTATAGATACTGGCATTGCCTATAAGGCCTACCGAGAATATAATATAATAGTTAACAAAATGGAACTGCCCAAACAGGGCCTACCAGAAAGGGACAAATGAAAAAGGAGAGGCCTAAATCCATAATCAAAAGCAAATATATCAAAGCTAGGTATAGGGAAATATACCATACTTCTGCCTAATTATCTTTACCTTTAATGTAGGTCATATTTCTGATATTTGGCAGATGGACTATCTGTATAAAAATAGAAAAACAAGAACAGGAAGATGTAATAAAAGTTCTTATCGTTAAAAATGGCGCTATTTTTGCCCCAACCAATCAGATGTTAGCTTTCAAATGGTAGCTAACATCTGATTGGTTGGGGCAAAATTAGCGCCCTTTTTTAACAATAAGAACTTTTATTACATCTCCCTCGAAGTGTCAGTACATAATACATCATATATACACAGTAGCTTCACAAAAAACATTTAAGTGGCCAGGCTTCATTCATGCCCTTTGGTATTTGCGTGTTTAGGTATCTTATTCAGTAGCACTCTCTTAGCAACAATTTCCTCTTTATATCCCCTCCTCGTCTGGGGGTCTCCACAGTCTCCAACACAACCCACCTCAATTGACTATGTGTATGTTTTTGTGAGTGGAAATGTCTAGCTACTGACGTATCATAGCTTGTATCTGGTTTATAGTTACGAATATCCCTTTTATGCTCCTTTATCTGTTCCTTCACCGACCTCTGCACTTGTCCTACATAGCTCATACCACACGGGCATTTGATCATATATATCACCTGGTCACATGTGGCACAGCTATGTATTCTTATCTTTGTACCTTTTAGCGGATGAGTTATACTATCTCCTTTCATAATCGAGGAACAACGTATACATTGCATGCATGGGTATGTGCCATTTTTTGAAGTGCATATAAATCTTTGAGTCAATTTACTCATATCTGCTTAGCATAACCAATCCTTAATGGACCTTCCCTTTTGGTAATTGATTAACGGAGGGTATTTGAAGAGGAAACCTATCTCTTAGTCCTCTTTTACATTGGGCCAATACCTACGGACTATCTTCTCATTCTCGGTACTATGTGTATCAAACTTAGTGACCATGGGTAATCATAGTTTCTCCTTTTTCACTTTATATCTAAAGAGATTGTTCTGGGGTATTTGCTGTACTTTCTGAGCCATTTTTGTTAACACATCTAATGGATATACTTTCTCTGTAAGTTTTTTTAATGATATTATCTATACTAATAAAAGACAAAGCCCTCACTCACTCACTCATCACTAATTCTCCAACTTGCCGTGGAGGCAGACGGCTTAAATTTGGCAGGCTCATTCATTGCACCTTACTTACAAAAGTTAAGCAGGTTTCGTTTCGAAATTCCACCTGTAACGGTGAGTATCTGACATTGCACAGACTTATGGTTACCTAGCTTACAAGCTATACAAATCTATATGGTTGGTCTGATTTCAACCAAATTTTGTATGCATATACTCCTTTACCAGTAAAAGGTTAACGAAATATTTTTTTTAGGGTGGGGGTGAATGGGGGGGGGGAATAGAATTTTGAACTCCTGCACACTAACGGCTGGACCGATTTTTACCAAAATTTCAGGGTGTGTGCGGGGACTGGCTGAGGTGTAAGGGGAAGGGTTTGGAGGGTGGACAGAGAGGAATAGTGTGGCGTATTGGGGGCGGACGGGGAGGGGTGGTGGGGGTTATTTTCACCAAAATTTCGTAGTTGAATAAAAAATATAATATTAAATTAAAGTTAATGAGTGTTGCATTATCGTAAAGCTTATTGAATTGTCTTTCTTTAATATATCAAATGCCGAGTGATAACAGCAATCTTGATACATTATTGCTTTCTTACTAAAAAGGTTATTTGAATACATCTCCGCTGCGAAGCGCGGGTATTTTGCTAGTTAGCTAATATTTGGTAATTATTATCATTAGATGAAAATGCATCTAGCCTGTATAAGTTGGCCCCTCGGTATGACGCTGAATACCTTGGGATTGTGAAAGCTATCTGATCTAAGCAGATTGTTCCTGTCAGTTGGTTTGGTAAAAAGGGATGTATGTGTTTCACCATTCTTTAAAGAGATTGTGTCATCTAAAAAATGTATACTTGTGTCAGCTATTTCATACATGAATTTAACTGTAGGATGGCGCCCTTTCTAACATTTCCACAAAAGTCTCTTTAGTACCTCGCCACAATATAAGGATCTCATCCACAAATCTGAAGTATTTTATGATGTGATCTTTATAAGTAGGATTGAGGAACAAGTTTGTCTCAATAATATGCATAAATATGACCCCATCGAGGGCCCTTGTCTTTGCCAATAATACCTATCCTCAAACCTAAAATAATTATTTTTAACACAATAGTAAGACACAGAATATATAACGTGGTGAGGTAAATTTATGGTGAGTAAAAGGTCTTCCACATATTTTATGCCTTCCTCCTGGGGTATGGAGGTGTTTAGGCTACATGCATCAATACTGGTAAGTAACACGTGTTCATTCTTAAAATTCATTCCAGACAAAGGTTGTAATAGATGTGTGGGGATATTCGTTACCAGTGGTTGCAGTTATGTGTCTACATATTTTGATAAGGGTTCTAACACCAAACCTATTCCAGACACGATGGGCCTCCCTGGTGGGTTGTGTATGGATTTATGAATTTTGGGCAGTAAAACTGGTCTACCAGGATGTGGTTCCAACAGGAAAACTTTAGTTTCTGTAGTGATTATGCCATTTTTATATATATAATAATTATTTCATATATACAAATAATTATATTTCTTGGTTAAGTGCTTCCTTGATGTATTGTTGTTTATCCAATAACACTATAGCCCCTCCATTGTCGGCGGGTTTGATTACTATTTCTATGTCATTGGATAAATGTTTAAGTGCTTTAAATTCAGCATGATTCAAATTATTCTTACTACAGAGATGTATATTCTATGTACTTGGGCTGTCACCACCTGTTCAAATTCTCATAGCGATTATTTTTTTATGTCAGATATAAAATTGCTTGGTCGTTTAAGACCTGCTTGGGGGTAATGGCAATACACTTTTATCTTTGAACTATACCTTTAATTTCATGTTACGTATACATTTTTTAAAAGATATTTGCCAGTCCAGAAAGTCTGGTTTGTACGTGAGGACATAATCTAGACCCTTATTTAAGAGAGTTCAGATACAGTCAGAGCATGTTTAGATAAATTGATAACATTTTTTACCTATGCTTTGCTCTGTGTGGGTATCTGGCCCGTTTTGGAGGAAGTCCCGTGCTGCTGTTCATAGAGTAAGGCTGAGGTTGCGATAAAAATCGAAGACTCTGGTGAAGAGAAGCCTTCATCCCTCGAGGATCCTCCACTCCTGGGTATGTGGCTGAAGTTTGCTTGATGTTGCTGTGCTGTGTGTGCGTCCGCAGTTTCCCACCTCCTGTTCCTTTGATACGCGACTTGTGCGAGAAAGGATGTCCATTAGATGTGTTAACAAAAATGTCTCCGAAAATACAAAAAATCCCCCCAGAACAATCTCCTTAGATATAAAGAGAAAAAGGAGAAACTAAGATTACCCATGGTCACTTAGTTTAATACACATAGTACCGAGATTGAGAAGATAGTCCGTAGGTATTGGCCCTTCAAACAAAAAACACCCACCTGCCATTTATCTGCCCCCAATCCCAACCATGAAATACATACTCACCTTTCAATGTTCCAGTGGCGTTATTCTGACGTTCGGGGGACTCATTCTCAGTGTATGAGTGTATGGCCAGCATCAGGTTAAATATTGACATAATTGTATTTGGAATATTTTTTAATAAAACAATTACCCACACATTCCTGTACAGGCAGGCTGCTGGCAGTAGCCGAGCAGTCTGCTGTGTTTAAATAGAGTGGGAACAATTTGGTAAGTAAACCATGAATCAATGCATTAGTAAACTATTTAAGGTGTAGCCAAATGCTTTGGAATACCATATATACTAAAATATACCACTATGAGACATCAGAATCAGAAAATGATATTCATACATCGTCTGCTGGAGTACGGTATATTACTTGAGGAAAAGCAGTTTCTTCAGAATCCTTCTTTCTTTACAACTTAATAAGAGTGCTGATGCTGGCACATAGGTTCCCTCTTTCCTCACTTCTCTCTTTTTATCAGGCCTTCCTTCTTTCATATCTCCAGGGTTGGGGCTCCATCCCCTCCCTGCACAGCTCTAAGTAGCTTAAAATCCCTATGATACAAGATGTGTTCAGAGAAGCATCTGCAGCTGCCCTTAAGGTAAATGCAGCAAAGTGCCAACATTATCACAATAAATGCTATGTAATAACTGCAGTACCAGTTTTAAAATTCTATAGACACCAACATTCAGAATAAAATCCATACTTGCCTTCACCATCCCCAGCCATCCCTCAATCACAGAAAACATACCTTTCCTCACTACACGAAAGTCAGCAAAATACTAGCTTTCTTTCAGGATGCAGAAATCAGTCTCGTCCAACAGCTGATATCTGGCCCGCCTCCCCAGTCCTGCGTGTCTTCTCAGAAAAAGATCTCTCAGGTTACAGAAGAGGCAAGGACTGTGGAGGATAAATGCAGTAGGGAAAGGTAAGTATTCTTTGCTTTAGGAATTGCATGGAGATAAGTAACTATAATGCCTTTTCAAGAAACTTTACCATTCTGGTCAGTAAATTAAAGTCTGAAGTTCAGAGGGAGTCTGTCTCTATCCTGGCTAATTGCATGCTAATATGTTACTCCTGTTGCTGTATAAGGATATTATAAGTCTCTGAGGAGTTCTGTGACCATATAAAAGAATGAAGCCGCAGGCCGAGTGCTTTTATACAGGGCACTAAAATCCAAGGAAACTTTTAATGTCTTTTAAAGGCATTCCTGTTTTCTGGCATTTCCATGGTTCTTACAGAATTCTGCAGTCCCTCCCACATTAAAAAAAAACAAATTCACAGGCTAACAACCCCACACCCACACGCACACCCCTTTACTCTTCATGACATGTAGGTTTACAGACCCCATCACATCCACAACACACACCCCGCACCACTTACCCCCAGTTGGTTCACAAATGTTCAGGCGAGGACTAGGAGCTTTTGGCCTAGGGGGAAAATACAGCCAAGTGGCCCTTTCATGGAAGATCGCAAAATTTTTGACCACACCCATTTTGCTAAGGTCACACACTTTTTGTTTATTTACACTATGCCTATTTTTATAACCACTATTCCCATTTTACATTCTTGCCATCAACATTTTTAAGTGTATGATGTGTTTAAAGGACAATTATAGTCCTAAAATCTTCCCCCCTCCCCCTTACAAGTACCGGGTTAAGGATCTGAATCGCTAAGTCTTCACCCCTGGGTACACTTACCAAAGTAATGTTATACTTTCCCAATTTTCCTTTGTTCCCAATGAACTGGAGGGCTGACTAATAAACTGGAGGACTGACAACACTGCTAATGAACTGGAGGGCTGACTTACATTGGCTAACAATCTGATGTCCAGCTTTAGGCTTTGTGCTTCTATCAATACAAACTGCAGTGATGAGTCATAACTCCACCCCTTTATGCAAATAGCTAGTGATGATGCCATAACTCACTAGGTCTTCATTAAAAAAAAGGTATAACAGTTGGGCAGCACGGTGGCTTAGTGGTTAGAACTGATTCCTTTGCAGCATTTAGTCCTGGGTTCATTCCCCGTTGGACACATCTGCAAGGAGTTTGTATGTTTCTTCCCGTGCATGCGTGGGTTTCCTCCAGGCACTCTGGTTTCCTCCACAATCACAAAAACATACTGATAGGATGTTTGAAATCACAACACACAAGTGCACTATCAGGGAGATTCAATAAAAAATGTTATCGTTTAAAATGGTGCTAATTGTGCACCAGCCAATTAAATCTTATTCAACATTTGAAAGCTAACATCTGATTGGTTGGGGCAAAATTAGCACCATTTTTAACAATAAGAACTTTTATTGAATAACCCTGCATGTATCCACAGGTACATATGGCTTTGTCTATATCAGATGCTGCAAGTACCCCTAGCTAGAACATACCTGTGAGGTAAAGTCTGTGTGACACGATAGTCAATGTGGTGTTTGCTGAAATGACAGACTGTAATGCTTACCCTGCAGATGCTTTGCGATCTAACCCTTTGACAATACCAGTATGTATTATACCAGTATAACAATATCAGTATTCCTTAATGATCTCCATAAAATGATCTGGTAAATTATCTGAAGGAGGAGTTTCCTGTATCCTCCCCATGTTAGAGCTAGAGGCATGCACTGTGCCTTTCAAGCATGTAACTTAATAAAAGCTTCTGTGGCAGCCCAAATTTTAAGTTGGAGACCAGACCGGGGGGCATTTGCCCCTGAGCCTACTGGGCCAGTCCTCCCTTCAAGCAAAAGTTTCAAGCTGCCATTACCCATGCTCCATTTTCAGACTAGATCACTGTTAATTTTCTCTCCCCTGTGCTCAGCTTCTCTTTCCCCATTTTACTGTACACTGTTACAAGGTCACCTGACTGCTTTCCCTCATGGGCTACAGATCTTATCAGACCACCAACCTGCTCCATCCAGTGTTCCATTTGCTAGAACGCATCCCCTCTGTTCTGGATTACCTCTGACACATACAACCCGGGCCTGAATCTTGCTTCCTGACTGTGGCTCTTACATCAAAGGGTAGGTTTCCAGGGGCACTGCTGTGTTATAATTGGTGTGCTACTATGTAGTAGCATGCCGATTATAAGGATATTTTTTTCAGTTTAGCCCTATAGGGATTAAAAGGGCAGGGTGGGTTATAGTATTATAATATACCCCCTAAGTACTTTTCTATAGACCCACCTCACGCGATAACTTCCTCTTCAACATGCAGGAGATATCACGTTACCAGCAAAGGCATTGTAACTACGGAGGGGAAGTGGGTTTTACCGTTTACTTACATTGCCTTTGCTGGTAGTGTGGTATCTCCTGCATGTGAAAGAGGAGCTAATCGGGCGAGAGAGGTGAGCAGAATTACAGTGGCAGGAGAGGGTTTGGAGAAACGAGTGAACCCTGGGGGCAGGTAGGGGGGGGTTGGATGCTGAGGGGGGGTAAGAGACAGTACTTTTATAATGGTCACGGAACTCTTCGGTAACATCTAATTTCCTTATTATTTACAGTAGGGGGTGCGTTATCTTTTATAATTTACTCCTCTCCATTAATTTTACTGTTCCTTACCCAACCCACTACCTCCCCCCATGGTTCATACCTACTATATAAATATACCCTGATACTTTTATAATTATAATCAAAGGCTTTTGACTAAAGTGCCCATACATTTAAAAGACTAACTTCCGATGGTCCTGTGATGCTTTGGAAAACCACCCTACTTTATTACCTAGCAACTGGCATTATGGGTCGTAACTCTGTTACAAAGCATTATCCTTCAGGGAACCTTTTGTGAATGGCATAAAGTAAGAAAACCACACCTGGCCCAACATTACTTTTGATTCAGCATTTAGGTTCAATTCAAAGGTGCAGTTGCAGTAACATAGGGTAAGTGTATGAAAAGCTTTGTAGCTTTGTTCTAGACATTTGTAAAGATTGTTATCAGTTGTAAAAGTTAAGTTAAATATAGTTTAGGTTTGCTAAATAATAAATAACATAGTTAAAGTGTACCTCCAGAGGCATAATAAAAAACTAGGTTCATATCCGAAACCAGTTTTTGTTATACCTGCAGTTTCATCAAATTAAAGACCCCAGTTCTTTGCTATAACTCCCCCCCTTATGATGCTTCCAGGTAACAAACGTCAGTCTAGGCTCGTACCCTCTCCTGTTGCTGTGTGAACCCATAACCACCTCCCAACTAGAGATGGACTTGAACTCGAATTCGAAATTAACAAGCCCCAACATACTTCTCTAACTATCCCGTACCCAGATTTCTCAGACTTTCAGGACTTGCAGCTGTATTTTCAATATTTATCGAAAATTCTATGATTATCAAATTTTCGGGCCGTTTGTTAATCCTAGATTGTATCGTTCACTAATCCTCAAATGTATGGTTCGTCTTTGGTAACCCTTGAATGTATGGATCGTTTTCACTAACCCTAGAATGTATTGTTCACAAACCCTGCAAATGTAGCCTTCGGTTTTCGGTAACCCTTGAAAGTATCGTTCCTTTTTTGGTAACCCTAGAATGTATGGATCGTTTTCGCTAACCCTAGAATGTATCATTCTCTAACCCTCGAAAGTATTATTCGTTTTCGGAAATCCTCAAAAGTATTGGTCAATTTTGGCAATCCTAGAATTTATGGTTTTATTTTCGGTAACCCTCGAAAGTATCTATCAGTAGCCCTCGAACTCGCCGTAACCCTCGAATGTAGCTTGTGCAAAACCCGACAATTGCCCACTTATGTTTAAAGTGTTTTGGTGATAGTGACATCTTCCCTAGACCATTTCCCAGGTGCTACAGCAATTTACATTAAGTTACCATTGTTAGTTTAGCTGTAAATCATCCAGACTTTTCTAACTGTCACTCCCCCATTTACTTTAATGGGTCCAAATTCAAACTTTTACTGAAGTTCAGAAGTTCGAGAACGGACCGAACTTTATGAAGTTCGGCCATCTTTACTCCCAACAGTAACAAGCAGAGAAAGCTGAAGCTGCAAGCAAAGGATTGGCATTTGTAACTTGAGGACCGTTAGATGAAAGGATGAGTAAACTATTTTTGGGGGTTGATGGATAAATCTCTCTTTTTTTTTTTTCAGGCTGGTCATGCAAAGTTGTGTGACCAGTAAAGCTGAAATATACAATTCAGACAATTCTCATCAAACTTAACATTCTGTGCTATATAATAGTATCCGCTCTGGATCATTCATCTGAATTAAAATTATAATCATAAAAAAAAAAAAGATAAAATTTAAAATCAAATTTAAAATAATGTAAATGTCCCTGTTCTTTTTAGTCCTTTGAAGCTGTGGATTGCAGCCACTTTGCAGTCATTATACAGCAACTAAAATGTTTTGTTGTAATTAGAGATGGCTGAATCTGGTAAGGATCCTGGTAAGTGGAAAAACCGAAGATCCGGAAATCCGAAAATGGAACGTACTTTGAAAGTTCGAAACAGAGTTTTAAAGGGTTACCGAATGTACTAGGTTATTTTTGGTAACCCAGGAAAATAACCTCAAATGTTCGATAATCTTTGAAATTACGATCAGAAATTACTTTTTAGTTTCTGATCATATTTTCAGGGGTCATCAAACATTCAAGGTTATTTTCAGGGGTTACCGAAAATACGGTCTGAAGTTTCGAAATCCGAACGTTCCACCCCGATTTCAGACGGAACATTCAGATTTCGGAACCAAGGTGTTCCATTTCAGATCCAGGTCCGAGTCGGACCCAGATGCCATCTCTAGTTGTAATATGTCACTGACCTTCCTTCCCATATAGATCTTGTTTTTTTTTTGAGGGCCTCATCACTGCAGCGATTTGGGGCTCATCCACACAACTAGAATTGTAATATGCGTGGTGTTCAACAACAGAAAATTGATCCGTTTTTGCTTTCAGACATGGGGACATATTTTCTCAGAGAGGTCATTTGATTGTCAAATACCGGTAATATTGCTACAAAAATCCTATAAAATCTGCAGAAAAATTTAACTTTCATGTCAAATATCTATTATGTGCTGAAAAAAGAAAGGGTTGCATAGTTTATTTAAGAAACAGATATAATGCAAACCTTAATATCAGCTAAAAATATGAAAACAATACAAATACTTTTTATTAGTATCTAGAACAAGATATATCACACAACCTACATATATTCAACTGGTTTAATAAGCAATCTCAAAAGGGGTTCACATTTTCCCATCTGTTAAAAAGTGCAGTATATATATTAACAATCCTCTAGAGATCCAATAAAAAACGTGAAAAAAACAGAAAGAATCCCCCCAAAAAAGTTTAAATGGCTGTGTCAGGAAAACCTAATCCAACCCTCTGTGATCAGAGCCATGTGCAAAAAATTGTGTTCCGCTATAAGTGCTAAGCGCAGTGCTTCTGTGCCTTCCTGTGCAGGGTAAGGGGGGAGGGGATTCTCTGACAAGCTGCCATTGCATAAGCAGCAGCATCACTTTGTGAATGTGTGTGTGTTTTTTGGGGGGAAGGGCTGGGGCATAATGATCTGGATTTGGGGGGTAGGTAGGTTTGTGTGGATCTTTTTGACTGTGCAGAACCTAATTGAGAGCAGGGCCTATTCGTGTGTGGGACCCATTTGTGGGCAAGGCCCGCAGCAACTGAAGCTCCTTCTTGGTTCTCAAAGCAGCCAAACGCATCACTTGCCAGTGTGTGTGTGTGTGAACCTCTGACAAGCTGCCGCCTTTCTTAATTTATCAGGGGCATGGGCTGTGAGCATATTTTTCATGCCACTTTATGGTATGAGCGGCCCTGCTTGTAGGGTGTTGGTTAAGTGTAAGTCGTTCTGGCATGCAGGGTCCTTTTGTGTGCAGGGTCATCTTCCGTGAATGAACCACCAGCCAGAGGAACACAGCCGACCGCCAGCCAGAGGACAACTGGTATGAATTGTATATAAAGATAGAATTTAACCCATAATGTTCAAGCTGCTAAATAATGCACACACTTATGTCTGTGTATATCTAAGCTGATGGGGCTTAATGGATTTTAAAACATGAACATTTTTCTTTTATAATTGCCCTTTAAGTTTTAGATTTTACCTGTTACATGGCCGTCTGAATGAATGATTGTTCAGTGGTCAAAGTTGCAGAGAAAATGTGTTTATGTAATGCATGCTGTGTCAGAAATGCAACATTTTTTTTTCAATGTCAGTTTTGTTTATTTTAATAGTGTATTAGTCCGTAATTGTACACAACATTGTTGTAATTGTAATTGTGCTGTTACTGTTGTAGATTACACTGTGTTGTAATTGTGCTGTTACAGTTATAGATTACACTGTGTTGTAATTGTGCTGTTACAGTTGTAGATTACACCATATTGTAATTGTGCTGTTACAGTTGTAGATTACACTGTGTTGTAATTGTGCTGTTACAGTTGTATATTACACTTTGTAATTGTGCTGTTACGTTATAGATTACACTGTGTGTAATTGTGCTGTTACAGTTGTAGTTACACCGTGTTGAATTGTGCTGTTACAGTTGTAGATTACACCGTGTTGTAATTGTGCTGTTACAGTTGTAGATTACACTGTGTTGTAATTGTGCTGTTACAGTTGTAGATTACACTGTGTTGTAATTGTGCTGTTACAGT
This sequence comes from Hymenochirus boettgeri, assembly GCA_019447015.1. Taxonomy (NCBI): domain Eukaryota; kingdom Metazoa; phylum Chordata; class Amphibia; order Anura; family Pipidae; genus Hymenochirus; species Hymenochirus boettgeri. The sequence goes on from CM033473.1 coordinate 138,958,387, forward strand.
TGTAGATTACACTGTGTTGTAATTGTGCTGTTACAGTTATAGATTACACTGTGTTGTAATTGTGCTGTTACAGTTGTAGATTACATCGTATTGTAATTGTGCTGTTACAGTTGTAGATTACACTGTGTTGTAATTGTGCTGTTACAGTTGTAGATTACACTGTGTTGTAATTGTGCTGTTACAGTTGTATATTACACTGTGTTGTAATTGTGCTGTTACAGTTGTAGATTACACTGTGTTGTAATTATGCTCTAACAGTTGTACATTACATTGTGTTGTTATTGTGCTGTTACAGTTATAGATTACACCGTTATGAGATGGAAAGTTGTAAATGACAAATCTACCCTCATCAAATTAGTTTGGCAAAAAATATCTGAGAAATTGGAGTGTTTTAGTAAACGTGTGTGTATTAGTATTGTGTATAGTAAAAACACTTTTTATACTGATAGTGGAAAAATTTGTTACAGATAAACAGGATGTCCAACTTGCATCTCTCTATATAAAAACTACAATTCCCAGCATTTCCTATCATGCTCTCTGCAGCACCAAAGAGGGCTGCCAGAAATCTGGAAAGGCACAGGTTGCATGTCCTTGCCATTGATTGTAATCCTATTCAGTACCAAGAGATATTGAATGAGAAGTTGTATAACAAACAATACCAGCTGTTTTTGGGTGTGTGTTGCATTTGCTCTTGAATTTTATTTTTATGGGTAATGACACCATTGCCATCCATAAATCAGCTTTTCCTACTGTTTACTCTGGTGATGTATCACTCTCACAGGGTTAAAAAACAACTTTCGGGGTAAGGTAGGTAACCCCTACTAACCCCCAACCTCCGGCATTTTTCTTTTAAAAAGTCCCCCAAATTCTACTTACCGTATATACTCGAGTATAAGCCGACCTGAGTATAAGCCGAGGTACCTTTTTTTACCTAAAAAAGTAGGAAAAATTGATTGACTCGGTAGTATAAGCCGAGGTTAGGAACTATGACCACTAATGCCTTGTAGTTGTTGAGTCTTAAGTGCCTTAAATGGACAGCAGAATTCCATACAATGTTTGGAAACTACAACACCCAGCATGCTTTAGTTGCTGGGAGTTGTAGTTTCCAAAACACCTGTATGGGAATTCTGCAGTAAAAGGCAGTAGAGCCCCTTCCCTCCTCCCGAGAGTCCCCCCAGTTGGTCCTTACCCCGAAGCTGCACTCCAGGATGATGCACTCCAGACTTCCTGCCTTTTATTCCACATTGCTCAGAGGAAGGACATCACTCACAGACAATATAATACTTCCAATGTCTTTCACTACAGTGGAAAGTTTAGGCTAAAATCACATTAGCATTATCTTTCTGGCACCTGTAAATTAATTTCTATGTAACTAAACAATAGAATACAAAACCTTGAGCTGATGAAACATCAATACCTGTGGGAGTGGAGGACCTTTTGGACAAAAAAGAAGATTTGATCGCCATCTCTTATGGGCAAATCCGGCTGCTGCACGCTGGATAAGTCCTGTGGATTTGCGGCTGATGTCACTACTCGGCGGCCTCTCACAGCCCGGCGCCGAGTAGTGACATCAGCCGGCAAACCCACAGGACATACCCAGCATGCGGCAGCCGGATTTGGCCATAAGGAGACGGCGATCATCCTGGAGTGCAGCTTCGTGGACCTTGACTCGAGTATAAGCCGAGGTAAGGTTTTTAGGTTTATTTTAAAACCTAAAAACCTCGGCTTATACTCAAGTATATACGGTACTCAGCCTTCTCTCCCGCGATCCAATCTGGCCTTCTGCTTGCAAGCAGGGGCCGGACCTCAGCCACATCTGTGATTGGCTGAGAGGCAGCCAATCACAGACGTGGCTGACGTCATGTGAAACGCCGCAGGAGAGAAGGCTGCATAAGTAGAATTCGGGGGACTTTTTTAAAGAAATATGCTGGCAGTTGGGGGCAGGCAGGGGCTACCTAACTTACCCCCAAAGGATTTGAAGATAAGATCAACGATGGCTGAGGATGGATCTGGATGGTGGGAGGGGGGTACTGTGCATGCTCCAGACATTGATGAGGACAAGGAAACAGCATGGATCAGAAGCCTCATTGACAGCTTGGAGTCTTCAGTTTCCTGGACTTTGAAGAGGAATATCTTTGGAACCATAAGTAGATATGTAAGTTAAGGTTTATTTTAAACTGCAGAGTGTGGCCAGTAGTGGATTAAATTATAGTTTTTTTGGGTGGACATGCCCTTTAAGCAAGAATGTAGCTTGACGTGGTGGCAGGTTTACAAATGATTTGGCCAACATCTTTTATTCTACATAAAGTATGGTAGGGATTTCTAACATACCACCTGCACCAACATGTTTTTGTGTGTCGTAACAATGGAGAACTTTATAAATGTGTATTCAAATACAAAATTATTAAAATTGTTGCCACACCCACACACAAAACCACACCCGCAGCAGCAGCACGCATATAGGCTGCATTCAAAAGTTGTTTCAGGTCCCAAAAACCATAGGGACACCCCTGCCTAGGGGGGAGAAATTGAAAGGAATGTATCAATGTGGACATTGTGTGAGTTGTAAATCTGTGCTAAAATGTAAAGGTTGCTTTTCATGTGAACATGTCAAAAAAAGATTTCAATGAATGTGCAGTTAAAGCCGCGATATATAAAAAAAACCCTGAGAAAACACTACCTGAATAGGGCTACACAGACGGAATATTAAGAAATATACAACAAATAGTATTAGTCACTTTATTTATAAACATTACGGGCAAATACATAAACATTTATTTGAGTGTATTTGTGGTATTAGGCAATATAACCAATTGGAGGGGGAGGGTATAGATTTAAAACTGACCAAATAAGAACAAAGATTCATTTTTGATATGCAGAGTATCAAACCAGGGGGATTAAATGACTACTTTGAACTAAAACCCTTTTTAAAAGACTAATATAATGTTTAAAATGTAACAATCTCTATAGAATAAAAGGACTTTTTTCTCTGTGCATATTATGTACTAATTGGGAAGATGTTTTGGATTATATAATAAAAAACTTCCAAAAAAGGAAGGAATAAGTATTTAAGACCAAAGATGATAAAGAGCTTTACTACCTAAGGAAGTGCACTATATATTTTATGACAATTCACTATATTAGTGAATTGTCTTCTCCCACTAACCTTACAATAAAAGTTGGTGGCAGCACACTCCTATTCACCATTGACTTCCATTAGACAGAATCTCCACGCCCTGAGTATTTTCAACCTGTTTCATGGTAATGACACTCTTTTATATATTTTATGGGCTTTTTGGTACTTCTCGGAAGTACCAGTCATGGGAATGCCAGCCTGAACTTGCTGGGAGACTGTGTTAGAGGTTGGAGATACATACCCCCTTCATCAATTCATTGAGCTTGTTATGAGCTTGAGCATGTTTAGAGGGTTAGGGGAGTAGTATTCAATCATTGGCTGTGATGTCAACTGTCATATTCATGACTGACAGTTGCTTACTTGCAGAACCAGGAAGCAGAAACAGAGAAAACAGGACATTGTGCATCATTTCAGGTTAGACTTATATATTTCAGATTTCTAACTACTTGAGTTTTGGAGGTGATTTAGAGATATAAACCTAGGTATAGTATTGGGGAAAATGAGTTAAACGCACACTTCCCAATGTAATATCAGGTTAACATGGATTAAACTAATTATTTGCGAGGGCCTGTTGCGATTTCTATTAATAGCAAAGATACCCAATACCTAATCTATAGCATTCGTTTTTGCACCATTTAAATGCCGGTGTTACCCTCCACACTCCTTACCTGCCTGGTAACCCAGGAAAGGAACATGAGTGTGGAGAGTAAAGATAATTTTTCCTTTGAGAGCAGCTATATTTGTTGGCGTATAGGTAGGTTGTTTAGAAAATTGCTGCCACATAAAGGAATTTTTTAAAGATTTCTTTAACAAAGTGGTTTTATCTTTCTATAGCTTAATGAAGAAATATTATGAATAAAATCTATAGATAATAGATGCTCAGAAGACATTGAATCCCAATGTGTAGTTAACACCACTGAAAAGAAGATGAACAGAAAGAGAAAAAAAGACACATTGTGCAAATCACTGCTGAGAAGTCTTGGGGCATTTATCTTTGGACTACTTCTAACTAGTTGTTTTGCAGTCTATATGCTGTACATTAAGGGCTACAATATTGAACTCTGTATAATTTCCACTATCATTGTTGGATTCTTCCTTACTCTGGGAATGGCATTTTTCAAGACAGTTCGAGTTAATATACTGCTCTTATTACCACAATTACTAGCATGTAAGTAACTCACAAAGCAATAACCAATCTACAGAGAATTTACCAAACTAATAAAATGTTTATTGTAATAAACCAACAGTAAATTTAATATTCCTTTTTTACAGCTCAAGGAAGAGATTTTATCCTAATGATAGCCTTTGCTTTAGTAGTCCAGGGCCCAATAGCAAATTTCTTGGGGAATTTGCAACCGATTTCAAAAGGTCTTAGCTGTGCAGTAGAACTGGGGCTTAACCAAACCAGAGAAGTCAAGGATTATATGAAGCAACCCTTACTAAGTAAGTGAGACAGCAAATCAGGGAGAGTTCATCTTTCAGATTTTTAGCTGGCGTGCATGATGATGTCACCAGCGCACATGCACCAATGTAACCACGCACACACAGTGCTAGTGCACAGCAACCTTAAACCACTGTAGGTATGGGAGGGTGATAGACATAATTAAAGACCACCACATTTTGTCATTAAAGCTACAGCTACCCACTAACAGCAAGTTTTATAGACGGTGAACTTGTCCTTTAATAATTAAAGAACTGTATTAGTACAATTACATAACATATAAAGTGTTATTTTTAGGGGTACTGGATAAGATTAAGGTCCTGGTGCCAAAGCTTAAAAGTATTGCAGAAAAGGCTAAAGGATTTCTAGAGACCTTGATAAAGGCAGCAAGGAACATAGGTGAGTAGAGAAATCTATTAATGCAGAATTTGTCATGACACTCCATTGGTAGTTGCTATGCTGATGTTAGCATGTGTAATTTTAAAATATTTAAAGGCTCCCAAACCCCTCCAGGCACTGCTGTGCTATTTAGTGGATTCTGATAGTACTGTATATTTGTACCATTTTGTTCTTGACAGGTCGTACTTTACGTACCATCACATTCAAACTTAGAAATATGGGAGATATTTGCACTGAGGAATTAGGCAATCCAAGCAAGAAGTGCTACAAGTTGTTTGATGAAGCAAAAACAAAATGCTCAAGTGTAATGTCTTTCATGGGTTTCGTCTGTGGCATTGTGGATGTGTTCCGGCCCATATGTGGACTAGGTAGAGGTACGTATTATCTTATACCTCCATTTCACCCAATCTATTCTGTAAGTTAGAATCCCTTTGATAAACAGCACACTCAGGCCTAGGCCACACTGTTGCGTTTTGTTTGCGATTGCGTTTTTATAAAATCATTGAAAATGCAAAAAACCGCACGTTTTTCGGTGCGATTGCGTTTTGCGTTCTGCATTTTTAATCGCAATCGCATGCGTTTTCCTATACTTATTGAAGAAATCGCAAACGCAAAAAAATCGCACATGAAATTGCATGCGATTGCGTTTGCGTTGCAGTGTGGCCGTGCCCTCACTGCACATTTCATTTTGCTATATTATTGCTCATAAAGCCACTCATTAATGACTGGTTCGGTATTTAAAATGTGTACTTCCTTTTGTCCATAACACACACACTGACCTATAGAAACACCACTGAAAGGACAACTATTGTGTGTATTTAAAAAACAATTAAACTGAAAGGTATATAGGATTGGTAATTCCTACCTTCCGATATTGTTTCTGTGAAGAGCACCAGCCCAAAGCAAACTTCCTCCTGGCTTCAGCACCATCTTTAATACAGGAATAGTCCATGACTAACCTGGCAAATGAAAACTTTGAAAAAGTGCTCTAGCTCCTCAACAAAACAATATTGTAAGGAAGAAATAATCAATAATCCTACCTCCCTGCCCCAGATACCTTGCCTTCCATTTTTAAACAGTTAAAGGGCATGTCTACCCCCATAACTACATTTTAACCCACTACTGGCCCCACCGTGTAGTGTTGAAAATCCCTACTCCAAATGGCTGCCCTGCAAGCTGCAATGGCCCAAAAAGTAAAGAGCAAGAGCCTGGCTGTGTCCCAGACTGTTTCTGCCCCCTGTCTCTCCCCCGGGAGAATTTGGACATGCGCACTGCAGCCCTCCCCCCTCCCTCTTCCTCCAGTTTTCCTCTCCCTCCCCCTAACCCCAATTCCCTTTCTGTAGTGTAGGGCTCCTTCTCCCACCCCCAACCACTATAGTTATTTGTAAAAAAAAAACTAAGCCGATTACTACTTATACTGCCTGTTTCCCCCGGCGGTCTGTACTGCCGGAAGCCGCGTCCGTGATTGGCTGCCTCTCAGCCAATCACAAACGCGTCTGGTGGTCTGGCCCCCTTCTTGCAGTAGAGGCCCAGGACTTTTTGCAAATAACTATAGCAGTTAGGGGTGGGAGAGGGAGCCCTACACTACAGAAATTTTTTACAAAAGGGGTAGACATACCCTTTAATTTTTAGAGTATAGTTATCCTTGAAGTGTTGTTTGAGGAAAATCTGGAATGTAATGTACACTATAAAATACAGTATGTTTTCTCCCCCTTTCTGTTTCACAGTTCCTTGTGTCGTTCCAATGGTTTTTCAGCATTTCATCAACAGCCATCAGGACAAAAGTAAGTGGGTTTGTAGATTAAAATGATAAAGGCTGTCAAATAATTGGATTTTGCATGATTTAGTGTAATGCGAGCTACAAACAGATAACATAGCACACAAGTTAAGTTTGTAATGCTGTTTATTTTATCGCTTTTGTATAGTTGCTGTTTATACATCTAGGTGATCTGGAGATTATTGTTGGTGACTAAAGGTGGCCATACACACGAGCGATAATAGGTAAATTCCGTTGTGTCACAATGGTAGTCAGCACTCCGATCGATCGGCAAAGTCAGAAAATTTCTATCGGTCGGCATTGGCTCCCTTTACTTTAATAGAGGGAGCCGATACCGATTGCGCGGTGTATGGCCGCACAGTCGACCGATCCCCATACCGCGTATGGGGATCGGTCGGTTCCATGTGTGCAGTTTCCCTTCGCAATGTGCCATAAATATGCAACATTTAATTATAAATGACATACAATTAATTGATATAAAGATTGGTAGACATATCACTGCGAAATACTGTGCCAATTTGATTCATGTATACCAACCTTAAGCCATTGCATACATCATTCCAGCTCTACTAATATCTGTTTTCTGGCTTTACAAAGATCTGCTGTTGAGATTTGACTGTATTTATATATATTAAAGCTTACAAAAACAGGACAATTTAAAGCATGCAATATTTTCTAATGTTTCATAAATACCACGTGTTCCTCTAAATGCAAAGGTTTTTTACAGGGAGATTAAATAAAAGTTCTTATCGCTTAAAATGGTGCTAATTTTGCCCCAACCAATCAGATATCATTTAACATTTGAAAGCTAACATTTGATTGGTTGGGGGAAAATTAGCACCATTTTTAACGATAATAACTTTTAGTGAATAACCCTGTTTGTTTCTCAATCCAATTATTTTTCTTTAAACTGCATACGAATTAATCATCATTACACACTGTGCTACTCCTTTTTAGAGATGGCTGGATTGCGGATCCAAACCTGGTTTCGCAGCGGATGTTGCGGAATTTCTGGAATTATTCCGCAGCTCAACCCAGGACCCCCACCTGCATCCTTGGAAGGACCATTGTGGCCCTTAGAAGGGCCTTTTGGAGCTTAAGGGGTCCTACAGCTTGAAACCGTGCCCTTGTGGCACAGACAAATGCCTTCTGGGGCTTAAGGGGTCCCGCAGCTCGAAACCACAAGCCCCCTCCCTGGCACTGACAAGTGGCGTGTCTTCTTTCTTCTCAGCCACCTACATCAACTCCGCTCATGTTACCTACACCAGATGATGTCAATGCGGCTGACAGTGACACCACTGACGCTGGCGACATCAACGTCTCCGGTGTTGCCAACGTCTTATTCTGCCATCACTGAGATGACTTCTGAGTTTGCACCTCTTTATATAGGTTTGCTGAATGACAAAATCCATTTCGAGAATTTGAGAATCATCAATCCTCAAACATTCCCCGGATCATTTCCCAGCCCCCAGAGCCATTTACAACAAGTTACCATTGCTATTTTGCCTAATATTTAGGCAGATATGTGCAGATTTTTTTCTCCCATTGACTTTAACGTGTTTTTCTGCGAATTTTTAAATTTTACCGAAAATCTGCAAATATGCAGGCGGAACAGATTTTAGCAGTTTCACCCATCTCTACCCCTTTCTATATCCTCATCAACCCCAGCATGAAACCTAAATATTATCCAAAATTTTCTTCCAGTTTTTGAGTGGGCCCTCAAGAAATTCAAACAGCAATTCTACTTCAACTTTTCAATGATTCACAGCTTTGATATCAATTCTACTTTAAACGCAAACCCTTTTAAAGTGGCAGATGGGATTATGAAGGAAGTGAATGAGTATCTGCATCCTTACATGCAGATGTTTGGCTTTTCCCAGTACATTTTGTTCATTTTCTGCGTATTTACTTTTATCAGGTAAGTACAAAATGTATTAATACATCTATAGTTGTATTATTTATTTATTATAATATTGAATTTGTTCGGTTGATGTTTCCATAATAAATTTAAATAAGAATCTTGAGGATTTATTGAAAAATATAAAAAAGAATGAATACGTTTAGCAAAGTCTGATTAAAAGGAAAAATACTCAACATATAGGTATATATACTGAGAGTGTACTGACTGCACATAAAAAAAGGCAAAATACACTCTAGAGATGCACTTTGATTTTGAACGAACTCAGACTTTTTGGATTTGGGACTTTTTAAACTTATGAGATATTTCTAATTTTCTAGGATTTTATCAAATTTGTGGAAACAATACAGCCACATGTGCCAAATACACCAAAGGCAGCTATTTTTAGCAGTGCCAACCCCCTGGATACAAAAGGCAGCTCACCAGCCAGGCGCCTTGTGAAGTCTTATCCTTTCTCCCCCTTTCCCCTATATGATGCAAAATGTGGGGGAGAGAAGCAAATGTGGTGTGAGGTATGTCCAGAGGGGCTAAACCTGCCTGGCTACTCAATGATGGTGGCCAACTGCAGTGAGCCTACTCTAACTCAATGGTTCTGTTGTTGTGAAGTGTTACCCTTTTCACGCTTTCCAGTATATGATGCAAGTATGATGCAAATTGCAAAAACAAAGATTAATGGGTATAGTGCAAATACATATATTTTCAGAAAAAAAGCAATATTTTTCTATTCTAATGACCTTAACCTGCCCATCCAAAATACTGACTTCCTGTTTGCAGGACCCCCAATTGTTGATTGGAGTTGATTCAGTTGCTCAGTAGAGATCTGAGCATGTTTGACCCATCCACCAGCCAATCACTAGAAATTACTGTTAGGAACATTCCAAGGTAGAGTGCATTCTGGGAAGAAGGACCTTTACAGAACCTGAAATGTCAGCTCACTAATGTCAGGAAAAAGCAAAGGTTATAAATTCAACTTATTTTTGAAAATGGAAGAGATTTTTTAGAATAACTAGGTATGCATAATATAAACTGACAGGGAGATTTAATAAAAGTTCTTATTAAAAATGGTGCCAATTTTGCCTCAACCAATCAGATCTTAATCATCTGAAAGCTAACATCTGATTGGCTGGAGCAAAATTTGCACCATTTTAAATGATAAGAACTCAATTTCCTGGGAAGAATTTTAAAAATAATGATATTTTCCATTGAACTTTCCCTTTAAAGACAGAAATTTTTCAAATTTACAGGGAGATTCAATAAAAGTTCTTATCATTAAAAATAGTGCAAATTTTTCCCAAACCAATCGGATATTATTTAACATTTTAAAGCTAACATCTGATTGGTTGGGGCAAAATTAGCACCATTTTTAACAGTAAGAACTTTTATTGAATAACCCCGTTAATTTGTATCCCTTTTGTTCAGGTAGCATTGTCACTCTATGCTGGGCACGATTGCTCTTGTATAATAATGAGCAACCCTATTTAAAGGGCAACTGTGGTCCAAAAATGACTGTAGGTAAATTGATAGGAATTGCTCTCCTGAGAATTTTTGCAATTTATTTTCATTGTTTATTTTGCATAGTTTTGAAGATATTTACATTTTTGTGTGTGATATGGTTCCCTGCACTTCCTGCTTTCTGCTCTGAAACCATGTCAGTGGATGACAGGCAATTTGCCCTGTGTCTCCTCCTCCCCTTGCATCCCCCCTCCTCTTGCAAGCCCCCCTTGTCCCTCCCACTCATGGACCCCATGGCCATTGCATTTGCAGTCCCCCCTTAGCATGTTCCCTTACAGCCCCATGTGGCCCCACCCACTCGCAGGTGCCTTAGCCCCACCCACTCACGGGTGCCGTGGTCCCATCCACTTGTGGGTGCTGTGGGACACTTCTCTGTGGGGATATTCACACAGCAGGGAGGGGGAGGGACTTCCTGTCTCCTGTCCTGTCACTGAAGTCTGAGGCTGTGCTTGCCAGAGGAGAGGTGGAGGAGCAGCCATTAAAGGGCATGTCCACCCCCAAAACTATAATGTAATCCACTACTGGCACCACTCTGTAGTGTAATAAAATCCTTACCTTAAGTTTCGTACACACGTGCGATTGTGGGTCCCGACGTACGAACACACGTTTTGGCCCGTGTGTAGGCCCTTTATCGGCCAAAATGAAAGGTTGTTCTGAGATCCACCAGGTCAGTCAGGCAACCATTCCCTGACTGAACGTCCGTTTCGGCCGATAAAAGGCCTACACACGGGCCAATTATTGGCCAAAACGTTCGTTCGCAATCGAGACCTGCGATTGCACATGTGTAAGAACCCTTACATCCCAGCTCCAAATGGCTGCCTGCTATGCCCCTCCAAAGTCCAGAAAAGTGGCCACCAGGAGCAGCCTGGCAGAGTCCATATAGGATATAGCGTTTGGGGCTGGGGTAGGGAGACCTACTATATAACAAATATTCTAAAAAGGGGTGGACATGCCCTTCAACTTTCTGGTCAGTAATTTCTTTATATCTTGGGCTGTAGAGCACGTAGAGAGGTGGTTGATGGCTCGTTTTAAAGGTATAAAACTGGCCTTTCAACTTGTTTGGAGACCACAGTTCCCTTTTAAGAGATTCAGAGACAGATTCTAGAAATATAATTTTTAGAAATATTGAATTTTCAGGATAATTATGTGGAAGCTCAAAAGTAGCGCAAGTGTGAAGGAAGTTACTTTATGGTTCTGGATATTTATACGTATGCTCCCAGAGCCATGTACAGTAAGTTACCATTGCTATTTTAACCTTATTTTAATTTCAACATTTTTTAAACTTTTTCAAAAAATCTATAAAAAAAAAAAATCAGGCTAGATTTTCAAAAGTTTGGGCAATCTCTAGAGCACACATAGATAAAGGATATATGTACTGTACAGACAGAAAGGATATAGATGTTCAGGATTAAATATTAGCAAAAAAAAAATTAATCAGTTTGTGAGAAACCTTAAGGAAATTGCATGCTAGTTCTGATATAAATTTTTATTTGCTTGTCCTAAAGGGCCAATAATTATCGCAAGAACTATCTCCAAGTGGATGACCACGATAACATGTACATAACAAAGAACTTTAGAGCATTAAATGACCTACGTGTAAATAAAGGCGCTAACTCCCTTTTACCCCTCAATGAAAAGGAACAAGCTGATTACATCAAGCCTGGTAAGGTTCAATACAACTTCTTCACTGTCTGTATCATATAAATTCTTTAATGAGTAGTGTATCCTCCAATTAATTCATTTATTACACACAATATCGACTTATTTCACTTTTTGTCTCACTCATGTAATTCTAATATGTATATTTCATTATACTAGTTTCTTTGAAGATGACAGCCTCTGAAAAGAAAACAATTGATAAAAGTGTTATCTTAGTTGGTCTGATCTTTGCTCTCATCTTTATGGGAATTGACTATGCAGTCTTCTGGTTGCTGGATATGACATATCAACACTCTAGAGGACTTGTGACATTGAAAGGTAAAAGTGTTTCGCCAATTCTGTTCACTCTGGCATGTTTATTTGTGTTTATAATGGTTTACTATGAATTTTTGTATCTAAATGATATATCTTTATCACCCTTCCCAATTGGGTCTTTACAGAGCCTCAGAGCACTGGATGGGTTTCTAGAAATAATTCCTTTTTATTTTTATATAAATATATTCTCTGGCCCCTTTGATAAAACATGTACCCCCTTCATTATTTCTTTCTATTACTAGCAATCATCTAATATCCACAACTTAGGCTTTAAATAAAGAAAAAATGTGTAGCTATCTAATAAATGTTCTTCTAGGTACTATTATGTAATGGACATTGACTCTAAGCTGGCATATGGAGGGACATACTAGAGCATAGAAGGAAGGCAGGTCACTTATCAGTTCTGATCACATATTTTCCTTTCACTAGCCCCAGTTGCTTTTCAGATTATACTGAAAGGTAACAATTTCATTGGTGATATCGTCAAGTCTGTTGTCAGTTCATTTGAAGACCTACTGCAGAATGGAATTACTGTAAATACTGGAAAGTGTATATTTCCACCATTAAAGCCAAACTACACAGGTTACCTATGCATTGGTAAGTAAAATGTGGGACATTTTTCAATAGAAGTAAATAATGGAGACTAAATATAATTATATATATATATATATATATATATATATATATATATATATATATTATATTATTGTTGTTGTTGTTGTTTTTTAATGACCCATCTTCCTCCCAGGATTAATGTTTGGTCTCACATATGTAGTGATACTACTTGGTGTATATTTAAGGAGGCTGCGGCGTTCTATATGTGCATCCTACTATCCATATCGTGAACAAGTAAGGCATCTTTACAGAATTTCTTCCCTCAATTTATTTTTACAGACATAAAAATGAATCTCACCTGCTTTTTTCCATTTTCAGGAAAGGATATGCTACTTATACAACAGTCTGACCTGCCAACGTATGGCTATAAAACCACACAAGTACATTCATATCAACTTAAATACAACAAGAATTCCAATAATCTACAAGCTGGCAATAAAGTAAATAAAATTCTATATTTTGAATATCTATTAGAGATGGCTGAACTTTCGAAAGTTCTGTCCGTTTTCGAACTTTCGAACTTCTAAAAAAGTTCGAAAGTCTGAATACGGACCCATTAAAGTTAATGGGGGTAAATAGTTCAGAAAGTTCGAATTAACTTTCCAAAATATTGCAGTGTAAACTTACCTTACAGGCCTCTGGGACCTGGAAGATGATCTGGGGAACACGTCTGTGCGCGGGGAACAGCATACAAATCGGATATAGCGCACACGCAAGCTACTTCCGTTTTCCGCATGCCACTTTTGGTAATCCTCGAACGTTCGGTAAAACTCGACTGTTTCCAAAAATCCCGAACAGCCAGAGATTCCCGAAATCGGCCATTCGTGGATTGCCGAACAGCTCTCCTCCCTGGATCCCTCGGCAGCTACATCATCCTTTTTTTTTAAAAAAAACAACCTTCTTATAAGGTAAGGCACCCCACCCCAACCCATAACACTATATTTAAAGCATACAAATCAGCCCCTAAATGTACTTATTCAACCTTCTTCCCTCGGCTCTCTCTGCTGATTGTAAACATAACTTTCGGTCGGACCATTCTGCTGTTCCTTGCACAAAAGTAGTAGAAGAGTGTACATGGCATTAGTTTACAAATAATTTCTTCTGTATTTTCACTTTGCAGAAACTCCTTATTTTACTGTCTGGCCAGGTTAAGAAATAACTCTGTACAGTTCTGCATGGAGTGCGCTAAGATTTGCACCGATTTTAACAGTGATGAGTTTCTGCCTTGCATCACTAGAGATTGTAAAGGTACGGAATTATCATATTTTCCAGCCTGAAATCCAAATTAAGCTACACTACACTACCCAGTTTTTATTTCAACTATGCACAACACCATTCTGGAATCCCACTATTTAGACCACCATAGAAATCACTTGTTAGCAGTGGTATAATAGATTTTCTCACTTGTCTCTTTACAGGAATTTATTGCGGAAAGTGTTGTAACAACCTTGAGAATGTTTGCAAGTTCTGTCTTGGGCCCATTGCATTTAGTGATTCTACTGATGAGGAGATGTAAGTTTAGTTGCAATACTCCTTTTTTTCAGACACTCAGCTTCAAAGTAAAAAGTCCCATAATGTCATTATAAAGGCCACATTGTTATTATTTTACACTACTGCAACATTATATTTTATTTTTTGTTTTTTCTAAAACTGCATTAGTTATTTTCAACTTTCAAATGCATCTATAATTTACTTTATCTTTCAAATCACTAAAATACACTTTATTAGCAGTGATCAATTTACTTTGTAACTGCTCTTTGGACCCGTGCACCACCACATGCGGAAGATGGACAACTTCCTGTATCTTTGCAGCCCCACAGAGAATCTGTGATCATATACTTATACATAATCTCTATTATTTTGCACAGAGACTCAAGTGATGAAGAGGAGGTTGAACACTGGTTTGAGGAAAGAAGGAAAGAAGAGCAAATTACTAAAAAATTGACAGCAGAACTTCAGGGGATCAACCAAGAAGACGGACACCATAAATTGCCAAAAACATCTGGAGAGGAAACAGAAGAGAAGTATGCAGAAACCAGTGAAGATGAGGACATAGAGGAATTAGAGTAAGATCCCATAATAATATTACATGTACTGTTTTAGTTCCAAAACCCCACATACACCACTAGAGATGTCCGAACTTCGAAAAATCCGTTCCGCGCGAGGATCCGCGGATTTTCGAAAAAATCCGAAAATTCGAAAATCCGCGAGCGGACCCGTTAAAACGTATTAAAATGAAAGTTCGGCAAAATCTGCATTAAAAGTGGTCTAAATAGCCTTGCTAACGTACACTTAACCACTCAGGGACCTGGGTAATGGCCTTAGAAGCACGTATAAATGCCAAGAATACCTAAAAAGTACAGTCCGCTAGCGTGACTTTAAAAAACGGTATTTTTCGAAAATACGAGGATTCCCGTAAAAACGAAGATTTCCGTAAAAAAACGAGGCTTTCTGTAGCTATGATAGCTGCCATTGGCTAATTTGGATCATGTGGCTTGCTCCGTCTTGAAAATTTACACGAATTACTCGTTTTTACGCGTATTCTCGTAATTACGAGTATTCTCGTAATTACGTGAATCCTCGTAATTACGGGAATCCTCGTAATTACGAAGATCTTCGGTTTTTCTGCATCCCGCAAGTATCGTAGATCCTCGTAATTACGGAGATACTCGTATTTTCAAAAATTTTCGTAAAAAAAAAAAAATCCGCAGTTCGGAAGTTCGGAAGTCCGGAAAGTCCGGAATAATCCGCCGTTCGCGGACGGGAGAAATCCGCGGCGGATCCGGGTTCGGGTCCGCGAACCGGCCATCTCTATACACCACTAAATTAAGTAGTGGGCAAATCCTCACATGTATCACCATGTAAACTAGAGGGAAACCATTATACTGCAAACCTACTTAACAGGTGACACACGTTTAGCCTTTAATCAGCATAATTTATACTAGTACAATTAAATACGGTACATCATGGTGTCGCTACACCATTGTTATCTATTATTTCCGTATTTTGATTATTTCTGAGAAATAAAGTAGCATGGCCAGCTAAGCATGTGTGTTTAAAAGGAGAACTAATCTGTAAATTACAACTTAAATGGAGTTAAAGTAAATGTAAAGTACTGGATGTGACAACTGAGTGTATG
The DNA here is from genome assembly GCA_019447015.1 of Hymenochirus boettgeri. Lineage (NCBI taxonomy): Eukaryota > Metazoa > Chordata > Amphibia > Anura > Pipidae > Hymenochirus > Hymenochirus boettgeri. The sequence continues at coordinate 138,974,298 of CM033473.1, forward strand.
TGCATTGTCTGACCACACCTCCTAAATTCAGTTACATGGTCCCTTGCCTATATGGACTGTAATAGGATTGGCAAGATTGTAGCATTCTACAGCCGCAGTCGGACATTTATGATCAAGATCATAAATTTAGGACCTGCCAGAAATTACCGATACAGCGTGTTATTGTACCAGGAGGGATTCACTATATTCTAAATACCGGCCCATGTGACCTAACCGAAGACAGAACCTTGGACTGGTTATGACCTACTCTACTCTTAATTTATTACATTTATCATTCTCTGTTATCACTATCTGTAATTTGTCTATTTATTGCATCCTATTTTGCAGCTAACGCATTAGTTCCTTCCTCTTTTCACAGCTATATACTTCTATGTTGTTGCCTATTATGAATTTTTTTTTTTAATTGACTGAGAACAGAGCCTTATGCATCCCATACACAATGGAACATTTCTGTGATCAATACTATATTATAATATCATTAGAAAATGAATATGGCATAGCATATTGATCATTACAATCAATTAGACGTCTTTGACAACTGAAAGTTTAAAGTTTGTATATGCCTTTATTGTAAGCTAATCAAATTTATCACTTTCTTGTATTTCTTTCACACAAAATATATTTTGGTTACATACAGTAGTTTTACTGACACACAGTACTACTTTAGTTTTAGTTTGTAATCCATTAGAAACCTAAACCATATGTGGCTTGACAGGTGTATTTTTTTTGACTAGTGTATTTTGTGAATTAGCTTTTAGCAATGTTTGTTGTTTTTTATTACAGCGAGACTGACTTTGAATACCAGGAAATGTCCCTGAACGAGGAAAGCTCAGATGAAGGAACTTCTTGACAACCAGATCTGTATTTCAGAGGTGATTATATTTATGCAAGATCTTGTACAGTGACTTGATAGGCACAACCAGCCATGTGCAAGGACCCCTCCTTTACTTTACATTTCCTATATGACCCAAAACTCTGGACAACCATTAAATTGTTCTTTTCAGACTTTTTTATTCAGAATATTAAAGGAGAACTAAACCCAATTTTTATACTCCAGAATCTGAAAACAACTCCCCTAAAAACACCAATAAGCTATAAAATTCCACTTCAGTAAATTGTATTAAAGTAAATGTAAGCCTGTTAAGAACTGGATGAAGTATCTGTGTGTATGTGCAGTGTCAGACCACACCTCCTGGCCTCAGTCACATGCTTCCTTGCTTTATCTGTCCTGTAAAAGGATTGGCTACAGATTACTAATGGGTGTGACCAACTGTAACAAGTTTGTGCCATAGCTAAGGACTGAGCATGGGCAGAACATAATGGTCGTTGACCAAACTGTCTGATACTAGAATGCTGAGAAGTAAAGCACAAACCATATGTTATTTAGGTAAATTTCCCAGCACCTGTATCAAAATGAAAGGTAAGACACAGATTACTAGTTTTATATCAAGGTGTTCTGCCTTCTGATTCAGTGTTGTTCTGTGGCTTTAGTTGTCCTTTAACAATTTTAGCGTTGGCTCTACCAAAATACCTCAATTTGTACTTAAACTTGACTGATTTTATGAGCGTGGTGAGGAACCTGATCCTATCACCACTAACTTACCCATTTTAGAGAGCAACTTTAGGCCTTGAGCAAGACCCTACTGGGAGGACCCGGTGCAGGAATCGAAGACTGGCCAGCTGGGACCAACACCTGGTGAGTTCCTCTCCCCATCTCCTTAGTCAGCCTCAGCGCCGCTTAATCATCATGATGTGTCCCAAAACAATAAGGCTATCTCAAACAAAAGATTTTTTTCATACAGTGACTTTGATGGTAAGACTGTGTATTTAAGTTACATGCCACCATTGGAAAAATATTATTAACATTTTGAACTCTTATCTAAATTGGATTGACAAGTAAAAAAAAAAAAAAAAACATTAATATCAATCCCCCAAAGTTACATGTTTTTACATTTATTAAGAGGATAGGTCAAGGTGTGTGAATATGGCCTTACATTTGATTGAGAGCATTTGATTTAGGACATGTGGGAGATTTTACATCAGCTCCCACCTAGAGGATCATGGGCCAGAGTTTAGTGCTCAGAATAGATGGTATCAGTTACTACAGTTGCCACAAACAACTCCCTGAAGGAACCAATACATACAGGCAATTACACCAAATTCCATTAGACCTGAATTTTTAATAGCTTTTAATTTTTCAAATTAAACAACCCTCAATCTTAAAAAAACCCATATTATTTATTTTTGGAATCTACACACCTTCTGCCTTCAAATGGTGTTATTCTTTCATACATATGTGCAGAAATTCAGATGCAGTCCTTTATTGAATATTATGCTTTCAGTAGATTTTATGAAAAAATTAATAAAAACATCTTGCCCAAACCCATGTCAAGTAAAATTAAAAATCCTCCAAGTGTCACAAATCAAACAGCATGTGTGCATGGGTGCATGGCCAGGAAACAGCCCTGAAAGGACCCAATGAATAACTTTGCTTTTTCACCATTGCAGTAAAGGGCAAATATGCCAAAAATACAACTTTGCCTTGGAAACAACTCAACAAACTATATTTTTAGAACCTACAAATCTCCACCTACATTACAGTCAATTACAGTGCAATGCTTTCATACATACATTCAGTATTCTTTGTAGAATTTTCTACAATTTGTATATTTAAAAAAAAAAAAGCCCTGAATGGAACCAATGCACAAGTGCAATGACACAAAACTTTCAGTATTTCAAACTAAACACCCCTCACTCTCAAAAATACCCCCACATACTATATATTTTTGAAATGTACACACCTTTAGCTACCAAATGGTGCCATTTTTCATAAACACAAGTAGAATTTGGGACACAGTCCTTCATAAAATAAAGGATCGGATTTACCATTAGGCATGCTAGGCACTTTTTGATACTTTATTATTTGCACTTCTACATTTGCAGCACATCAAGTTTTAATAGCATTTGATATTCCTCTGCTTTATGGTTAATATTTGAAACAGTTTGAGGGTTTTGCAGTTCACAAAATCTTCCATAATATTGTCTTGTCCTCCTAAAACAAAAAAAGGAGTGGGGTTTGGGGGCGTGGCTTGTGTTTAGAGATAAAGTTCGGTCTGTTTTTGAACTTACTTAAGTTCCTACTTACTTACTAAATTAATGGGTCGAATTCTGACCCATTAAAGTCAAAGGGGGAATGATAGTTTGAAAAGCTCGGATGATTTACAGATAAACTAACAATGGTAACTTACTGTAAATGGCTGTGGCACCTGGGAAATGTTCTGGGTAACATGTCACTATCACTAAAACTTTTTTAAACACTTCTTAAACACGAGTGGGCAATTGTCGGGTTTTGCTCAAGCTACATTTGAGGGTTACTGCCAATTCGAGGGTTACTGAACTCAAAGGTTAGCGAAAATAGAACCATAAATTCGAGGATTACCGAAATCGAACTATTCTTTCGAAAGATTACCGAAAACGAACTATACTTTTGAGGGTTAGCGAACGATAAATTCTAGGGTTAGCGAAAACGAATGATACTTTCGAGGGTTACCAAAAATCGAAGGCTACATTTGTATCAAAATTGTAATGACAAAAGAAAGACAAAAACTAAGCATCAATCTCCTAAATGTCCTGAATTAAGTGGTATGTCATGTGTGTGAATGTACACTGTGACATGGCCACCAACTAGCCCTGAAAGGAACCAATACATGAGGGCAATTATACCAAACTAATTCAGACAGCTTTGCATTTCAAACAGCTTTCAATTTAAAACTATATACTGTATTTTTGGAATGTACTGTATACATCTTCTGCTACTAAATGTGCAGAATTCCAAATGCAGTCCTTCAAAGAACATCCTGCTTTTAGCAGTTTCTGAAAGAAGTAATGAAACATATCCGTGAGTATATCCTGTTTGGCTTCCATCAAGGGTGAGAGTGCTTGCCGGTAAGTCCTGGGTTTTATCTGGCTGCCCAATTAATGCAAAGGAGATCTGTCTGCTATTGACTTTGTGAACATTCCTACTGGCTAGTAGCCGGTCTATCTTTGCTTGACTTTCGCTTTATGGCTCGGAAGGACAAGGTGCTTTCTATAACAAATTAACCCAGTGATCTACCCCAGGACATAGTTTGGACCCACCTGTTTAATATTTTAGACATTTGAGCTGCCATCGGGGACGCCTGAATTCCTTTATGTAGATATTAATTGTGCTGTTTTACTATGGTGTAATAAATATTCATGATGATTTTTTGCATTTAATATTGGTATGGTTCATTTTAGAATGTAAGGGGACTCAAGACTGATGTTGGAAGGAATCATAGAGTAAAAAAGGGAACAATATGCTAGTAGAAGGCTCTTCGGGATTCTGTTCCTGATTCTATATTATACTATTTAGTTTGTTCCTTCAGCACCACCCTATTAAGGGGTCCCATTCCCATATAATTGAAAATATTGGGAGCGCGCCTCCATTTATATAACACATATTTTTCCCACCCGGCTGTCCTAGAGAAATGGGTGGGGACATGCAAAGTATCTCATTTATATCCTCTTTCCTACATACAAATCACTTCCTGTGTCGCATACAGAAAGTTTTTTTGTTGCATATAATCTAAAGAACTTGAATTGTTTTTAGTAAATGATTGTGGTTATCTGGAAAAGAGATCCATAAAATGAAATAAAATTAATTTAAATTTAAAAACTGAAAAAAGCCAAGTACCATTACTGTCATTATGATTGGCTTGTTGTATCCAAACAATACTCATCTGACTTTTTGTTTCTTGCTTTACCCTAAAAATGGCTATTGAAAAGTCGAACCTGCAACCTTCTATATTGTGTAATGCTGGGCAGTAAAAACCAGATTAAATCCCCCTGTACAGTAAAACCCCCATTAAACCCTCCCTGTGCAGTAAAACCCCCATGCACAGTAAAACCCCCATTCAACCCTCCCTGTCCAGTAAAACCCCCATTTAACCCCCCAGCGCAGTAAACCCCCATTCAAACCTCCCCAGCACAACCCCCCCCCCCTATACACACACAGTACAGCATTAATTCTTTGCAAGTTTCCATTTGTTTACTCGGTCAGTAACTAACATTCCCTGCACTTTGTAATTACTACAAATTTTACAGTTACCTGTTGTTTAGTGCATGAGGGCTGCAGTCACTTACATATACTACTTACCAGGTATAAAAACTACTGCCACCACCCACTCACTAATGGCTGTGGAAACCAATACCAGTGAACCCACTACAACACTCAACCTCAGACCAAACAGAGATTTCTCAGCTTACTGGGTCAAAACCCACTTACTAACAGCCATAGGAACCAATACCAGCTTTAATGACTATAAATCTGACATAATACTAAATACCTGTGTCACTCGCTGCCACACTCAGGCAGGAATAATACCAGATAATACAACTAATACTAAATATAACTACTATAATATGCAGCGTCTCAGAGAACAGGATTCTTACTTAGTTCTGTTAGAGCACTAGGAGAATCAACTGAACGAATGATGAATCATTTGCTTTCATGGAGCAGAAAGTTGAAGGAAAGAAGTGTTTGCTGGGAGATCAGGTAAATTGATTTTTTACAAGCACGATACCAAATGCAGTAGATCGTAACATTTATGATCTGGGTAACTAGGGGCGATCAGAGCCCCCCTAGCCCCTTCAATTCCTCATTTGTTTCATCCAAAACTAATCTGGGGATCGGCAGATAACAGCACCAGAATCCATAACCGCATAGCCATTATCGGTCCAATGGAGAAGATATAGATAATACATAGCAAAACCTAACCTCTTAAGCTCAGTAAATCTCATATCTGTTGGCATTTCAGTGTCAAAATGTTGCCTCCTGGCTTTTTGTCTGGCAGGCAGTCCCTGGCTTACGAATCTGATCATAAAGTGCAAGTCCAGTTTTGAAATTAAAACTTATATACAGGTAAATCACCCCCCAAAACCCTAAACTGTAATATTTTCAAATCTGAAATATATAAGTCTAACCTGAAATCCTGCAAAATATCATGTTGTCCCTGTTTCTGCTTCCTGGTTGTTCAAGTTAACAACTGTCAGTTATGGATTTGACAGTTGACATCACAGCCAATGACTGAATGCTTATCCCCTAGCTGCCTCTTCTGAGCATGCCCAGGCTCAGTACAGGCTCAGTACAGGTCTCTAAATTGCTCAGTTTCCATGAGGCATCAAGAAGCATAGCAGGCATACAGTAATGAATTCATAGGACAATATAGGATACATCAACAAAGAGGCCATTCTTTCTAAAATATGTTATTATGAGGGTGGAGTTGTCCTTTAAAGGAGAACTAAACCCACATGTTTACACTACACATAATCTGAAAATATTCACTCTAAAGACACAAATAAACTGTAAAATCCCACTATAGTAAATAGCTTAAAAGTAAATGAAACCCCCTGAAGGACTGGAGGAAATAACTGTGTTTATGTACAGTGACTGGCCACACCCTGACCTCAGTAATATGGTGCCTTGCCTAATCTGTCTTATAAAAGGATTGGCTAGAGTCTACTAGTGGGTGTGACCAACTTTAGCAAGTTCCTGCAGTATCTTAGGATACTAAAGAACACAACGGTCAGTGACCACACTGATACTGGAATGTGGGGAAATAAAACACAACCCCCATGTTAGAAAGCTAAATTTCCAAACAAACGTATCAAAAAATGATGTTGTGCTTTAAGTTACATTGGTATATAAGTTGGAACAGGTACATATACCTATTAAATGCAACTTAGACAAATCTTGAAAAAAAGAATGGAAAACAAGACTTTGCAATCAGCTGTTTTTTAACAGCTTCTTCTGTTACAGCACAGGAGGGGGTAAAGGGGAGGGTTGGTGGCCCATTAAATAGTGGTGGATAACCAAACCACCTGGCAGTGCACTCCTGCAGACACCCATGCTTTACAGTATTTGCCCCTGTAAGTAGGTGTTTAAGTCAGATGTTTTTACCTGGGGACTGTCTGTATATCCTAACTTAATCCATGTATAGCTTTTGGGGGTCAAAGGAAAGGAAAAGCTAACTACTGTATAGTATATTGCATAAGATGCCCTTTTACTGAAACAAATTCCTAATTGTCACTTGTTACATTTCTTGAGTCTTCCCCTTGTCTCCTGCCCTTTTAGTAAAGATGGCATTTAGAACACTGTTCCCAAATTTAAGGATTTGACAAACATCTCAATCCACTGTTCTCTCCAAAAACATAGAAACAGCAGCATTATTTAAATATACATTTGACCTTAAATCATTTAAATACTTAAAGGAGAACTAAACCCAAAAAAATCAAAGTTTAAGTTAGAAAGTACTTGCCTCAACATCCTTCTCAGCATGGAAAATTCCACTCAGGGGCCTTTTCTTTACCTCTGTGAGCTAATTTTAGGTTCTGTTTGTTCCCCAAATCTGAAGCTGACATTTTCCCTTGCCTGCCAGTACTTTTACCTTGATTAAATTTTCAGCACCTGTGTGATTTCCACTCCCACCTCTTAACCCCTATGGTGTAGAAATATATTAAATCATCAATATTCAAATTGGTGGTGCAGCTGATTAACACTTTGCTAGTAGCAGTGTTGTCCGGATCTATAATATAATAATAATATATGTCTCACCTACGGCTTTCACTCCACCAAATCCAATATATAAACAATAAATTGCAGGTGAAACATACAAAGACACAGGTCTGTAGCTGTGAAGTTTATTGCAAAACATGCGCGCTACATGTTTCACACCCACTCAAGCACTTGAGGAAGGACATGTGGGGGAGAAACATGTAGCACACATGTTTTGCAATAAACCTGCACTATTCACATTTACAGACCTGTGTCTTTGTATTGTTTAATTAGTGAATTGAACCTGATCACAGCTCTGTGCAATGCATTTCTCATCAGTATACCTTATTAAAGGGAACGTTGGAGGGTAGGAAGAGTGTGCTTTTATAGAAACCAAATGGTGCAGAACTGTAGGGGGAGAATAGTGAAGTGAACCTGATCTTAGCACAGCTCTGTGCAATGCATTTCTCATCAGTGTACCTTATTAAAGGGAATGTTGGAGGGTAGGAAGAATGTAGCTGTCATCTGATTGGTTGCTGCAGGGCAAACTTTTGGACCCTTTTTGCATCAGCCTAATGGTATTCTACATGTTTCAAGAGACAAGTCAGTTAATGTATGTAGTAAGACTACTGAGCTAAATGTGTTGAAATGCTGTTCTTTATGTTTTGACCAGATATCTGGTATCTAACATTTTTATCTTGTATAGCTGTAACAATATACAAAAATGACAATGTTTAACAAAATAAACATGCTGTTTACAAAAAAAAAATAATGGGCATATACATCAATCCTATTTTACCCATATAGATATGATTTATGAGCTTTATTGACATTATAAGGTGTAAATGGTTTGTTTTTGCATCAATAATCTGACGTCTTTTACTAAAATTATCTAAGATAGACCTTATAGCATGATATCGATGTTTATACATTGCGCATTACTAATGTTTTTGTTATTTATTATTCCAATTGAAAGGATTGGGATTTAGACATTACATACTGTAATAGTTGTTTTGCAAGCAAGAAAATATAGGGACACATACCAATAAATAACATAATAATATTACTATTCCAAATTTTAATTTCAGCATGTCAGATTTATTTTATAATGAAGACATATTACTTTACAAACAAAAAAGTATTGCAAATATCGCTGTACATTGATTGTTTAATTACATTTTCCTTTGACTAATCTTTTTTACATGATACAGTAGCTTGGATTATTTTGTTTGTCATGTCAGATCTCAAATAATCAAGCTTTATTCTGCTTGTTTGCTGTTGTTTATTGTTTTTTCTTCTTGAGATCAGTATGTCTCTGATGCCAAAGAACCATCACAGACAACACGTTTCAAGGTGCTGGTGGAAAGTACTTGGCAGCGGAAGGTAAGGCTGACAAACCAATTTCAATGTAGGAGGGTATTGAGAGATTGCCATTAATTCATCCATCCATTTTTCAAAGATTAGGGAACACACAGTCCCAAACATTCTCTCTATGCACAGCATTAGGAGAACGCTCGGAACAGTGTTTCTCTCGGATGTGGCCGACTTCCCTATAGGGAGACTACAGCGGCCAAGGGAAAATTTAGATCTTTCCCAAATGACCACTAGGCCACCCTGAACATTCGGGAAAGCCACTACACACACCGTCGGATTGCATAGCTTTCAGAGAATTGAATCCTCACTGTCCCAACAACCATATGACAGTGAGGATTCAATTCTCGGGAAGCTATGCATGAAGCTTAACATCTTTTTTTTTAAAACACATCCCCAAAAAGAGCAACTATAGACATTTTCCCTACATTTGTGATTCCTTATACAGAAGCCTATATGTAAAGAAGCTTATATGTACAACTAAATTGATAAGGGGATTGGGGGAGCTTGAATATGAAGAAAGACTGGAAAAGTTACAATTGCAAGTACGCTGGAGAAAAGGCGCTTGCGTGGGGATATGATTACTGTGTATAAATACATTAACGGGCCATACAATAAACTATCTGGGGCATTGTTCACCAATAGAACATGTCAGAGGACACGAGGACACGAGGACATCCCTTAAGACTTGAAGAAAAAAGGTTTAGGCTTCAAGTTCGGAAAGGGTTTTTCACTGTGAGAACGGTAAAGCTATGGAACTGTCTTCCAGTGGATGTTGTTATAGCAGGTTCATTGGTCAGTTTAAAAAAAAAGCTGGATGAGTTTCTGCAAACAAGGAATGTTGCAAGTTACTGGTATTGATACATAAAGTAGAGTTGATCCAGGGAAATTTCCGATTGCCACTTGGAGTCAGGAAGGAATTTTTTTCCCCTTCATAAATTTGGTGGTTTTTTTTGCCTTCCTCTGGATCAACAGTTAGGCAGGAAATGAGGATATTGCTAGATGGGTTGGACTGGATGGACGTATGTCTTTATTCAACCTCAAATACTATACTATACTATTCAGAAGATCCAACTATTCAACTTTATTATTATTATTGTGGATTTATATAGCGCCAACATCTTCTGTAACACTTTACAATTACATGGATACATACACATCAGGAGTATGTATCCATATGTATAATAAGGTGTATTTTTGCACCTTACTATTTACTAGAGTTATTCTGTACAGGGACATGTTGTATGCTCCAGAAACTGTAAATCTATATCTAGACACATCAACTTCATGGATGTGTCATACTACATGAGTTTGTGATTGGAGAAGCTCAGAGACTTTTTTAGGCATAGGCCACCTAGGCAAAGAGCTATGTTAAACCAGGCCGCCCAGAGTTCTCCCTAGCATCTCCCTGTCAGCTTTTACTTGCTGTGTTAGAACTGATCTCAAACATAGAAAAGATAATCAATGCACATTACATGGCCCCATACAATATTATATTATCTGCACACTGGCATACTTTATAAACAAAGGGGTTTTAGTATACATTACTGTGATCACATGAATGAAAAGCCTTCCAACCACGTTAAGGTAACCCCAGTCTGGAAGGTCCTAACTTTTAACCTTTTTAAATTTCTTTTACTTCAATTACGATTAGCAAACTTTTGCATTTCTCATTCTTACACACTGGATCCATATAACAGGCTCTCTCACTTCCCCCCTGCCCTTTGGCTTTTTAAAATGAGGGAAGAGGCCATCCAGTGCTTTATATTAAAGGCATAGGACCTCCCAAGAAATTTAAAAAGGTTAGAAAGCAATTCATTAAATCAGCGATGTAGGTACCAGAAGAAGTCCTGAAGTGGATGAAAACATTTGGAGAGAGAGGATTACAGGAAGCTATGTCGAGCACAAAAGGTAAGCAAAATACGGAGACCATTTCAGAGCCTGAGCCTGAAGGAGCTGCCTTCAGTTTAACAAATCTACCTGTTGAAAAGAAAGGAAAAGCATCACAAAAACATCTTAAATTCATCAGAGAAAATCCGTCATGGCCAAAAAATAACTGGATTTCAAGCGATGGGACCTGCAACAGAAGCAACGTTGCCCTCTACTTCACCAGTACTGGAAGAAAGGGGAAGTTGTTTTAAAACTTCATTGCTACAAATGGAGGCAGTTGAAAAAAGGGAGGCAACATCACAGAGTAGCCTGGTGGCGCATGGCTGCTAGCAGCACAAGCTTGGGTGTGCGGAGACACCTGGAGCTCAGGATGCAGGTAATACAGATTTTATTAATATTGTACCAGCATGAATGTGTCACATGCACAGAACAGCATCCCTCCAGTAGATGTATTAAAAGAAGTCGTCTGAAGGCTTGGATCATTGAATACGGCTTCAGACAAGGTTTTTGTGTAAGGATCTTACCTGTCTCGCTCCTAAGCTGCTCTGAGTCATTCAGTGAGTGCCTATTCGTAGTCCCCGCTTCCTGGCAGCTCTTTCAGTTAGGACAGTGTTTCTTTCCATTATCTCTAAGTATCCTGCAAACTCCATTGTCTCCAGTATCCAGTCTTTTCATTGTTTTCAGTATTCATTCTCTTCATTGTTTCCAGTATCCAGCCTCTCCATTGTCTCCAGTATCCAGCCTCTCCTTTTGGCCAGTATCCAGTCTCTACATACAATGTTTTCCAGTATCCAGCCTCTCCATTGTCTCCAGTATCCAGCCTCTCCATTGTTTCCAATATCCAGTCTCTCTATTGTTTCCAGTATCCAGCCTCTCCATTTTTTCCAGTATCCAACTACTCCATTGTTTCCAGTATCCACCCTCTCCATTGTTTCCAGTATCCAGCCTCTCCATTGTTTCCAGTATCCAACTACTCCATTGTTTCCAGTATCCAGTCTCTCCATTGTTTCCAGTATCCAGTTTCTCCATTGTTTCCAGTATCCAGTCTCTCCATTGTTTCCAGTATCCAGTCTCTCCATTGTTTCCAGTATCCAGCCCTCGAATTGTTCCCAGTATCCAACCTTCCATTGTCCCAGTATCAACCTCTCCATTGTTTCCAGTATCCAGTCTCTCCATTGTTTCCCGTATCCAGTCTCTCCATTGTTTCCAGTATCCAGCCTCTGAATTGTTCCCAGTATCCAACCTCTCCATTGTCTCCAGTATCCAGCCTCTCCATTGTTTCCAGTATCCAGTCTCTCCATTGTTTCCCGTATCCAGTCTCTCCATTGTTTCCAGTATCAAGCCTCTCCATAGTTTCCAGTATCCAGATCTCACTCTCGAAGCAGTATCTAATACCTGGATAATTAATTGGTTTCCTCCTAAAAGGTACAATGGACACCTCGTCACTTTGGGACTCAGATCTGTTACAGTTTTGGATCCCATTTGATGATTTAACGTATAATGGGAATTTTCCAAAAAATGGAAGTGAAGGCAGGTAGGGTGGCTGGACCATTTAATTAGATTTTTTTAAATTGAAAATATCACTATTTGGCTTAATACCCAAAACATAGGTAAATAGTTTTGGACTCATTCATTATTTATCATATCCCCCAGGATCATCCGTGAATGATGCAATAGGCGCTGGCTTGTTTAGGGTTAAATACACATCATTTGACAAAGCATTGGAACTGCTAGGAGCCAGTGGTCAGGGATCATTATTGTCAAAAGCCAACATTCAGTCAGCATTTAGATTTTTACCAATTAACCCAAAATGTCATCACATTCTAGGTTTTGCGTTGTCTGATGATGGGATGCAGTTTCTCGTGCTATTACTTCGAGATATTCTCCACTTTTACTAAATGGGCCATTAAACAAGTTTCTAGATCTAATTTGATTCTACATTATTTGGACAATTTATTATCTGCCCAGCAGAATCAAATGCTTGTTCAAAAAGTCTTAGGAATTTTTTGTACTAGGCAGAAATTTGGCATCCTGGTTGTGGCAGACCAAACGGTTTTTCCAACCACAAAGATTCAATTTTTGGGGATAATCATTGATTCCCAAAGAAAGGAATTTGCCTTACTAGCAAAAAAATTAAAACAGCGCAAAAAACTGATTAAAAATGCTATATCTGCTAAAAAGATGACAGAGAAGGAAATCCAGTCCTTATTGGGTCATCTAAATTTTGCAACAAGAGTAATCCCAGTGGGTAGGACACTTAACAGACGCCTTATCGACTGCATTACGGGACTGGAACAACCTTCATGGCATATACGTATTAAAAAAGATGTTAAGGAAGATCTGGCAATATGGGACAATTTTTTTAGATCAGGATAATAAAAATCATAAATGGCAAGATGAGTTTGTTGCATGCAAACTGTTAAAATTAAACACTGATGCAGCTTCTACGAAAGATTTTGGGGCCTATTTTAGTGGTGGCTGGTTTTCACAAGAATGGCCTGAGCCTTGGAGGGAAGGAAAATAGAACAACAATAAACAACTTGGTTTTCCTTTAGATTATACCTGTCTTTTTCACATTATTAGTATACTGTAGGTCCGCTTATTAAAGGATAAACGTTTAATGTTATTTTCAGACAATACAGGTGTAGTCCATGTGATTAATTTACTATCGGAAAAATCAAATAATGTTAATAGAGATTTAATGTAGAGTCCTCCATGGGGTCGGGTACCCGCAGGTTACCCGATTTGCGGATCAGGTTCGGGTTACCCTCATTGAGTTTGAATTGGTTGTGGGTCGGGTTCAGGTAAAGAGAACTGTGGGTCGGGTTCGGGTCAGGTAGAAGGATTCCAGTCTAAAAAAAACAAAACTTTTTTTCTTTCTGTAATAACTGAAACTATGAATACATTGTGTTACAAGACAATGTGCACCTTACACTTAATCACACTTTGGCAAATAAAGGGCAAATGTATCTAGATGCAAAAGCTTCCAGCCTCTTACTGTTTTTAACTGGGTAAAGATTGAGTTATCAACAGCACTAATGTACTTAAAATCTTATACAGGATGCCATTGTGTATAGGAATACAGACAGCTTTGTTGAACTTTAACTCTTGTAGTGCCTGGGTAGATTTTGCAGAGATCACTGGGTAAAAATGCAGTTAATGTTGGAGTGACTGGAAAGGCAGGGGTTAAACTTCTGACCTTGGTTTTACTAGCAGAGGTCAGAGCCATCAATGTAAAAATCTCCAATAGAACAAAGTAACAAACTTCCATCAGCACCTGCACCAATGCATGAGACCAGAGCAAGTGTCTGCATGGAAACAGATGATGTGATTTCATTGGTCTTTGTAAATCCTTCTGGCCAAAATGATCTATGGGATGTGGATGATTTCAGCGGCGTATCTATGTAAAAACATTCGGGGCACGTGCCTGGATCTTTGGCAAAGTGCGCCGAAAGTTTTACAGAGCCTCCCTAACACAAGTGCCCTGAATCTCTAAATCGCAGATTGTACACGCAACCCAGCGGCTCACTGCATCTCTGGCATTTTGGTAAATTCACTAGCTGAAGTTGCTGTGTCTTAACCAATCAATGAGCACGTACAACTCCGCCCCACAACACTTGCCTGAACTTCAGAAGTCTCACAATCTTTCTGCTACATCGGTGCCTCGATCTATCCCAGGAAAGTGAGGCTGTGGCTGTGCTTTGTTTCTCCAGAGAAGGGACTATGTTCTCAGGCTGCTGTTGGATGTAAGTTAAAACTCCTACAGGGAGATACAATATAGCCCTTTTCGTCTAAAACCCACGTTAACCCGAATTTCGGGTTAACGTGGGTTTTAGACGGAATTTAGAGCACAGCTCCATTTTCAAATGTTTTTGGAAACAGCGCTGTGCTAACGATCCAAAACCTCTGCCGTTAAGGTTTGCGCTACCTCGGTAAAGGTTTAGGAGCATTAAGGTCGCGCTCCTTACCTTAGCCCGATACCGCGATGCAATAACTGACGTAATCTCATTTACGTCAGTTATTGTATCGCAGGATTGGGCTAAGGTAAGTAACGCGGCGTGGGGTATTGGATCTCCCCGCTTGTTCATTAATTTTCCTGTGTAAGGGCTGTTCTGGTCACATGGGCAGAGGAGGAGGGGGAGGGTCCGTCTTACCCCTCTGTGTCACTACTGCAGGTACTATCTGGCTTTCCATGACCTGCATGCAGACTTGGTATTGGGTTCTGCTGGGGCAGGTTATCTTGTCTGTGCTTGTAAGTATGAAAATAGGGGAGCCAGGCCCAGAGGAATCCATTTATACTACTGTACTACTTAGCCTTATACTGGGTCTTATGGGGGTTAGCTGAGATGCTGGGGCCAAGATTTGATTGTAAGTAAGCAATTGGCATGCGCTATCTGTGTATGTAAGTGAGTCACACAGTGTATTGGGTGGGAGATAACATGTTATATAATTAATGGCTACCAGGGTTACCTGTTTCTGTGTGACACATTCAGTCCCAGTATTCCCTAGCCAAATAATACAGCAGGACTGGGATTGACACCTGTGAGTGACTATGAGATTCTGCAGATTCAAGATAGATAGATAGATAAGATAGAGAGAGATAGAGATAGATAGACAGACAGACAGAGATAGATAGAGAGATAGAGAGACAGACAGATAGAGAGAGACAGACAGACAGACAGAGATAGACAGACAGAGATAGACAGAGAGATAGACAGATAGAAAGACAGACAGAGATAGATAGATAGACAGAGATAGATAGATAGACAGAGATAGATAGATAGACAGAGATAGATAGATAGGTAGATAGACAGATAGAGATAGATAGACAGACAGAGATAGATAGATAGACAGACAGAGATAGACAGATAGAGATAGATAGATGATAGCAAGATAGATAGATAGACAGATAGAGATATATAGACAGATAGAGACAGACAGACAGAGACAGACAGACAGAGATATAAACATAGATGGATAGATAAACTGAGACAGAGAGAGAGAGATAGACCGAGACAGATAGATATAGACATATTATAGATAGACACATAGAGAGAGATGGACAGACAGAAATAGATAAATAAATGGGCAGAGAGAGATAGACGGATATATAGAGAGATATAGAGAGAGACAGATAGATACTGACATATCATTTATACAGATAAATACTGACATATACATACAGAGACAGATAGGGCGAGATATAGATAGACAAACAGGTAGGTAGTCAAACATACACTGACAGAGAGGTGGTGGCAGGTTCCCATCAGGCCTTTTGTTCTAGAGGCCCTACAAGTGACTTCAAGTGTGGTGATCCTCAGACCCAGATAAGAAAAGAGGGGGAAACACAAAGTTTCCCTAGGAACATTAACAGGGGTCCAGGAATCATCCTGGGGTATGTGATCTTGTCACCTGGAACTTCCCCATGAATAAAGATGAGAGAGGGAGTTGTAAGCAGCTGGTCTCCCCCATTTTAACCCTGTTCATTCTCTGATCTGTGTTGGAGGGGCAGAGCTCCATCTAGAAGGTACAGAAAGGTCTCCCTTGCCAACTGAGTGGGCAAGCATCTGACTGATATTGAACACAACAGTAAGTTTAAAATGACCATTTTGCTACCAATACTGTTTATAATGAAATTGCCAGTTTAATGTGCCTCTGTGTCATTAATTTGTGTATCTCTGTCCAGCTCTTATCTCTGTCTAATTCTCTGTCTTTCTATTTATCACTATCTGGCTGTGTATCTATCTATGTGTTTGTCTATCTGTCTGTCTGTGTCTCTCCGAGTGTCTGTCTAAATTAAGTACCTAGTAGGTGTGGCTTAATTGGAGGTGTGGTCTAAAAGGGGGCGTGGCCTAAAATGTTGCAATGTGCGCACCACATTGAGTGCCCTTAAGTGCCCCTGATCTTCTTAGACCCTAGAGACGCCCCTGGATGATTCTAGTGATAATAACAATCTACCACTAAATGAGGTTCAGCAAGAACTACAGCAGGTGTGTGGACCTCCAGATGATTGACATTTAAAACACCCAAGCATTCTACAACAGCAGAGTGCCGATAGGGAATGCTGGGAGTTGTATTTTTTCAAAACATAGCATAAATATCTACACCAATATAAAGATGTAGATATTTTACTACAGCTCCACATGCTTCCCACCCATAATCCTCTGTTTAGGTACCTGCTCATTGTAACTTTTACTGGCTCCCATATTGCAAGTTTACACAGTGGTGGAGATTAAAAAGTATATTCTGCAGGACATAGTTATAAAATCATGGATAGGTAACCAGTAGATCTCCAGATGTTTGGAAACTATAACTCCCATCATTCCTTGGCTATAGAGTGAATGCTGTGAGTTGTAGTTTTTAAACCTTCTGGATAACTACTAGTTACCTATCACTGTCACAGATCAACAAGAACACAGGTGCATATAAAGATTTAAAATGAGATGAGGCCCATGGGTAGGTAGAAGCTGGGGACAGTAGAGGACCATTGGTAGGTAGTAGGGGACAGTAGAGGCCCATGGTTAGGTAGTTGGGAGCAGTAGGAATATATTATATAAAGTGTACATTGTACTGTATAACAAAGATCTCCTACCAGTGGGCCTCCATTTGTTTGAAAAATATAACTCTTAGCATTTCACTACAGCACTCACAATCAGATGGCATCCAGAGGATGCTGGGAGTTGTAGTTTTCAGACATTTGGATACCTGCAAGTTAAGGACCCCTGCTATATCATTTAGCGGTATGGTAGCGTTGTTCCATGAACATTTTTTGGTTATGAATAAAACATTTATTTTAACTTTTAGACTTTTTTTAAACTTCCTGTTAAGAAGAAAGACTAAAAGCGAGTCGGATTAGGTTCCGAAACTTGCTGGTCGGGTTGCGGGTATGAAGCGGATAGAAAAACAGGTTGCAGGTCAGGGAAAGTCATTTCGGAATGTAAAACTAGTCCAGGAGGCATTTTCTTTTTGACATTCTGAGAGTTAAGGATCTATCAGGGTTATTCAATAAAAGTTCTTATTGTTTAAAATGGTGCTAATTTTGCCCGAACCAATCAGATGTTAGCTTTAAAATGTTAAATAAGATCTGATTGGTTGGGGAAAGATTAGCACCATTTTAAACGATAAGAACTTTTATTGAATCTCCCTGTAAGATCTAAGACAGACATTACAGGCAAACGAAAAGTGTTATAGTTGGGCCCATCACAGGTTCAGGAGATTTGTCCAGTTAAATCATTTGATAAATTTTTAATACTAAGGTCTATTGTTCATGAGGAATGATGGCACGTATTTATCAAAATTTCAATTCCATAAAGTTCTTCAGCTAGCAGTCAAAGAATTAGGGCTGGATTGGCGCTACTATAATGGACATTCGTTTAGAATAGGGGCAGCCTAACAGGGTTACCTACTTAACTTACCAGTGTAAAAAATTAAACACTTGGGTAGATGGTAGATGGGAGTCAAAATGGTATGAATTATATGTGAGACTTTATCCACAGGTATGAAACAGTTGAGGGTTTGGATCATCAGGCATTCTTTTATACATTGGGCTCAATGGAGAGCTGCACAAAAAATTTGGTCTGAAATTAGCCTTCCCAACTTCTCAACTGACCATTCAGTGGCGTGGGCGAAGAGGGGGGTGGTGGTTGAATATGTTTCATATAATATCACAATTAGTAAAGCAATGGGGCTATCCAAATATAATAATAATACATCTAGGTGGGAATGATATCGGCAATTGTAAAACAGTTGAATTGCTCAGGTTAATAAGAAAAGATCTTGCTCAATTGCATTTTATGCTACCTGGGACTGTAGTTGCATGGTCCAAGGTCATTCCCCTCTTTGATTTGGTATAAAATCCTGCAGTTTAAACTGCGGGGAAAAAATTAATGCTGGCATTGCAAGATTTGTTAAAGACATCAATGTTATTTCATACAGACACATCAATTTGGAGAATGGTGCTACAGGAATGTATCGCAGAGATGTTATTAATTTATCAGATATTGGCAATGATATATTTTGTGTAGGATTGCAGAGCATCATTGAGGAATGTGTTCTGCAATGGAAGTTAGCCGCGAACAATTGCAGCAATGTTCACTTGGTGGTGGAAGAGTACAAAATTCTGATTGGATACGAGAAAAGCATGTGGGGAACATTGGAAATCATTAGGTGACTTACAAAATAAGTGAGTTGGCCAGGTTAATAAATTATTATGACGTATACAAGTTTATTCTATTGGTTGGAAAGTTCAATTAATTGAATAGCATTCAAATAAAATTATTAAAGCTGTGGCCTATACACCAACTCCATATCGTTGTCCTGTGTCAGTTATTGTGTGATCATTGTGTTATAGTGTTGCCTTAACATCCCCATGTAATTTGTAACATTGTATCTAGTACAGAGCCTGAACTCAGCTACCTCTACTTGCAAACAATGTTGCAAATGAACGGAAGGTTAAGGAAGGAGGGGGGAGTATGAGCTCAGCTAATAGTAATGAGTTCAGTTCTAAAATGCCAGGTAAAAGCTGCAGCAGACTTTATAACAGCGGCCTCTGTAACTAGCAGCCATGAGATCCATATCTCTGCCTCTTTCTTACTTCCACCCAACTCTTCATTTAGAACTTAGTGTAGGTGAGGAGTGAACAATTCAATAAAGGAGACATGGAAAGCAGGTACATGCTGTATATCTGTGTTAATGGCAATACTCTGGGAAAGTGCTGGCACTGAAGGGGTAATGACAATGCTCTAAGAAAGTGCTGGCACTCATATTATTAGTAAGAAAGTCTGCTGGCACTGAAGGGTTAATTGTAATACTCTGCTGGCACTGAAAGTGGTAATGACAATATTCTAGGGCAGTCGGCTGGCACTTAAGGATTGATGGTAATATTCTGGGAAAGTGCTAGCACTGAAAGTGTTAATGCTAATACTCTTGGAGGGCTAGACCACACTATAGCACTTTAAAGTGCAATGGGATGGCAATCTGATCATGCTAGGGCACCAAGATGGCTAGAAATGGCCCTGCCCGTGGAGACGCTTAATGCATTACTTAATTCACTCTAATACTCTTTAAATTATATAAGTAATTTTTCCACTAAATCACTACCAGTTGCACCCACTTGTAGCAACAACAACTAATACGGATCATTCTAAATGGCAAAACACCCTTTGGCTAGAATTATATTGTTACAAATCATTGCAAGCCAGAAATAAACAAATTTATTATTACACTTAGCTCATAGCTACCATGCAGAATGCCTTATTTAGTATGAAAATGTAGATCTGGGTCATTTATCCCACACAACTTTAGCTTGCATATTTTGATACACTTTTTTTCTTGAGGCTTTATTTGCTTTATAGATATTTAATCATAACAATCAAATACAACTACACTGTATAAAATAACTTTTTAAGAATGAAACGTTTTTTTCAAAAACAGTTAAAATAAAAAGTACCTGGGGCAGGGAGGTAGGATTGGTAGTTTCTACCTCCAAATATCATTACAGTGAGGATCGGCAGCACAAAGAAAACTGCTTCTTCCAGTCTTCCTGAATGCTTCAGCATCTTTAATACAGGAAGGTCCCTGGCACTAAACCTGGCAGATAAAAACTGTCAGGGAGATTTAATAAAAGTTCTTATTGTTTAAAATGGTGCTAATTTTGCCCCAACCAATCAGATCAGAGGATTCCTATATAGCGGTTGGGGATGCCCTGCAATATGTATAAAAAATGAAACACTACATGAAAGGCTCCCCTGCGTATGCCACTGTCTTCTCAGAGGGCAAGGAGGAGGCAGAAAACTACTACTCAGTGGGACCAGTAGTGGGTTAAAGTTTAGTTTCAGGGGGAAACATGTCCTTTAATCTATGGAGGATGCTACTGATTGATTTAAATCCTCCTGTCCTTGTACCTGCAGATGAAACACCCCAATTAGACTCTACCAGGCCCAATTGCCAAACCTTTTTTAAAACCTGATCCTGATTAAGCAGCTATAAATGTGGCACTTGCTGTGGTGAATACCACATAATAAGTATGACCATAGCATATTCAATTTGAACCACATAGTATGACAGGATTTCATGGGTCTATTCTCAGACCTGCAGGATTATCCAATTTGGTTCCCCTGGATGCTGGTTACTGAGTAACAGTTTAAAATATACCTGTGTAAAGATTCTATATCCACTATATCCACATATAGCAAAACATACACACACATAATTTCCACTGTGCAGGCATCCCACCTCCCCCTGAAGTTCAGGGAGTCTTCCTGATTTTGATGGCAGCTCCCTGACTCCCTGAAATAACACACAATCTCCCTGAAATGTGTTGTTTTGAATTAGAGTGAGGGAGCACAATGATGTCAGAGTCTTTAAGCCATTAACAAGTGACAAAAACACTTAATAGTGACATGACTTGTATGCATGTGTGTCTGACTGTTTTCATGAGTGTGTGTCTGTTGAGATGCATGTGTTTGTGTGCAAAAGTGTCTGAATGTATACATGGGTGTGTCTGTATGCATGGATTATGTGTTAATCCTGGGGTGGGGCTTTAGATGGTGGGTTTCCTCCCTGAAATCTGTGGGTGTTACGAACAGGACTGCAATGTAAAACCCCATAGACAATGTTTGGAATTGCACTCCTAATTTTCAAATTATTTCACCTTATTGGTATGGTCCAGCAGTATGGCAGCTCCCACATTGTTTCACTGTCATGGGTAATCACAGGGTTAAATTCATGTTTGAACAGTGTATGCTCTGAGCTTTTTTTCCCATAGCCATTCCCATTTAGTGTTGACTTAGCTGACCTAGCAAGAGGTCTGACTTCAAAGGGGCAAGGTATGAAGTCCCTGTAATATGCATACACTCTTACAAGCTAGTAGGCACCAGCTCAGCAGGGAATCTTCTAGCTGAGATTTGAGCTGAAACCAACTGGCAGATCAAAGGTAATTCATATTCCTTAATAATTCAGGATGTAGAATTGTTTCATGTTTGCGTAAATACCCTGAGTTTATACAGGAATTAATTCTGCATTTATAGATACCTGACATAATATGATAGCCCAAACCAAACTTGGGATATTATCCTTCTTAGGCCTACAATCCCCAAGATATGTCATATTTGGTCTCATTCTGTTGGATAAGATTAGTTACGGATAATCATGCTATTATTTTGAATGTGACATGTATGGTTCACAGATTATGGACTAGAGGGGAATTGGAGATTTAAGATCCCCTTCAAAAATAGGAATCAACCTTCCGGGGCAGAACCAAACCCACCCCTCTGCAGACCAGACCGCTCCCCTTTTCAGGGAAAGGGATAAATTGGAATCATGGTCTCAGCTCAGGAGTTCGTCATAAGATCTTCAAAAACATCCAGCCAATAGGACGGACCGTATTGGCTTACACCCGAAAATATTATTTGGACTTTTCCCATATCTGGATTAACAAGTTCTGGACTCAGCTCATGGACTTTTCAGACGCCAATTATCTTTAAGTATTCATTCTTTTATCCATTTCTTACCCTCATCTGTGTGTTACCGTTTTTATGTTCAGTGAATTACTTTAGTTTTTCTTTATATTTTTTATGCACTATTTTCATCAACTTTTAATAAATGATATAAAATCATTTATAGGCTATTGTTCTATTCTGAGTATATCCCAAAATGAACCTGTGTCTTCGAAGTATGCTACTAAAGAGAAGTATTGTTTAGTTATATAGATATACTGTATAACTGTGCATGGAATATTAGGGGTGAATAACCAATTTTCTTACAGGTTGTTAGAAGTAGGGGTGCGGATAACCCCATAGATATATGTAACAGGTCATTCCACTGTTTTTCTGGGAATGTGGTGGCAGCGAGTATATTGATATTAATATTAATTGTAGTATATCGTTTGTTCACTAACCCCACCGGCTCCGATCTGTTCCATCCGTCGGTTGGTTGCTTGGAGTGTGTTTTCCGGTAGCTGATAGGTGGATGGGCGTCGCGGCCCGGAGGGTTCGTGACAGTGGGTACCCTCCCTGAAATTAGTTTTGGCAGGGTGGGATGTCTGACTGTGCACCAACGGGCACACTTTTGCTAGTAGTGTATATAAAGTTTTTATAATAACAATTAAAATACAAAATATTTTGCATTATGGAGAATGTTTCTATTGATTTCTTCAGGCCTCTGCCTTTTTTCTTTGTTCTGCAGCCATCCAGAGAGTTTCTTTTCCACTTTCAGATAGTTACCCATGTTCAGTACACTTTCTAAACCTCTCCCTCTAACTACTGTCTGGCCTTCCTGTGACCTCCAGTAATCAAAAATGACCAGAAAACCAATCATCTCGCTAAGAAGTAGCGCTGCAGAAGATAATAAATGCTAGAAACCTGCAGAAATTCATATGATTCATCCACAAAGCTTTTACTTTAGGGATGAGAGCTAGTTATAAATTATGGAGATGTATTTATAAAGGCGTGGTATTGCTAATTGTTAATTTATGGCCGTAGTTGTTAGGTTTTTATATATTCTGTATAATCACTTAGCCTAATAGCAGCCATTTTGTTTTTCGACGCCATTTTGTGTCCATATTACTTAGTCTGTTTTTCTCAAAATGTACCAAGCCCAAGCTGTTTCTCATGGCCATAGATAATACGTTATCTCAAGGTCTTTTGCCTCCTACATTCCAAGGTTTAGTACGTCATCGGCAGACACTGTGTCTGCCCACTTTTTCTTTGTGAAAACCCAATGTAATAACTAAATAAAGTGAGTTAGATTTTTGCTACAAAGAGTGTAGTTCAACTCTATCTCCCGGCGCTGTAAAAAGGTCTCTTAGTGCGTTGACAGGCATAATCAGAGTCCGGGGGACTAGTGAGGACATTTATTCTAACAATTGGTGTCAGTAAGTGGGGATACAACCTACAGGATAGTGAGTATTGAACTTATTAATTTTAGGTTCTGTCTTGCTTGTTCTGTAACTTGTATCAGCACATTGGTATAGATTTTAAAAACGTGGTCTGGAAGGGCGGACGCATGCCCCACGTCTTACAGATGGGTCTGTAAGTAGAGTGTCTGTAAGTAGAATGCCCGCAGGCTGGGACCTGTGATCGAGTTCTCTTAAGGAAGTTGCTTCTGGGTGGAGTGTTAAATTCGAAAGAGTTTTATTCCCTGAGTGGAATGTAAAAACTTGGTGCTGGTGTTCTAGAGAATTGAGGTAGACTCCGCAGGTGGCGATCTGCATTTTTAGTTTCTCTTTGGAAGAGGTAACTGGAAGCCGTACAAGAGATATATTTTCCCCTTGATTGATAGATCCCTATTTGTGGGTTGGACTCGCAACTTGTGGTTGGACTACAAGATAATACTCCCGCAGGCGGCGACCTGCACTAGAGAGTTAATGTTTTCTTCTTAAATAGAAGTTTCTTCAGCGTGAAGTGAAGTGTAAAACACGGGAGTTTTGGGATCGGGGACTGAAAGAGTTAAGCTAACCATTATAGAACGGACAGTGTGGTCCGGTTCATTTGAAGTTCGAACTTCTGAGTTGTGTTTTTTGCTAGCTAGCATTATACGGAACATTAAGAGACCTTACCTTTGTATGTCTTGTGTGTTTTATGTGTAACAGTTTGTTCTGTCAAATTTGTTAATTTGCTGAGCTTGCTTGCTTTGCGCTTATTGTTAACTTCGCTTACAGGATGGAAAGTTTCACAGTAAGGTGTCTGACCCAAACATGATAAGTCATTTAAAGTATATTAAAGTGTTTTAATTCTAAGTTTACAGGTTTCCAATGTGGGAAAATACTGATATTCCGAAGAATTTTCCTGGAAACACAAGAGGATTAGGTGATCCGTATTGGTGGTACAATTTATAGAAATCCATGGTTTGATAATATATTGGGTTGGATAAAGATGTATATTCTATTGTGAGCTCTTTTAGTGATTTTATTATAAATCTGGTTATATTAATAAGTAAAGTTTAAATTTGGTTAATGCTGGTTTCACTTAGAATGTTTGGACTCTATGTTTTCTATTATAAATGATTTTCCATCCTGGATTTTTTCAAGTTTCGTAAAATTTGTGTGAACCGTTATCTCTGCCACATTCCTAACCCCCTCTTTCCCGCGCCTCCTTCTCTTCTTTCGCTCGCATGTTATTAACTAGTTAATGGGAAGTATAAATGCGAATGGAGGTAGGAATGTCTACGGAAGGTTTTTTTTCTTATATTATAGAGGTTTTTGAGAAAGTGAAGATTTAGAAAGTGAAGGGCAAGGATCTGGTAGAGTTTCTGTTGGTGTTAAAGAGGAATCAGCTTCATAAAGCAAATGTTATTTGTAATAAATTAGATCATTAGTAAGATCCGTTATATCCATATAGCTAAGTAGGATGTGAAAATACAGTCACAGATAGATATCCCATGATGGCAGTGTGATGGATTTTCCCACAAGTGATTCCCTCGCTTTGGTACAGCTCAGGACAGAAGGTGTAATCCTATTTGTTGTCTTCATATACAAGGAAGCTGTTTAATTTTTTTGATGATACAGGGACTATGTGCTTCTCTATCAAAAGCTTCCTTATATAATGGTCCCTCAGCTAATTGCAAGTCTTTTGTAGAGATTTATTGGGGTACTTGCTGAGACTATATATAAAATATTGTCACTAATAGGGATAATGGCATATTGTTATTGTCTTATTTTCCTTTGCATTATTACCAGATTACCCCATTAACTTGATAATACCGGATTTAGTAAGTAAATTGTTATCTTATTTTCTTTAGTGGCATAACTTGTTGGAAGTAAAAGTTGATGTACGGATTTTTTTTTTATGCCCCTAACCCCCTTTTTTACAAATATAATTAATAGTATTCTGCCAATGGTTTGTACCTTTGTAAAGCAATGAGTAATTATAAAGACTATCTTCCTATTTTATACCCCTATTATAGCTCATAATACAGATAGTTCCTTAGTTTTGGATATTTAGGCCCTTATTAGCATTTCTGCCGATACCCAATGTAATACAGTTGTTGATTTTGAGAATGCCTTTTTTCTGCATGTGGCTGGTGCTAAGGCTCAGTCTTTTGTATTCATTTTTTGAAAAGTCCCAATTTATGTGTCACTGTTTGACATAGAGATTTGGTGGACTTGCCGTGACAGACTCTATGGCTCTCTGTGAAGTGTTAAAATAATAATGGGTTCAGCCACATGGTTTCTAAGATTATGTGAAATATGTTAATTGTCAAATATGTTAATGTGATTATTGTGTATCCAGAGCTGGAGGTATGTAAAATGTTTCTCTCTCCTCAATTGTCTTGCATCAAAAGCTTCCAGAAAATACAATATGCAAAGACTCAGTTCAATATCTTGGTTGTATAATATCTAAGGGTGAATATCTGGTCAGCCCCGCCAGAGATAAAGACATTTTTGCGTTTCAAACCACCCTGAATAAAGCTGAATTGGTCGGCTTCATGAACTTTTACCAACAATGAATCCAGCCAGCTCCCACTGGGACCAAATGCTCCAAAATGCACCATTAAAGAACTGTCCAAACATCATTCTATGGACACTGCAAATGACAAAGAATGTTTAAATAATTGTAATAACATTACCTCTGCCCCTGCTCTGAGCTTTGTGAATTATGATAAATCTTTCATTTGTATTGTAAGAGAACATTGTAAAATCATGGTGGCAGTTTTATCACAATATCACAGAGACACCTTGAAACTAGTCACTTATTTTTTTTTTCTCTCTAAGTCATTGGCAATCACTGTTCAGTGAATGCATCTCTGCAGCTGTACAATGGCTGTTGAGGCCCAACTTTATTTATTGGGCACGGAGAATGTTTAATTAACATCTAATCATGTTTTATAAATGCTAAAGAATAGAATATGAACTATCTGATGCCTCACAGAGTATGAGGTTATTTTAAATCCATCAGGTCTTAGAAGTTAATATATTCAGGTCTTACCCATAGTATTCCTTTTATTTACTGTATTAAGATTACAGGTTAAATTAATACCCAAGCAATTAATATTTAAATATAGGTGTAGATCTCTCTTCAGTCCGATTTTACATACCAATTAGAGCTGTTATGGTTGGTTGTGTTTGTGTATAGTGTATATAGAGCTTCAATTCCCAGATTCTGTTTAGAATTTAGTTCGTTACCGTGTTTTGTTATTTAGCTTAATCTTTTCTTTGACCCGTACTTCGTTTTTGTTTAAGGTTTAAGCTGTTAGTACATTGTTTCCAGGTATGATTTTAATGTAGTTGGTTTTGTGTAGAATTTGGTGGTAGATAGTTTGTAAAGGAGAATGGTGAGCTGACTTTACATTAATTTAATTTGTGGATTATTATCTCCTTATGTTTTAGTTGTTTGAATGGAATGATTGTGAGTTCTTTTATGTTAAGGGATCTCATATATGTGTATAAGTTGCTATTCTTTTCTCCGTTTCTTTGTTTCTTTCCTGCGTTCATACTTTTCCCTGAAAAGTTATTGTTTCGGTTTTAATTTTTTGTTTTCTCCAGATTCATTTTTTTTAAAGATTTTTTTTTTCTCTCTCAAGTATTGTTTTTAGACCTTTGGGTCTTTTATAAAGAGGGGATAGTTATAGTAATGTTATGGCTCATAAAAGTCTTAGCCACTATGTTTATTGCCCAAATGTATATATGTTTAAAAAGAAGATTTGAAAATTGCTAAAATATTATCCTAAATGAGGTTGTCCTGTTAGGATAGATTCAGATAAAGGGCCAGCTTTTATTTCTATTACAGCAGATTGTGTAATTGATGTTCATTGAATAGAAGTTTATATCCCAGAGTTCAGATGGTGTTGAACGAATGAACCGCACAATAAAAGAGAAGCTTAGGAAGGCTACTGCAGGTTCTTTCAGTAATGGGATATTATTTAAGCTGTATTAGCAGAGATTTTATGGCCCAATTCTATATCAAGTTGTCTCCTTTCGAAATTTTAATGGGTAAACCATTTCCTACGCTTTGGGCAGTTAAGACAGGGATATTAATTACAGGTGACCTGGAATTTATCCAGGAAGTTTATGTAGTAAAACTGATTGAAAAATTGAATAGCATCTGTGGTGATGTTCTTTGTTTTTTTCTTTATTTTCTAGTGCTCCGACGCACCCGTTTTAATCAGGTGATGTGGTCTTGATGAAGGCGTTATGACTCGCACAGCTATCTTGGTTGAAGGCAATCCATCGTGGATACCTGCTTCCAGAGTAAAGCGCGCACCGAATCTGTTGATTGGAGAATGAGATGGCTTTCGGGACCACCCGATGACTTCAGAGATGACAACATACCCACCCTCAAGGAGGAGGAGGATTAAGATGAGCCCAGATTCCAAACCAGTTATGAATTGTGAAATCCAGATGAAATATTTTCCGACCTGTCCATTTTTCATCTTATTCTGTGGTTTTTCTATTTTGAATTTATTAGGATAAACAGAGCTTCCCGCTCTATTGTCCCCGTGTTCCATTGCCCCTAGGTCACATTTGGGAGTATATTTTAAAGAAGCTCCTAAGTATAACTGACTTTTGTTTAGGAAATGTAAAAGTGTTCAGGACATTATAAGTAACTTGTTTAGTCGCTATTACAGTTCAGTTCCAATATGTCTCCAAACTATCTGGCTGATCAGCACTATAAGATATTGGATCCCAATATCCGAGAAGATGATGTAACCCGCTTAAATTTCCAGAACAACTAACAGACCTCCGTGAACGAACTGTAGATATAGTTATGATTCGGACTCAAAATGTTACTGTTGCTGAAGTTTTTTTTATTTTTATTGTTCCCTAATGTAAAATGTGGTTTCGTGAACAATGACATGAAGTGTAATCTCACCTACCAAACAATATCAGATCAGTAATTTGCAACAACTTAGCAATCACATCAAAGTAGATGAATATGTTTTCTCTGAATACTATTTCCACTGATAATTTTGCTATAAATTACATATAATTTCCATTTAGTTATCCTTCGGGATAAAAGGGTGGAACTGTTAGGTTTTATATATTCTGTATAATCACTTAGCCTATAATCGCCAGCAATACTTGCATTTTGTTTTTCGACGCATTTGTGTCCATATTACTTAGTCTGTTTTTCTCAAAAGTACCAAGCCCAAGCTGTTTCTCATGGCCATAGATAATACGTTATCTCAAGGTCTTTGCCTCCTACATTCCAAGGTTTTAGTACGTCCTCGGCAGACACTGTGTTGGCCACGCCACTTTTTCTCTTTGTGAAAACCCAATGTAAAAACTAAATAAAGTGAGTTAGATTTTTGCTACAAAGATGTGTAGTTCAACTCTATCTCCCGGCGCTGTAAAAAGGTCTCTTAGTGCGTCTGACGGCATCAATCAGAGTCCGGGGGACTAGTGAGGATATTTATTCTAACAGTAGTCATACATTTACGAAACTCTCGGTATGACGTTTCTGATACTGCATGTTTTTAAGTGCCTATACCACCCTTAGAGTTCACTAAGGCGTATTATATTTTCATTTTACTTCCCCGTTAAACATATTAGAAAATCAAACAGTAAAATTGGATAACAGTTTGTCCTTGGAAAAAAATAAAACAATGTTCAGTAAAGTGCAATAGTTTAATTGTTCACTTCCATTTTAGATTAACAGCTCAGATGTGAATTGATTTAATGTTATCTCTGAGTCAAGGTGAACTGCATGATGTTTTTCTTTATGCTGGCTAAGTTATGAATCTGATTAGGAAATGAAATTGTTTACAAGGAGATATCAATTATCTTGTATGGGTTTGTGTGTGCTTTTCAGTCTTACATGAATCATCCTGAATCTTTTAAAGCTTGCTATTTGGTCTTTAGTATAGTATAGTATTTGAGGTTGAATAAAGACATCTATAATACAAAACATCCATCTAGTCCAACCTACTCAGCAAGTTGATCCAGAGGAAAGCAAAAAAACATACAAAAACAATATAAAGGGTAAATAAATCCCTTCCTTACTCCAACTGGCAATCGGAAATATCCCGGGTCAACTGGGTGTTGCCCAGCTTATTCCAATCAAAGTTTTGTTGCGCTTTGTTGTTTTTCAGATGGGCAATCACTCGATTCACCAACATATGGCAACCCGCAAAACCATTACCTGCATCTGAAATTAAACAGACACCCAAACCGCACCAACAAAAACCATAACCCGCACCCCTCTGCTGGTGGGTTTCATAACTGCACCTGCTTCCAACTTCAGTAAAAGTTCGGAAGTTTGGAAACGAACCATTAAAGTCAATGGGAGTAAATATTTGAACAGTTCAGATAAATTACAGTTTGAATAAAAATTTTAACTACTGTAAATGGCTGTGCCACCTGGAAAATGGTCTGGGGAACATGCGCCTATCACCAAAATGCATTTAAACACTTCTTTCCCCAAGATCGGGAAATTGAGGGTTACAGAACAATACCTTCAAGGGTTACCAAATCGCCCCGCTACATTCGAGGGTTACCAAACGAACATTTAAGGGTTAACGAAATTGACCGCTACATTTAAGGGTCACAATGATACATTCAAGGGTTACCTAAATTGGCTGCTAAATCAAGGATAACAAAATCGATCTATACATTTGAGGGTTACTGAACGATACATTTGAGGGTTACTGAAAATGAAGGCTACATTCGAGGGTTACCAAAATCAACTGCTGCATTGGAGGGTTACGAAATCGAAGGATAATCGAGGGTTACCAAATTTGAATGTTACAATCGAGGGTTACCGATTCGAGAAGTAGATAATTATCAACATTTTTCGATAATTATCTAAATAAGTCTGCAAATTTGGAATGTTCAAATTCGTCCAAACTGCCCTTTGTGGGTCCACACATAGTCATGACCAGTACCCGCAGCTTTCTAACCAAACCTGACACGCAACCCATTCAATCTCAGTGTGGGTTACCAAAACCCCACCTGCAAATTTGGAAAAACATGAGTACTCGACCAGATGCAGGACTCTAGGCCATACAGTATCTCATCCTTAATTAACTTAGGTCAGGGATACCCAACCCATTTGATCTCAAGGGCCTCATGTACGGCCCCTCACCCCCAATAAATGTAAAGCTTATATAGCACTGCTCTGACTGATGAAGGGGGTATAGCCCGCAAAAGCTTGTCACTAAAAAAACTGTTAGTCCATAGAAAAAGTATGACAGTACTCAGCTATATAGGTTATAATTAAAACGTGACAAATGGTCACTAATTACAAACTGAGTGCAATATTTTCAATTATATTAGTACAGCCCTAAAAATTACATTACTACTGGAGCACTGGCTTGGTGATTGTGAACTGGGGGGCTTTTGCTGCTGCATAGTTTGGTTGCGTATCTCAGTAGTTGTGTGTTGGGCAATCACTCATTTAACCATCAGATGACAGGACACAGATCAGATTGCATTCCCCATTAACTTTACATGAATTAAAAAAGGGTTAAAAGTGTGTGGTTTGTAAAAGTTGTACTACAAGTAGCCTATGTTTTTTCCCGATCATGAAAGCTATGTATACCAAGACTCATCAAAATCCAGCCTGTCCTCAAAATGTTCTATTGTTGAACAATGCCCTGATAGTTTATTAAATGGCCTAGTAATGTATTTACGGTTAACACAGTCCTCATATCCCAATGCAAGCAACTCTAGTTTGCTTAATTGTAAGTTATCCAATCTGTCTTCATATTCAAGCTCCCAGTCCATTATTAGTGTAGTTGTCCTTCTCTAAAACCTTTCCATTTCCAAGAGGTCGTTTTTGCGCACAGGATTCCAAAACTGCACCGCATACTCCAAATTAGCCTTTGTAGAGAGGGAGAATAAAATTTGTTCCCTTGAATCCATACAACTGTTTATACAAGACAATATTTTGCTGGCTCTTAAATATATTCTACATTTTGTAGCAAAGGATTTAGAAGTTAATACTTAAAAAAAATCTTTTCATTAAAGAGAACTGTGTTCTCAGACAATTCATAAAAGGCTACCTGTTCCTTCAAAAAGATTGCTTCTTTAAGTGCAGCCTGAAGATATGGCACTGAAAGCACTTTCCTTCATCCTGCAAGAATAAAGCAGAATAAGCCAGCGGAATCTGACTTACTGGGAAGTCCCGCTAAATGGATGGCTTAAAGGGCATCTATACTGAAAAATAGGTTATTTTAAATTGACCATAACCGGAAACTATAATTCTTCCCAACCACCACTGTATCATTTTTTGTGATTTGCCCCCTATTCTTTAGATATCTAAAACTTCTTATATTTCAGCTGTCAATCAAGTTCCTTGCTCTCAAAAACTGTTCTTCTGTGAGCAGTTTTACTGTAGCTGGAATGGTGACAGAGTTTTCACAGTTGGAATGCTGTGTGCAGGCTTGACAGTTGGTTTGTGGGAAAAGTCAGGTCGGATGGAAGTGGGAGTGGTTAACAGAGAGTGGGTGATACTGTCCTGAGCAAAACTTATGGATTGAAGACATGCAGCAACACACACAAATCAGAGTAAGTGCTTTCATGTATTCAATTATAGATTAAGATGAGGCATTTTTTCAGTATAGTGTCCCTTTAATGCACTATATAATAGTCAAACATTGAGGGGTGGGCCAAGGTCACATACATTGTCTATCAATCAGCAGGGGCTTCCTCCAGGACTCCAAGGTTAAACAGAAGCTGGAAGCATTAGCCTTTTTAATTTTAAAATTAGGTTTTGTTCTCTTTCACCTAGTACAGCGACTTCTCAATTTAGGTGCAATTTAATCAAGGCTATAGTGCTTGTCTCCAATAAAAATGTTTTATATTATTTCTTATGATTTAATACGTGTATTAAATACATTGATTTCTTTATGTATATGTTTTCACTTAAATAACAAAAGTTCTGGACAAACTTTTTGAATGGTGCAGCCCTTCCTCTTCCATAGTCACTAAGTATTCAGACAATGACGCAATAATCATTGAATTAGGTGTTTCACAGGACCCATGGAAGGAGTACAACATTAAGCACCTAGTCACACAGTCAGATTTATAGACACAGAACAATCTGTTTCTATTATTCACGAGGAGGTGAAAACTTCTTCCCACCTCCCTGTGATAAACAGAACGCCCAGGGAACACTGCATTACTTACTTTACTGTCACTCCACTCTGCTCTATCTGTCCAGCTATCAGGAGCACTGTTACGACAGAGCGCTATCTTTTGCACATGCTCGCCAATACAAAAATAGGCATGCGATCAGGCAGTGCAGCTGACAGCCAAGAAGCAGGCCCACAGTGGAGCACAGGTAACTCCGGCGGGTCCCCCAGGTATTCTATTATTCACAGGGAGGTGGGATAAGCATTCTCATCTCCCTGTGAATAAGAAACAGATTTTGGTACTTTTAATCCAGTTGTGTCCCTTTAAGAAGTTCACATGAACCAGTATTGTCTGATAATAAAAATATAAGATTCTAAACAGTAATGGATCATGGAGCAATTCATTGTAAATTCTTTTGTTGGCCCTAGAAATAAACTGGCAGGTTCCCATAATCATATAAAATATTTTTTTCCCAGAGGAAAACAGTGATGGAAATAGCTAAAGTTGCATCACCTAATGTAACTTGTCGTCTAGAGGTCTGAATCGAGACCTTGGGAAGCAGGAGTTTTTTTTTTTACTTCTCTTTCCTGGCTATTAGTTGTTGAGTATTTATGCATGAAGTTAGATAGAAATAGATCTTCAATTCATGATAAAATGATCCAATTCGGTTTATGTTGATCCAAGTAAACTAGTAAATATTTTCAATAGGATTCCTGAAACAGGGTAAAATGTGTCAGGTGTAGCATAGAGGTTGGAACCATAAATCTTGTGGTGACTAAATAAAGGGAAGTTGTTACTGATCATTTCTGAGTGTCTGTCTCAGTCACTTCTTCTAATGAAGGAAAAAACACAATCTCTTTATTTCTAAAATAGTTTCTTCAGAATCAATTATCTAAATCATCTCCTGGTCTATTATTACCCTTCTTACGTTTTTATTAATAAATTGAACAATATTGTAGTACATTTAATATATACAATTATGGACACAATAAAAACATCTAAATCTCAATAATGAGTTCAGAAAATTAATCAGGAATTTTGTCGAAATGTAGTGCTCACAATAGAGCCCTCGACATTAGCGAGCTACCTAGCTGTCCTTATAGGAAAGTTAGGAGGATGTAGATAGTGACATTAATCAGGAAATATCTCTCGAGAAAGAAGATATATGGCTGAGTATCAAAAGGATATAGAACAATGGCCGCATGTGGGATTCAGACAACAAGATGGACCAGACAAGAAAATGTTCCTAGTGGAAAACGACCCAGAGGCCCTCGTGAGTCCGACTAGCACAAGCAGCTCACCAGCTTGCCTGATTACAAAAGTAGTGTGTTAGATTAGGCCTTGGAAGATCCTCAACAAATACAAAGGCATAATCCTTCTCCTTCTGGCGGTCTTTTTCTTATTCAACCTTTGTTCATTTTTATTAAATATTCAAGCCATTTTCTTTGACACGTCTTAACAGGCAGACTACATCTGTTAAGTAAATTCATGTTTTAAACACACTCGCCTTCACTGAATAACTTATTCTATATCCTTTGCAGCCCACTCAACCTTACGCTTCACAGTTCTTACGATTCTGAGTCTTCATTTCCTTTCGAATAGCAAACAAAGTAAAATCATAGTGAGAGACCCCTGACCCGTTTGGTCCCCGCGTGGAGGACTTAATCATAGGTAGGGACATAATACTGGTTGTTCAGGAAACAATTGGATCGCGAGTGTTAGGTTTTTATATATTCTGTATAATCACTTAGCCTAATAGCAGCCATTTTGTTTTTCGACGCCATTTTGTGTCCATATTACTTAGTCTGTTTTTCTCAAAATGTACCAAGCCCAAGCTGTTTCTCATGGCCATAGATAATACGTTATCTCAAGGTCTTTTGCCTCCTACATTCCAAGGTTTTAGTACGTCATCGGCAGACACTGTGTCTGGCCACGCCCACTTTTTCTCTTTGTGAAAACCCAATGTAATAACTAAATAAAGTGAGTTAGATTTTTGCTACAAAGATGTGTAGTTCAACTCTATCTCCCGGCGCTGTAAAAAGGTCTCTTAGTGTATCTGACAGGCATCAATCAGAGTCCGGGGGACTAGTGAGGATATTTATTCTAACAATTGGTGTCAGTAAGTGGGGATACAACCTACAGGATAGTGAGTATTGAACTTATTAATTTTAGGTTCTGTCTTGCTTGTTCTGTAACTTGTATCAGCACATTGGTATAGATTTTAAAACGTGGGTCTGGAAGGGCGGACGCATGCCCCACGTCTTACAGATGGGTCTGTAAGTAGAGTGTCTGTAAGTAGAATGCCCGCAGGCTGGGACCTGTGATCGAGTTCTCTTAAGGAAGTTGCTTCGTGGGTGGAGTGTTAAATTCTGAAAGAGTTTTATTCCCTGAGTGGAATGTAAAAACTTGGTGCTGAGTGTTCTAGAGTGTTAAGGTAGACTCCCGCAGGTGGCGATCTGCATTTTTTAGTTTCTCTTTGGAAGAGGTAACTGGGAGCCGTACAAGAGATATATTTTCCCCTTGATTGATAGGATCCCTATGCGGGTTGGACTCGCAACTTGTGGTTGGACTACAAGATAATACTCCCGCAGGCGGCAACCTGCACATAGAGAGTTAATGTTTTCTTCTTAAATAGAAGTTTCTTCAGTGTGAAGTGAAGTGTAAAACACGGGAGTTTTGGGATCGGGGACCGAAAGAGTTAAGCTTAACCATTTATAGAACGGACAGTGTGGTCCGGTTCATTTGAAGTTCGAACTTCTGAGTTGTGTTTCTTTGCTAGCTAGCATTATACGGAACATTAAGAGACCTTACCATTGTATGTCTTGTGTGTTTTATGTGTAACAGTTTTGTCTGTTAAATTTGTTAATTTGCTGAGCTTGCTTTGCGCTTATTGTTAACTTTCTTGCTTACAGGATGGAAAGTTTCACAGTAAAGGTGTCTGACCCAAACATGATAAGTCATTTAAAGTATATTAAAGTGTTTTAATTCTAAGTTTACAGGTTTCCAATGTGTGGGAAAATACTGATAACAAGACTGGTAAAGAAGTTCCGAAGAATTTTCCTGGAGGATTAGGTGATCTGTATTGGTGGTACAATTTATAGAAATCCATGGTTTGATAATATATTGGGTTGGATAAAAGATGTATATTCTTATTGTGAGCTCTCTTAGTGAATTTTATTATAAATCTGGTTATATTAATAAGTAAAGTTTAAATTTGGTTAATGCTGGTTTCACTTAGAATGTTTGGACTCTATGTTTTCTATTATAAATGTATTTTCCATCCTGGATTTTTTCAAGTTTTGTAAAATTCTGTGTGAACCGTTATCTCTGCCTACATTCCTAACCCCCCTCTTCCCGCGCCTCCTTCTCTTCTTTCGCTCGCATGTTATTAACTCGTTAATGGGAAGTATATAATTGCGAATGGAGGTAGGAATGTCTACGGAAGTTTTTTTTCTTATATTATAGAGGTTTTTGAGAAAGTGAAGATTTAGAGAGTGAAGATTTAGGATCTGGTAGAGTTTCTGGTGGTTTTTAAAGAGGAATCAGCTTCATAATAGCAAATGTTTATTTGTAATAAATTAGATCATTAGTGAGACCCGTTATATCCATATAACTAAGTAGGATGTAAAAATACAGTCACAGATAGATATCCCCTATGATGGCAGTTGTAATGGATTTTCCCACAAGTGATTCCCTCACTGTGGTACAGCTCATGGACAGAATGTGTAATCCTATTTGTGTTCTTCATATACGAGGTAAGCTGTTTAATTTTTTTTTTTTTTTAATGATACAGGGACTATGTGCTTCTCTATCAAAGCTTCCTTATAATAATGGTCCCTCAGCTAATTGCAAGTCTTTTGTAGAGATTTATTGGGGTATTTGCAGAGACTAAGAATATAAAATATTTGTCACTAATAGGGATAATGGCATATTGTTATTGGCTTATTTTTCCTTTGAATTATTACCAGATTACCCCATTACCTTGATAATACAGGATTTAATAAGTAAATTGTGTATCTTAATTTTCTTTAGTGGCATAACTTGTTGGAAGTAAAAGTTGATGTATGGATTTTTTTTTTTATGCCCCTAACCCCCTTTTTAACAGGATATAATTAATAGTATTCTGCTAATGGTTTGTACCTTTGTAAAGCAATGAGTAATTATAAAGACTATCTTCCTAGTTTATACCCCTATTATAGCCCGCTCATAATACAGATAGTTCCTATAGTTTTGGATATTTAAGCCCTTATTAGCATTTCTGCCGATACCCAATGTAATACAGTTGTTGATTTTGAGATATGCCTTTTTTCTGCATGTCGGCTGGTGCTACGGCTCAGTCTTTTTGTATTCATTTTTTGAAAAGTCCCAATTTATGTGTCACTGTTTGACATAGAGATTTGGTGGACTTGCCAGTGACAGACTCTATGGCTCTCTGTGAAGTGTTAAAATAATAATGGGTTCAGCCACATGGTTCTAGGATTATGTGAAATATGTTAATTGTCAAATATGTTAATGTGATTATTGTGTATCCAGAGCATGGAAGTATGTAAAAGGTTTCTCTCTCCTCAATTGTCTTGCATCAAAAGCTTCCAGAAAATACAATATTGCAAAGACTCAGTTCAATATCTTGGTTGTATAATATCTAAGGGTGAATATCTGGTCAGCCCTGCCAGAGATAAAGAAATTTTTGCGTTTCAAACACCCTGTGATAAAGCTGAATTGGTCGGCTTCATGAACTTTTACCAACAATGAATCCCAGCCAGCTCCCACTGGGACCAAATGCTCCAAAATGCACCATTAAAGACTGTCCAAACATCATTCTATAGACACCGAAAATGAAAAAGAATGTTTAAATAATTGTAATAACATTTATCTCTGCCCCTGCTCTGAGCTTTGTGAATTATGATAAATCTTTTCATTTGTATTATAAGAGAACATTGTAAAATCATGGTGGCAGTTTTATCACAATATCACAGAGACACCTTGAAACTAGTCACTTATTTATTTTTTCTCTCTAAGTCATTGGCAGTCACTGTTAAGAGAATGCATCTCTGCAGTCTGTACAATGGCTGTTGAGGCTCCAACTTTATTTTATTGGGCACGGAGAATGTTTAATTAACATCTAATCATGTTTATAAATGCTAAAGAATAGAATATGAACTATCTGATGCCTCACAGAGTATGAGGTTATTTTAAATCCATCATGGTCTTAGAAGTTAGATATAGTCAGGTCTTACCCATAGTATATTCCTTTTATTTACTGTATTAAGATTACAGGTTAAATTTATACCCAAGTAATTAATATTAAACATAAGTGTAGATCTCTCCCCAGTCCGATTTGATTCTCTACCAATTAGAGCTGTTATGGTTGTGTTTGTGTATAGTGTATATAGAGCTTCAATTCCCAGATTCTGTTTAGAATTTAGTCCGTTACCGTGTTTTGTTTATTTAGCTTAATCTTTTCTTTGACCCGTACTTGTGTTTTGTTTAAGGTTTAAGCTGTTAGTACATTGTTTCCAGGTATGATTTTAATGTAGTTGGTTTGTGGTAGAATTTGGTGGTAGATAGTTGGTAAATGAGAATGGTGAGCTGACTTTACATTAATTTAATTTGTGGATTATTATCTTCCTTATGTTTTAGTTGTTTGAATGGAATGATTGTGAGTTCTTTTCATGTTTAAGGGATGTTATCTCATATATGTGTATAAGTTGCTATTCTTTTCTCCGTTTCTTTTGTTTCTTTCCTGCGTTCATACTTTTCCCTGAAAATGTTATTGTTTCGGTTTTAATTTTTTGTTTTCTCCAGATTCATTTTTTTTAAAGATTTTTTTCTCTCTCAAGTATTGTTTTTAGACCTTTTGGGTCTTTATTAAAGAGGGGATAGTTATAGTAATGTTATGGCTCATAAAAGTCTTAGCCACTATGTTTATTGCCCAAATGTATATATGTTTAAAAAGAAGATTTGAAAACTTGCTAAAATTATTATTCCTAAATGAGGTTGTCCTGTTAGGATAGATTCAGATAAAGGGCCAGCTTTTATTTCTATTACAGCAGATTGTGTAATTGATGTTCATTGAATAGAAGTTTCATATCCCCAGAGTTCAGATGTTGTTGAACGAATGAACCGCACAATAAAAGAGAAGCTTAGGAAGGCTACTGCAGGTTCTTTCAGTAAATGGGATATTTATTTACCAGCTGTATTAGCAGAGATTCTTATGGCCCCAATTCTACATACAAGTTGTCTCCTTTCGAAATTTTAATAGTGCGTCTGACAGGCATCAATCAGAGTCCGGGGGACTAGTGAGGACATTTATTCTAACAATTGGTGTCAGTAAGTGGGGATACAACCTACAGGATAGTGAGTATTGAACTTATTAATTTTAGGTTCTGTCTTGCTTGTTCTGTAACTTGTATCAGCACATTGGTATAGATTTTAAAACGTGGGTCTGGAAGGGCGGACGCATGCCCCACGTCTTACAGATGGGTCTGTAAGTAGAGTGTCTGTAAGTAGAATGCCCGCAGGCTGGGACCTGTGATCGAGTTCTCTTAAGGAAGTTGCTTCTGGGTGGAGTGTTAAATTCTGAAAGA
Organism: Hymenochirus boettgeri; assembly: GCA_019447015.1. NCBI lineage: Eukaryota > Metazoa > Chordata > Amphibia > Anura > Pipidae > Hymenochirus > Hymenochirus boettgeri. The sequence continues at coordinate 139,013,728 of CM033473.1, forward strand.
GTTTTATTCCCTGAGTGGAATGTAAAAACTTGGTGCTGGGTGTTCTAGAGAATTGAGGTAGACTCCCGCAGGTGGCGATCTGCATTTTTAGTTTCTCTTTGGAAGAGGTAACTGGAAGCCGTACAAGAGATATATTTTCCCCTTGATTGATAGGATCCCTATTTGTGGGTTGGACTCGCAACTTGTGGTTGGACTACAAGATAATACTCCCGCAGGCGGCGACCTGCACATAGAGAGTTAATGTTTTCTTCTTAAATAGAAGTTTCTTCAGCGTGAAGTGAAGTGTAAAACACGGGAGTTTTGGGATCGGGGACTGAAAGAGTTAAGCTTAACCATTTATAGAACGGACAGTGTGGTCCGGTTCATTTGAAGTTCGAACTTCTGAGTTGTGTTTCTTTGCTAGCTAGCATTATACGGAACATTAAGAGACCTTACCTTTGTATGTCTTGTGTGTTTTATGTGTAACAGTTTTGTCTGTCAAATTTGTTAATTTGCTGAGCTTGCTTGCTTTGCGCTTATTGTTAACTTTCTTGCTTACAGGATGGAAAGTTTCACAGTAAAGGTGTCTGACCCAAACATGATAAGTCATTTAAAGTATATTAAAGTGTTTTAATTCTAAGTTTACAGGTTTCCAATGTGTGGGAAAATACTGATATTCCGAAGAATTTTCCTGGAAACACAAGAGGATTAGGTGATCCGTATTGGTGGTACAATTTATAGAAATCCATGGTTTGATAATATATTGGGTTGGATAAAAGATGTATATTCTTATTGTGAGCTCTCTTAGTGAATTTTATTATAAATCTGGTTATATTAATAAGTAAAGTTTAAATTTGGTTAATGCTGGTTTCACTTAGAATGTTTGGACTCTATGTTTTCTATTATAAATGTATTTTCCATCCTGGATTTTTTCAAGTTTCGTAAAATTCTGTGTGAACCGTTATCTCTGCCTACATTCCTAACCCCCCTCTTCCCGCGCCTCCTTCTCTTCTTTCGCTCGCATGTTATTAACTAGTTAATGGGAAGTATATAATTGCGAATGGAGGTAGGAATGTCTACGGAAGGTTTTTTTTCTTATATTATAGAGGTTTTTGAGAAAGTGAAGATTTAGAAAGTGAAGGGCAAGGATCTGGTAGAGTTTCTGTTGGTGTTAAAGAGGAATCAGCTTCATAATAGCAAATGTTTATTTGTAATAAATTAGATCATTAGTAAGATCCGTTATATCCATATAGCTAAGTAGGATGTGAAAATACAGTCACAGATAGATATCCCCTATGATGGCAGTTGTGATGGATTTTCCCACAAGTGATTCCCTCGCTTTGGTACAGCTCATGGACAGAAGGTGTAATCCTATTTGTGTTCTTCATATACAAGGTAAGCTGTTTAATTTTTTTTGATGATACAGGGACTATGTGCTTCTCTATCAAAAGCTTCCTTATAATAATGGTCCCTCAGCTAATTGCAAGTCTTTTGTAGAGATTTATTGGGGTACTTGCTGAGACTATATATAAAATATTTGTCACTAATAGGGATAATGGCATATTGTTATTGTCTTATTTTTCCTTTGCATTATTACCAGATTACCCCATTAACTTGATAATACCGGATTTAGTAAGTAAATTGTGTATCTTAATTTTCTTTAGTGGCATAACTTGTTGGAAGTAAAAGTTGATGTACGGATTTTTTTTTTATGCCCCTAACCCCCTTTTTTACAAAATATAATTAATAGTATTCTGCCAATGGTTTGTACCTTTGTAAAGCAATGAGTAATTATAAAGACTATCTTCCTATTTTATACCCCTATTATAGCTCATAATACAGATAGTTCCTATAGTTTTGGATATTTAGGCCCTTATTAGCATTTCTGCCGATACCCAATGTAATACAGTTGTTGATTTTGAGATATGCCTTTTTTCTGCATGTCGGCTGGTGCTACGGCTCAGTCTTTTTGTATTCATTTTTTGAAAAGTCCCAATTTATGTGTCACTGTTTGACATAGAGACTTGGTGGACTTGCCAGTGACAGACTCTATGGCTCTCTGTGAAGTGTTAAAATAATAATGGGTTCAGCCACATGGTTCTAGGATTAATGAAATTATTGAAATATGTTAATTGTCAAATATGTTAATGTGGTTATTGTGTATTCAGAGCATGGAGGTATGTAAAATGTTTCTCTCTCCTCAATTGTCTTGCATCAAAAGCTTCCAGAAAATACAATATTGCAAAGACTCAGTTCAATATCTTGGTTGTATAATATCTAAGGGTGAATATCTGGTCAGCCCCGCCAGAGATAAAGACATTTCAAACACCCTGTAATAAAGCTGAATTGGTCGGCTTCATGAACTTTTACCAACAATGAATCCCAGCCAGCTCCCACTGGGACCAAATGCTCCAAAATGCACCATTAAAGACTGTCCAAACATCATTCTATGGACACTGCAAATGACAAAGAATGTTTAAATAATTGTAATAACATTTACCTCTGCCCCTGCTCTGAGCTTTGTGAATTATGATAAATCTTTTCATTTGTATTGTAAGAGAACATTGTAAAATCATGGTGGCAGTTTTATCACAATATCACAGAGACACCTTGAAACTAGTCACTTATTTTTTTTTTCTCTCTAAGTCATTGGCAATCACTGTTCAGTGAATGCATCTCTGCAGCTTGTACAATGGCTGTTGAGGCCCCAACTTTATTTTATTGGGCACGGAGAATGTTTAATTAACATCTAATCATGTTTTATAAATGCTAAAGAATAGAATATGAACTATCTGATGCCTCACAGAGTATGAGGTTATTTTAAATCCATCATGGTCTTAGAAGTTAAATATATTCAGGTCTTACCCATAGTATATTCCTTTTATTTACTGTATTAAGATTACAGGTTAAATTAATACCCAAGCAATTAATATTTAAATATAGGTGTAGATCTCTCTTCAGTCCGATTTGATTCTATACCAATTAGAGCTGTTATGGTTGGTTGTGTTTGTGTATAGTGTATATAGAGCTTCAATTCCCAGATTCTGTTTAGAATTTAGTTCGTTACCGTGTTTTGTTTATTTAGCTTAATCTTTTCTTTGACCCGTACTTCTGTTTTGTTTAAGGTTTAAGCTGTTAGTACATTGTTTCCAGGTATGATTTTAATGTAGTTGGTTTTTGGTAGAATTTGGTGGTAGATAGTTTGTAAAGGAGAATGGTGAGCTGACTTTACATTAATTTAATTTGTGGATTATTATCTTCCTTATGTTTTAGTTGTTTGAATGGAATGATTGTGAGTTCTTTTCATGTTTAAGGGATCTCATATATGTGTATAAGTTGCTATTCTTTTCTCCGTTTCTTTTGTTTCTTTCCTGCGTTCATACTTTTCCCTGAAAATGTTATTGTTTCGGTTTTAATTTTTTGTTTTCTCCAGATTCATTTTTTTTAAAGATTTTTTTTTTTCTCTCTCAAGTATTGTTTTTAGACCTTTTGGGTCTTTATTAAAGAGGGGATAGTTATAGTAATGTTATGGCTCATAAAAGTCTTAGCCACTATGTTTATTGCCCAAATGTATATATGTTTAAAAAGAAGATTTGAAAACTTGCTAAAATTATTATTCCTAAATGAGGTTGTCCTGTTAGGATAGATTCAGATAAAGGGCCAGCTTTTATTTCTATTACAGCAGATTGTGTAATTGATGTTCATTGAATAGAAGTTTCATATCCCCAGAGTTCAGATGTTGTTGAACGAATGAACCGCACAATAAAAGAGAAGCTTAGGAAGGCTACTGCAGGTTCTTTCAGTAAATGGGATATTTATTTACCAGCTGTATTAGCAGAGATTCTTATGGCCCCAATTCTACATACAAGTTGTCTCCTTTCGAAATTTTAATGGGTAAACCATTTCCTACGCTTTGGGCAGTTAAGACAGGGATATTAATTACAGGTGACCTGGAATTTATCCAGGAAGTTTATGTAGTAAAACTGATTGAAAAATTGAATAGCATCTGTGGTGATGTTTCTTTGTTTTTTTTTCTTTATTTTCTAGTGCTCCGACGCACCCGTTTAAATCAGGTGATGTGGTCTTGATGAAGGCGTTATGACTCGCACAGCTATCTTGGTTGAAGGCAATCCATCGTGGATACATGCTTCCAGAGTAAAGCGCGCACCGAATCTGTTGATTGGAGAATGAGATGGCTTCAGGGACCACCCAGATGACTTCAGAGATGACAACATACCCACCCTCAAGGAGGAGGAGGATTAAGATGAGCCCAGATTCCAAACCAGTTATGAATTGTGAAATCCAGATGAAATATATTTTCCTGACCTGTCCATTTTTCATCTTATTCTGTGGTTTTTCTATTTTGAATTTATTAGGATAAACAGAGCTTCCCGCTCTATTGCTCCCCGTGTTCCATTGCCCCTAGGTCACATTTGGGAGTATATTTTAAAGAAGCTCCTAAGTATAACTGACTTTTGTTTAGGAAATGTAAAAGTGTTCAGGACATTATAAGTACTTGTTTAGTCGCTATTACAGTTTCAGTTCCAATATGTCTCCAATACTATCTGGCTGATCAGCACTATAAGATATTGGATCCCAATTATCCGAGAAGATGATGTAACCCGCTTAAATTTTCCAGAACAACTCAACAGACCTCCCGTGAACGAACTGTAGATATAGTTATGATTCGGACTCAAAATGTTACTGTTGCTGAAGTTTGTTTTATTTTTATTTGTTCCCCTAATGTAAAATGTGTTTCTGTGAACAATGACATGAAGTGTAATCTCACCTACCAAACAATATCAGATCAGTAATTTGCAACAACTTAGCAATCACATCAAAGTAGATGAATATGTTTTCTCTGAATACTATTTCCACTGATAATTTTGCTATAAATTACATATAATTTCCATTTAGTTATCCCTTCGGGATAAAAGGGTGGAACTGTTAGGGTTTTTATATATTCTGTATAATCACTTAGCCTAATAGCAGCCATTTTGTTTTTCGACGCCATTTTGTGTCCATATTACTTAGTCTGTTTTTCTCAAAATGTACCAAGCCCAAGCTGTTTCTCATGGCCATAGATAATACGTTATCTCAAGGTCTTTTGCCTCCTACATTCCAAGGTTTTAGTACGTCATCGGCAGACACTGTGTCTGGCCACGCCCACTTTTTCTCTTTGTGAAAACCCAATGTAATAACTAAATAAAGTGAGTTAGATTTTTGCTACAAAGATGTGTAGTTCAACTCTATCTCCCGGCGCTGTAAAAAGGTCTCTTAGTGCGTCTGACAGGCATCAATCAGAGTCCGGGGGACTAGTGAGGATATTTATTCTAACAGTAGTCATACATTTACGAAAACTCTCGGTATCGACGTTTCTGATACTGCATGTTTTTAAGTGCCTATACCACCCTTAGAGTTCACTAAGGCGTATTTATATTTTCATTTTACTTCCCCGTTAAACATATTAGAAAATCAAACAGTAAAATTGGATAACAGTTTGTCCTTGGAAAAAAATAAAAACAATGTTCAGTAAAGTGCAATAGTTTAATTGTTCACTTCCATTTTAGATTAACAGCTCAGATGTGAATGATTTAATGTTATCTCTGAGTCAAGGTGAACCTGCATGACGTTTTTCTTTATGCTGGCTAAGTTATGAATCTGATTAGGAAATGAAATTGTTTACAAGGAGATATCAATTATCTTGTATGGGTTTGTGTGTGCTTTTCAGTCTTACATGAATCATCCTGAATCTTTTTAAAGCTTGCTATTTGGTCTTTAGTATAGTATAGTATTTGAGGTTGAATAAAGACATCTATAATACAAATACATCCATCTAGTCCAACCTACTCAGCAATTGTTGATCCAGAGGAAAGCAAAAAAACATACAAAAACAATATAAAGGGTAAATAAATCCCTTCCTTACTCCAACTGGCAATCGGAAATATCCCTGGATCAACTGGGTGTTGCCCAGCTTATTCCAATCAAAGTTTTGTTGCGCTTTGTTGTTTTTCAGATGGGCAATCACTCGATTCACCAACATATGGCAACCCGCAAAACCATTACCTGCATCTGAAATTAAACAGACACCCAAACCGCACCAACAAAACCATAACCCGCACCCCCTCTGCTGGTGGGTTTCATAACTGCACCTGCTTCCGAACTTCAGTAAAAGTTCGGAAGTTTGGAAACGAACCCATTAAAGTCAATGGGAGTAAATATTTTGAACAGTTCAGATAAATTACAGTTTGAATAAAAATTTTAACTTACTGTAAATGGCTGTGCCACCTGGAAAATGGTCTGGGGAACATGCGCCTATCACCAAAATGCATTTAAACACTTCTTTCCCCAAGATCGGGAAATTGAGGGTTACAGAACAATACCTTCAAGGGTTACCAAATCGCCCGCTACATTCGAGGGTTACCAAACGATACATTTAAGGGTTAACGAAATTGACCGCTACATTTAAGGGTCACCAAATGATACATTCAAGGGTTACCTAAATTGGCTGCTAAATTCAAGGGATAACAAAATCGATCTATACATTTGAGGGTTACTGAACGATACATTTGAGGGTTACTGAAATTGAAGGCTACATTCGAGGGTTACCAAAATCAACTGCTGCATTGGAGGGTTACCGAAATCGAAGGATACATTCGAGGGTTACCAAATTTGAATGTTACAATCGAGGGTTACCGATTCGAGAAGTAGATAATTATCAACATTTTTCGATAATTATCTAAATAAGTCTGCAAATTTGGAATAGTTCAAATTCGTCCAAACTGCCCTTTTGTGGGTCCATCACTAGTCATGACCAGTACCCGCAGCTTTCTAACCAAACCTGACACGCAACCCATTCAATCTCAGTGTGGGTTACCAAAACCCAACCTGCAAATTTGGAAAAACATGAGTACTCGACCAGATGCAGGACTCTAGGCCATACAGTATCTCATCCTTAATTAACTTAGGTCAGGGATACCCAACCCATTTGATCTCAAGGGCCTCATGTACGGCCCCTCACCACCCAATAAATGTATAAGCTTATATAGCACTGCTCTGACCTGATGAAGGGGGTATAGCCCGCAAAAGCTTGTCAACTAAATAAACTGTTAGTCCATAGAAAAAGTATGACAGTACTCAGCTTATATAGGTTATAATTAAAACGTGACAAATGGTCACTAATTACAAACTGAGTGCAATTATTTTCAATTATATTAGTACAGCCCTAAAAATTACATTACTACTGGAGCACTGGCTTGGTGATTTGTGAACTGGGGGGCTTTGCTGGCTGCATAGTTTGGTTGCGTATCTCAGCTAGTTGTGTGTTGGGCAATCACTCATTTAACCATCAGATGACAGGACACAGATCAGATTGCATTCCCCATTAACTTATACATGAATTAAAAAAGGGTTAAAAGTGTGTGGTTTGTAAAAGTTGTACTACAAGTAGCCTATGTTTTTTTCCCGATCATGAAAGCTATGTATACCAAGACTCATCAAAATCCAGCCTGTCCTCAAAAATGTTCTATTGTTGAACAATGCCCCTGATAGTTTATTAAATGGCCTAGTAATGTATTTACGGTATACACAGTCCTCATATCCCAATGCAAGCAACTCTAGTTTGCTTAATTGTAAGTTATCCAATCTGTCTTCATATTCAAGCTCCCAGTCCATTTATTAGTGTAGTTGTCCTTCTCTAAACCCTTTCCATTTCCAAGAGGTCGTTTTTGCGCACAGGATTCCAAAACTGCACCGCATACTCCAAATTAAGCCTTTGTAGAGAGGGAGAATAAAATTTGTCTCCCTTGAATCCATACAACTGTTTATACAAGACAATATTTTGCTGGCTCTTAAATTATATTCTACATTTTGTAGCAAAGGATTTAGAAGTTAATACTTAAAAAAAATCTTTTCATTAAAAGAGAACTGTGTTCTTCAGACAAATTCATAAAAGGCTACCATGTTTCCTTCAAAAAGATTGCTTCTTTAAGTGCAGCCTGAAGATATGGCACTGAAAGCACTTTCCTTCATCCTGCAAGAATACAAGCAGAATAAGCCAGCGGAATCATGACTTACTGGGAAGTCCCGCTAAATGGATGGCTTAAAGGGCATCTATACTGAAAAATAGGTTATTTTAAATTGACCATAACCGGAAACTATAATTCTTCCCAACCACCACTGTATCATTTTTTGTTGATTTGCCCCCTATTTCTTTAGATATCTAAAACTTCTTATATTTCAGCTGTCAATCAAGTTCCTTGCTCTCAAAAACTGTTCTTCTGTGAGCAGTTTTACTGTAGCTGGAATGGTGACAGAGTTTTCACAGTTGGAATGCTGTGTGCAGGCTTGACAGTTGGTTTGTGGGAAAAAGTCAGGTCGGATGGAAGTGGGAGTGGTTAACAGAGAGATGGGTGATACTGCTCCTGAGCAAAACATTACTGGATTGAAGACATGCAGCAACACACACAAATCAGAGTAAGTGCTCTTACATGTATTCAATTATAGATTAAGATGAGGCATTTTTTCAGTATAGTGTCCCTTTAATGCACTATATAATAGTCAAACATTGAGGGGTGGGCCAAGGTCACATACATTGCTCTATCAATCAGCAGGGGCTTCCTCCAGGACTCCAAGGGTTAAACAGAAGCTGGAAGCATTAGCCTTTTTAATTTTTAAAATTAGGTTTTGTTCTCCTTTCACCTAGTACAGCAGACTTCTCAATTTAGGTGCAATTTAATCAAGGCTATAGTGCTTGTACTCCAATAAAAATGTTTTTAATATTATTTCTTATGATTTAATACGTGTATGAAATACATTGATTTCTTTATGTATATGTTTTCACTTAAATAACAAAAGTTCTGGACAAACTTTTTGAATGGTGCAGCCCTTCCTCTTCCATAGTCACTAAGTATTCAGGACAATGACGCAATAATCATTGAATTTAGGTGTTTCATCAGGACCCATTGTGACAGGAGTACAACATTAAGCACCTAGTCACACAGTCAGATTTATAGACACAGAAACATCTGTTTCTATTATTCACGAGGAGGTGATAACACTTCTTCCCACCTCCCTGTGAATAACAGAACGCCCAGGGAACACTGCATTACTTACTTTACTGTCACTCCACTCTGCTCTATCTGTCCAGCTATCAGGAGCACTGTTACGACAGAGCGCCTATCTTTTGCACATGCTCGCCAATACAAAAAATAGGCATGCGATCAGGCAGTGCAGCTGACAGCCAAGAAGCAGCCACAAGTGGAGCACAGGTAACTCCGGCAGGGTCCCCCAGGTATTCTATTATTCACAGGGAGGTGGGAATAAGCATTCTCATCTCCCTGTGAATAATAGAAACAGATTTTAGGTACTTTTAATTACCAGTTTAGTGTCCCTTTAAGAAGTTCACATGAACCAGTATTGTCTGTAAAATAAAATATAAGATTTCTAAACAGTAATGGATCATGTGAGCAATTCATTGTACAATTCCTTTTGTTGGCCCTAGAAATAAACTGGCAGGTTCCCATAATCATATAAAATATTTTTTTTCCCAGAGGAAAAACAGTGATGGAAATAGCTAAAGTTGCCATCAGCCTAATGTAACTTGTCGTCTAGAGGTCTGAAATCGAGACCTTGGGAAGCAGGAGTTTTTTTTTTTACTTCTCTTTCCTGGCTAATTAGATGTGTTTGATTTATGAGCCATGAAAGTTAAGATAGAATAGATCTTCAATTCATGATAAAATGATCCAATTCGTTTTTATGTTGATCCAAGTAAACTGAGTAAAATATTTTCAATAGGATTCCTGTAAACAGGGTAAAAATGTGTCAGGTGTAGCATAGAGGTTGGAACCATAAATCTTGTGGTGACTAAATAAAGGGAAGTTGTTACTGATCATTTCTGATGGTCTGTCTCAGTCACTTCTTCTAATGAAGGAAAAAACACAATCTCTTTATTTCTAAAATAGTTTCTTCATGAATCAATTATCTAAATCATCTCCTGTCTCCTATTATTACCCTCTTCTTACGTTTTTATTAATAAATTGAACAATATTGTTAGTACATTTAATATATACAATTAATGGACACAATAAAAACATCTAAATTATTCTAATAATGAGTTCAGAAAATTAATCAGGAATAATATTTCTGAAAATGTAGTGCTGCTCACTATTAGAGCCTTGACAGTTATCAGTACCTAGCTGTCCTTATAGGAAATGATAAAGGATGGATGTAGTATTACGTACATTAATCAGGAAATTATCTCTGCAGAAAGAAGATATATGGCTGAGTATCAAAAGGTCATATGCACAAATGGCCATGTGGAGATTCAGACACACAGATGGACCAGACAAGAAAATGTCCCTAGTGTGAAACGAAACCAGATGGATTCACAGATAGTAAACTGCAGCTCACACAGATGCCCTGATTACAAAATGTAAGTGTGTTTAGAATTAGGCCTTGGAGATACCCTCAACAAATACAAAGTGTACAGAAGACTCCTCGTTGTTGGGATGTGGGATATTTTAAGGAATTGAGGGATAAAATAGGATAATGCACATGTTTTGATTAGGTTTAAAGGGGAATTATGTATAAGCAATATATTTAATATTTGTAAAGATATCATTTAATGCATTTATTACAACTGGTAACAGTTGTATGAACAGATTTTCTTTGATTTCTTCATTTCAGGATTTCGAAATAAACCGTTAACAGTGCTGGGTTTTTGGTTTTTGTTTACAAATATAAAGTTCAAGTTTATGAATTATTATTTATGATTTATTATTTATGATTATTATGATCTCATGATCTGACTGGTCTTGCCCCCAAAAAATTACAAACAAAGCACTTTGTGTTACACACAACATATCAGCATGTCTTTATGATAGTGAGGGAAACCTGAGTGACTAGAGGAAACCTAGTGGAGGACTGGGCAGGTAGTCAAATTTCCCCTGAGCCACTCAAATTAAAAATTGTCTTACTGCTGTGCTGCAAGGAGTTTAGCCTCAGTGTTCCACACAAAATTGATGAAACTCTGTACAGCTATGTTCAGATACGGTTTTCTCCTTTGCTGACAAAAAATCGTAGCCTTGGGGCGAAGTGTGTTCAGTGGCAGAGTTGTGTTGTACCACATTATGCAGCCTGCTTGGTTTCATTGTTATCTTTATTTTTACTTTAGGGTTTCTCAAAGGGTGTCCCAGGGCACACTAGTGTGACTGAGACATTCAAATATTTTCACCAGTATAACTTACATTTTTGTTATTTTGTACTTTAAAAATATATATTGTGATAAAATTACAACACAGTTAATGTGTTGTTAAAGTGTAACTTTACAAAACATAATTTTAAATACAATACACACTGTAAAGTGCATAAAATATGGGTTATTACAACTTTATGTCCAACATTAAGAATACAGGTGTGCTTCAAAAAAATTGCATTCCCAAGTGCATCATGGTCTGAAAAAATTTGTGAACCACTGTATTACCTCATAGAAAGTTGCAGATGGGGCGCATTTTAGAATAAAAAAGGGATAAACAGAACTGCTACTTTAGTTTTAGCATGAAAATGAGCAGAGGAAAAAACACAATATCATAAGATATTATAAAAGGGCCAAAACCATGAGATGATTCAAATAATTTAGATCTTACCCCGAAAATATTTGAATTATGATGTGTTAATTAAGAAAAAACTGCAACCAAACTAATTGCTACTACTCTGGGACTAATTAACTGTGATATCAGCTTGGTTTTCTTAGTAATATATACTAAAATTATATTTTTATCTATAGACATTTAAAAGGGCATCTTATTATAGCAATATTTATTTTAATCCAGTCCCCCCTCTTCTTATTATGGCTCTTTATATCTGGGAGCACCATTGGCTCAAACCTCAGACCTGAGATGACATGGTCACCAATCTGAAGATTCTTGCAAAAAATGTATCCATGTAGTTGATTTATCCAGCTTTGTTAGACTTACTGGCATGGAATCACTGCCACCAACACAAGTAAATCAAGTTAGTAAAATATTTTTACGTTATAACTAAATGTTATTTTCTTCAGGATGCAGATTTGTGTCACATAATAAACTGCTCCTACATACATACCATATTCTTTTCCATTTTTAGTTGTGCAGGCAATAGTTTCTGGGGAGTTTTAACCATAGCCACTTTCGCTCCGGGCAATTATCCCTTCTGTGATTCAATATCGCGTTAGCCCACATGGGTAAATCCCAAAAATGATTGACCTGCTGCGTGATTTATCTGTTATCTTTATCTTTGTAAGTGATTTCACTTTTGTATATGTATATTTCGAAAAATTTCTTTGTGAAAATAATAAGCGCTAAATGTATTGCAGTTTAAACTCTGCCTGAGGCTCTTCCATACTATTTATATGTTTGCTGGACTAGAAATCAAACTCGAACCAGAGTTTGAACAAAACTTAGTACCTTAAGTACCTTAGTACCTTAACTTAATAGTTCGGAAGAACTCGGAATTTTTAGAAATTCCCGAACTACAAACTTTTCTGTTTTCTGAACTAGCTGACGTATTTTTGCTACTTATCGAAAATTTGATAATTATCGAAATCTCAAATCAATAATTCTTTTATTAACTGTATTTATTTAGAACTTTTCGAACTATTTTCCCCAATTGACTTGAATGGGTTTGTTTTTGAACTATAGAACTTTAAAACTTTAGGAAGTTCGGCCATCTCTAGAATTGAGCCTCGAAAGAATTTGACGATAGGTGTAAGTAGCCACAATTTGTTGTGCGTTGCTTAAAACATGGGGTTTTAAATTCTACAAAATTCACGAAATGTTGCAGTTTTCGAAGAATTTTGAACAGTGATTTTGCATTTTTGGAGATTTGGGGGGGATGTGCCTTTTGACTGCAAAATTTCACATACCATTTACTTTAATACATTAAGCAAGCAAAGTTTAACAATATTTCTAGCAAAATTATACCTCCCTTTTACCTTTTTATTTAAATATATAAATTTATGATTCTCAAGGCCAACGGTGAATATTTGTCGGCCTTGGGAATGCTCGTTTCTGTACTACTTTGGCCCTTTGTTGTTAAAGTTTATACCCAGCTTCAGCCACAATTACTGAGGTCCCTGTACAGTACCAGGCTGTTATATGCTGATTGGGATATTGCAGGGTATTTATTGCCAACAGATTCTTGTACAAGTCATTCTGAATTGAGAAAGCCAGTCGGATGACCAGCGAAAACATCTTCAAAAACTAAACTTCAAGTCCAGTTGATCTAACTGAATATCACAGATATACCATGACCTGGATAAATGAGAACCTTCACAAGCATATCAGGAAGAGAGTGGTCTGTTACTTTATTGTTGCCCTTTAATATCTGGCTGAACATTATGGACGCACTGGTGCTTTGACCCAAATGTGGCTTGATCAAAACCAGTTCATGACAGTGAAATTACACAGTTTTAATAAAAATTTAGTCAAAATTCCATGTTACTCTTGAATTAAAACAAGAAAATGTTGTCATGATATTTGAGCTGGATTTGAATGATACCTAATTAGTAACAATTGAATTCATGGCCAGTTTGCAGTGAATGGAAATTTGTGGCTTTTCAGATAACATGACACATAACATAATAAATGAAGGAATTTAAACACATTGGGATATGTTCCTGTATATATACTATAAAAAAAAATTTCCCCCAAGTGCTACTGTCTAATGAACATTAACATTGATTAAGTCTAGCCTATACTATTTAGCTTACTAATCAGGGGACAAGCACAACCAGCAATCAATATCATGTGGAAATAGAACCTTGTTAGTATTTTTATGATTCTGCCATTGTTAACCAATTTGTGCCAATTTTTTGACACAAGCCTCTGACTGAAAAAGTAAATCGCATCAATAAATCAGATTTATTTAATAAAATGGTAATTTAAACCACAAAGCAAATGCCACAATAAATTATATTCCATCAATTGATGTGTTTGTTAGAGGGACAGTCCCAGGTGTTATTGCAATTTTATTTTTGTCTCTAGTAAGCAAGACCCATCACTCTACTCATTTAAATCTAATCAGGGGCTCACTAAATACTTTATTGCTAACGGTGCCTTATATTGTTTGCAGATTGGAGAGGGTCAGAATTGCTCAGTCATTGCTAGCTATATTTCACATTACAGCGAAAACAACAGGCACCATCTGGAAGGTTCTTGACAGTAAATATAAATTGTTTACCTAATTTACTATAAACATCCCCAAAGCATTCATAACATTATAAGCAGGTAATGAAAGCTTTGAAGCTGGTTCTGTACACGTACATTGGCTTATTTTCTTCTCAATGTGTGCAAACTGTAATATTAAACATAAATTAAGGACTATCTATTTGTAAGATTTAACCGACTAAGGATGCATGTACAAAAAACGTAACCGTCCACACAATGTTGTGCTTTCGGAATGCATGCGATTTGCAAAAAATGGTGATTGCATGCGCTTCAAAATGTGAATCACAGCACAGAGCACCAACAGGGTTATTCAATAAAAGTTCTTATAATTTAAAATGGTGCTAATTTTGCCCCAACCAATCAGATGTTAGCTTTCAAATGTTAAATCAGTTCTGATTGGCTGGGGCAAATTTAGCACCATTTTAAACGATAAGAACTTTTATTGAATAACCCTGCTAGTGTGGTCAGACCAATTGGCTAACACTAGCCATGAACTATAAAACATGCTAGTGTGGCCTAGCCCTAACTGTTATATTGAAAATTAAGTTTTGAATAATTTTGTTATATAATGGCAAGTAAATAGAACTTAAAGGAGAACTAAACTTACATTTTTAAAAACGTAATGTGAACGTTTTTCAACCCCAGAACACCTATACATTGTAAGATTCTTCTCTGGTACGTTGCATTTAGTACATGTGAAAAATAGATTCAGTAAATAAGAAGGCTTCCATGTTGTTGCCAGTACAACCCACAGATCATGAAGTCATCAAAGAACCAGGCCCCCTGACACCAGTATAACTGTCTCTATGTATTTTTTATTGCTTTATTGCATGTTATTAGCCAGCGGTTCTGGACACATGCATTAGCTAAGGGACATAAAAGAGTGTTTTGCATATCTCTGCCCCTTACTCTGGGAAACATGGGAGTAAGAAATTACTTCTTGTTTCTTAGGCTTTGTGGGCAATGCTATTCATATAGCATGAGACTGCAAGATGCCTTCTGTTATAAGAAGGTGTTTCTCTGCATTTATGCTCAGTGAAGGGCTTTTTGCTTCTTTAGGCCCCCCTCTCCCTAAGTTTTCTAGCTGCCTTTTCTACTGTATGCCCAAGTCCTACCACAAAGAGCCATGAATCTGTATCTTGCACTGACGAGATCTAACAAGATTGAAACATGTCGTGTCTGCAGGTCAGATGATTGGCTCTATATATTAAGCTTTATTGCATGTTATTAGCCAGCGGCTCTGGACACATGCATTAGCTAAGGGCCATAAAGGAGTGTTTTGTATATCTCCGCCCCTTACTCTGGGAAACATGGGAGTAAGAAATTATTTCTTGTTTCTTAGGCTTTGTGGGCAATGCTATTCATATAGCATGAGACTGCAAGATGCCTTCTGTTATAAGAAGGTGTTTCTCTGCTGTCTCTATGTACAAAGTGTTTTCTATACAGATGTCTACACACCAATATGGAAGTCTCTGATAAGACTTTGAAAGCTGCTTGTTACCCTGCAGTTTATTTACCAGTCAGTGTGAGTTGCTGGAAAATAAACTGAAGGGTAACAAGCAGCTTTCAAAGTTTTATCAGGGACTTCAATATAACATTTTTTCCCTTTCCCTAGCAAAGATAAAGTTTCCAAATGTACATGGATTCTCTGCTTATTTAGTGGTAGCGCACCAGGTAAGGCACCAGGTTTAAAAAATACACAGTTCAGAAGGTCACAAGTTCAATACCCAAGACTTACCTTTTTTTGTTTCTATTATATTCCATGCAAAAGATAAAGCTTCTAATTGTACCTAGGCTTTCAGCTTATTCAGCTAAGGTGGATTGTGGGAGCTGACCCTTAGTACTCACAGGTTATTTTCATAAATCGCCCAATAGCCACAGCAAAAGGAGAGGTGAGACAACGCTTGTAATATGTTTGAGAACATATGGGACAATGTTGTCTGGAGACTTTAGTTCCCCTTTAAATGGAGTTATAAGTAGGGTACCAATTACAGCTTAACCTTTAGTTAATGTGCTATGCTCGAGTCAGTCAATCACCCTGCAAATCCGGTCACCACTTGCTCGCTGCCTGTGCTAATCTGCCGGCTGACGTCACTGCCCGTCGCCGAGTAGTGATGTCAGCTAGCAGATCAGTACAGGCAGCAAGCAAACGTTGCTGGATTTGCAGAGTGAGAGTGACTGAACTGCTGAGGGACTGAACTGGAATACAAGCACAGATGCTGGAATACAACCACTTAAAGGTAAGTCCACTGAACTGGGGGGGAGGGTGCTTGCCACTGCAGATTTTTGGAAACTACAACTCCCAGCTACTAAAGTGTGCTGGGAGTTGTAGTTTCCAAACATCTGGAGTGCCAAGGAATAAGGCATTTGTTGCCTTTTAAATGGACAGCAGCATTCTCATACAGTAATAGACAAATCCAATATGGCTATTACTATATGGGGCTACTGTATATGAATTCTGCTGTCTATTTAAAGGGTAACTAAAGCCCCAAAACAATACAGAATCAGAAGGATGATGGTATCTATTGTTGCCTTCTGATTCTGTATTGTTTTGAGGATTTAGTTGCCCTTTAAATGGACAGCAGAATTCCCATACAGTCCTCACCCTGGGTATGAGGGGAAAGGAACGAGGGGGGGGAGTATAATTGTCCTTTAATTCATTAAATAGGAAAAACACCCCTAAAACTTGCACATACAGTATAAGCTCAAAATGTCAGTGCTTTACCTTTTTGTTGGTGCTAAATCTATTATGTTTGTTGAATAAAGTACAGAAGTCTGAAAAAGTAACACAATTTTCATTTTTATAAATTTAAATAAATTGAAAGTTCTGTACAGTCTAATTACATTGCCTATTTCTTTGTATAGTCAATTTTATAATATTTCATAAATATTCATGCATTGTTTAAAACAATTGGATCCATGATGCTGTCAGTCTTCTAGTTTCTACAGTCTTGTGTGGATTTTGACAGTTATATACAGTAATATTCTAATGTCTTTGGTAATGGGTTAATCTGTAATTAAGGATAGCTAGATCATTGACTGCTTTGGTAACCTAGGTATATTTACACAGAAAAAAGGAACAATAACACAGCATGTCTGTCAACAGCAGAACCTCATGGAAAAATCACATATATATTATTTAATAATATATATGTGCTTATACACATAATATATTACTATATTATTATATTATAATAATTTAGTAATAATAATAATAATAATAATAATAATAGTACTGATGTATACCTTCAAAATAAGGTATTAAAGGGCATTTATAGTGGGATTTATTTTTCTTTCTATGTGTTCTATAATTCCCCCCAACCCCCAGAGTACTTTTTTCCCTTCAGTTTCCTCCTCTGTCCTGAAATATATAAGTTAAAAGAAGTCAAGATTTTAATACACCACTCCTGCTTGAGCTGTCAATTAAATCCCCTAACAGCATGCCAGTGTAGTGTGTAGGCTTTCACAAGTTTTACAGCAAGTCTCCCAATGACTCCTTACTACTCAATAAAATACTTGGCAAATACTGGGTTAAAAAAAGAAGTAAAGGGAACGAGAATGAAGCGTTTTTACCAATTTATTGCCTGTCAAAGAGAGATCAGGCTGCAGTGATAAGGCAGGACTCCGGTCTTTCCTCACCCCCTCCCACTTCTTATATAGCAAGTATCTCCAGAACAACCAGGCTTACATACCAAGGTTTTTTTTGTTTACAAAGGTTAGAGTTACCAAAGGTTAGAGTGATGTATAGGAGGGGAGGGGGAGTGAGGAGCTCAGCAGTAAATCAGACAGTGTGCATACACAGGCTTCAGAGAAAGGTAAGAATAAGGCAGAATACACTAACCTTTCTTTATGTCTGGTTTAGAGTAATGTATAAATTTCACTATAAATGCCCTTTAATGTATAATTGTTGTATAATGTTAATTATAAGGTATGACTTGCTTTTCTAAGTATTAACTACCTAAAGATATACCTGTGAAATCCTCAAAATCATTATGAGAACTAAACGTATTTTTTCTAAATCCCAATGTGAAACTTCTCCCCAGAACACCTATACATTGTAAGATTCTTCTCTAGTAAGTTGCATTTAGTACATGTAAGTAAAAGATTTTGTAAGTAAGAAGGCTTCCATGTTGTTGCCAGTACAACTCACAGCCCATGAAGTTATCTAAGAACCATGCCTCCTGACCCCAGGATTTACTGTCTCTATGCACAAGTGTTTTCTATACAGATGTCTCCACACCAATATGGAAGTCCCAGATAAGACTTTGAACAAGACTGCTTGTTAACCTGCAGTTTATTTACCAGTCAGTGTGAGTTGCTGGTAAATAAATTGCAGGTTAACAAGCAGCTTTTGAAGTCTTATTAGAGACTTCCATTTTGGTGTAGAAGCATCTGTATGACATTTAATTATTATTCTTTTCCTAGCAAAAGATAAAGCTTCTAAATGTACCTGTTCAAAGCTCTAGACTTACTCTTTTTTTGTTTCCATTATGTTCCTGACAAAAGATAAATTTTCTTAATTTACATAGAAGATCTACTTTTGCAGTGGGGGTGCACCTGATAAGGCACACACTTAAGAAATACACAGTCCAGAAGGTTCAAATCTCCAGACTTAACTTTTTTCCCATTATTTTCCTAGCATAAGATAAATTTGCAGGTTCAATTCCCCAGACTTATATAATGGTTTTTACATTATATAAAGCTTGTTTTATGTTTGTAAATGAGCTCTGTCTATTGGGACAATGTTTTTTGGAGACTTTAGTCCTTCTTTAACTTGAGTAAGCTCTTACATTTATTGTATCACCCCTACTCCTCCCGAAATGAATGCACAGCTTTGCCACACTACATGTAACGTTCACAAAACTAAGGTATAATGTATTTTACAAGAAAAAGAAGGATTAAAAAAAGATTAAATACCCTTATATCCACAAGAAAAAAGGTTTTGGCAAAAAGGTATCTAAAATCCCCATATCCATTATTTGTCTTTTCCTATATATGTCAATGTCAATACTGTGCATTACAAAATTACACTTATTTAAGGGCACTGCGTTATTTCAAAATATTTTTGGAAATATTGTAGCACAGTGGGGCCGAACAATTAACATTTTAGTTAAGTTTTGCACAACCTTGTACCATGAAGTTTAAAGTGGTATTCTAGAGGACTTTAAAGGAGTATAAATCTTACCTTTCCGTGATGCAATACCAGAGGTTATTGCATTTATGTCCGGTATTGCATTGCGGGATTGCGGAAAGGTAAGATGTGGGGATTTGCTATATTGAATCTCCCCGCGTATGTAGCAAGTTTTCGTACTAGTAATGAGATACAAAAAGTTTCTCCAACCCAAAAATACAAATTGCTTTACATATTAAAAAAAACAAAAACATTTGCATTATAAAGAAATAACTAAGAGCTTATTATTACTATTTTCAAACAAAATCCTTAGCCAGTTATGAATTTCGCTATGAATTTCTCATTAAAAAAACTGTTGCTACATACTGTTAAATATTACTTGATATCTTGCCTTCCTATTCTAGTAAATATTCAAACTTCTTCTTTGTTTCTGTTTACACTAATGAGGGAATTCTTCTTTCTGGATCCACTTCTCATTGTTTGAAAATAGACTAGCTAACCAAGATAGAAGTACAAATGTGGTTAGACCTCATAAAAATAAACAAAGTTCCAGTGACAGGTGGTATTTATCCTTCCCAGGTGCTAAGGTCAGTAGTTACCAGACCACTACCTTAAATATTCTTGGATTCCTTGATATCTGGTCTTGTTCATAAGGGACTGGCAGATTGCTGGTACCGTTATTTAAAAAGGCAGAAGTGTATTGGAATACATTTTAGATCACTACATTATGATTAGGTTCAAACATAGTTTTAAGTGTAAGATCTCGCAAAACCAATCTGGCTTAAAGAAAGTCTACAAAAAGTAGTTAAAAATAATGATGCCTGAACCGCTGAGGGGTTTGCAGAAATGCCCCAGGTTTAGATACAGTGTTTAAAAAAAAAAAAGAATTCTATCATTACTGCGTTGAAATTTCATCAGTAGTTTGACTGACTAGGATTGGTGCAAGGTGATTTAAATAGTCTTGGGGAATTGGCTACAAATGAGGTTTAATGTTGGGATATTCACTGATTAAGACTTAAAGGGACACTATACCGTCCTATTAATGTTGCTTGAAAATGTATCTCTTATTAACAGGGAGGTGAGATCGCTTATTCCCACCTGCCTGTAAATAATAGAATGCCCGGGTAACAGAGTTTGACTTATCTACCGTTGTTCAGTTCATGGCCTCTCCCCAGCTGGCAGGCGAGCTGTCCCGATCGTGCTCCTATCTTAAACATTGTGTGCATGGATTTTATTCACAGGGAGGTGGGAATAAGCAATCTCAACTCCCTGTTAATTATAGATACATTTGCAAGGAACATTAAAAGGATGGTTTAGGGAGGGAATGTGTGTGTCTGTGCTGCAGGTTTTAAAACATCTTTAACCTTGATATGACAATGAATTTTAAGGGACAGTTCAGTGGAAATTATCAATATTTGTTAAATTGTTAGTTTGTGTAATGCCTTCTTAGTTATTCTACATATTCTCTCCCATTTTGAAAAATCTGTTGATTTCATACCCTTTGCTGTTCCCTGCTGTTGACATTAGGGAGCTGACATTTCAGGTTCTAACGGTCCTTCTTCTTCCCAGGATGCACCACATCCTTGGAATGTTCCTAACAGTAATTTCTACTGATTGGCTGTTGGATGGGTCAAAGATGCTCAGATCTCTACTGAGCAACTGAATCAACTCAGGCACTAGGTCAAGGGCAAAACCAGTCAGTATTTCGGTTGCATTTATTTATACACAGACAAAATGCTAAATTAACAGATTAAGGTCATTGGGATGAAAAAATACTGCTCTTTTTTTCTGAAAAGCATATGTATTTGCACTGAACTTCCCCTTTAAATTTCAGAATCCATTCTGATTAAATACATATATCCAGTGTAGGACTGGACTAATGGGGCCCACCAGGAAATATGGGACATGGGGTCCACAGAACATTTCAGAACATTCAGAACATTTCATATTGCTATTATTACTCATTTACATATTTATCTCCTACTGACTCCTTTTGTTTATTAAAAATGAATTTCTCTGTTTTTTTGAGTGAATGATCTGTGGGGGATATTCCCCTGCAACCCTGTGTGCCAGTCGGTCACTGCATATTGTGTGCATGGTTACCTGCATATTGTGTGTATGGAGTGTATTAGTAGGTGTGTTTACCCTGTTAGGGGGTATGGTTTTGGTTTTTGTAATGACGGTGACGCCGGCGCCGCGTCTCGCAAGATCCGGAAATAGCCGAACCCGGAAGCGGCTGCAACTCGCGGCCACCGCCTGACTGAAGCGAGGGGATGCCTTCCCCCTCCATCTCAATCACCCCATTGGCTACACGCCGCGGGACTCCCATTCACCAACAGCAGATAGCAGCAAATGCTGGGAGTTATAGTTTGTAAACATCTGGAGGACAACCCTGTTATAAAACTTCATACTTCATTATACATAAAACATACATTGTGCTTTACAATATATATCATTGTGCTTTTATTGTATACATTTTTTTGATTTTGTAAGTATGTGTGAGTTGTTTGTGTAGTTGTGTGTGTTTGAGACATGGTGTGTAGCCCTGAGACACAGACGAATTTCATACAGAAAGTGATTTGATTTGATCACATGACCCTGAACCCCTGGAATGTTCATGTTTGGGGACTGGACCCATTATAGTCAATGGGAAAATATGTCCTGAAGTCCCAGAAAAAGAACAAGGAGAAGAAAAAGCAGGGATTTCTGGAAGGATTATCATGGTCAGTTGCTCGAACAGTGCATCACCAAAATGCTAGCCACACCCACATACACTTTTAAAGGCCACTTTCACCTTAAAGTATGCCTTATATATATTTTCCATGCCTTCTCTTTGCAGATGATGTTCATTTTAAGTTTTATAATAATGTATAATAATAAAGAAAAGTCTAGGATTGTCCCACAGTCAGGGCCATTTCTAGCCATTTTAGTGCCCTAGGCACCCTCACCACCTAACCCCCCATTTCACCCCCCAAAATAAATTTAAATAAACACTGTTCACTGCTGCTGTCCTTTATAGTGGAAATGCTTTACTAGTTGGTAAGAGGGGCATGCTGTAACAGGTGAGGCGGGCATGTATACATACGTTTGTGCTTATGCAGCGACACTGGCCACCAATGAAATACTGATTGGAAGGACAGGATAGGTGTCAGTGGATGCGCCATGTGTGTCAGTGGATGCGCCGTATGTGGCACGAGTGTTCTCCTCAGAAATTGTTTCCAGACGGGTAGGGCAGAACAGGGACTTTTGGTGAGATCTGAGATGATTAACTCTTTCAATGCCAACAGACTTTCCTATTAATACTTTCAGTGCCAGCACTTTCCCAGAGTATTGCCATTAACCCTTCAGTGCCAGCACAGTATTATCTATAAGTCTTTCAACTGCCAGCATTGATATACAGGTATATAGCAGGTATGTACCTGCTTTCCAGGTCTCCTCCATTGAATTGTTCACGCCTCTCCTACTCTAAGTTCCAATTGGAGAGTTGGGTGGAAGGAGGAAAGAGGCAGGGACAGGGATATCATGGCTGCTAGTCATAGGGGCCACTGTTATAAAGTCTGCAGTCTTTACAATTGTTCTCCTCGGTACTATTAGCTAGGCTCACCCCCCCCCCCCTCCTTCCTTCACCTTCAGTTCATTTGCAACATTTGTTGCTAAATAGAGTGTGTGGAGTTCAGGCTCTGTACTATATACAATGTTACAAATTACAGCAGAACAAGGAGAGCAGTTCTGAAACTGAAAGTAAAAGCTGACAGGGAGATTCTAGGGAGAGGAATAGGTGCCCTGGGTCAACATAGGCGCCCTAGTTCTTTGCCCACAGAGCCTGTGACCCAGAAGAAGAGGTGGGATGTACCTTGAAACCTACATCGGTCTGTTCCCATTGTTTGGCACATGGATCCGGCTTCCTGCCAGTTTACTCAGAGATGAAAAATCTGCACGTATGGATGATGTGGACCAGAATGTTTGGCTTCAGGCTCTGCATATTGTTGGGCTCCAGTCACAGTTTGGGATTCCACTGCTAAAAGATGTGATCCTGTTGATGAGACCTATCTAGTTTGTACTTACATTGATGGTTTGGCTACATAGCCCACCTGTCAGTTTAAATATTGGCTTTCCATTCATCTATGGCTGTTTTCCGTAATATGTAGTAGCTTGAGTGCTTACTTTACTTACATCCTTAGTGGCTGAACTTTGTTACTACCACTTTATACCACATTACTGGTCTCCCGACCAGGTGTGTGTTTTTATATACTGCTTTAATAAAGATTGTGTTTTTACTATTAAGGTTGGGTGTCCATCTCCCTCACTGTCTGATATTTAGGAGGTAGTCTGCCTCACCTAGTTTATTTGGGCACTTTATATGCAGTAGGAGTGCCTTGTGGGCTTTGAGCCCCAAGTCTAACTTAGGTTCTTTCCCTTATATTAGTTGTCGGATTGTCCCACAGAAACTGGGACCCCTAGATGTTTTGCTGCTTAAGATGAAGGGCAAAGCTGTTACCCCATCAAATTATCACAAACAAATAAGCACAGGTGGCAGAATTGTGGGCAGCAGCTGTGTTAAAAGGGTTGATTAATAAATGCAAATACTTTAACCAGGAAAATAGACATAAAAGTGACAAATGCCTAATTGTGCCATTGCGAGAGTTCTATTAATAATTTCTCATCTTTAAACTGTTAACACTTTAAGCGCTTGCAGGTAGGGTCAGTACAGAGTGTTAAGATACTTACAGGGGGATTCAATAAAAGTCTTATCGTTTAAAATGGGGCTAATTTTGCCCCAACCAATCAGATCTTATTTAACACTTGAAAGCTAACATCTGATTGGCACCATTTTAAACGATAAGAACTTTTATTGAATAACCCTGTTAGCATATAAAAGACCAAAGTGCCAGAACAGTGGGTAGCTGGGTTACAGCCAGTTTGTTACCATGTGTGTGCATGTGTGACTACTTGTTCGATTTGGTGTACTTTTTAATGCAAAATAACAAAACAACTATGTAACTATATATACAGTGTACCTTAGAGAGTAAGGCAGCCATGAACGCTAATTATATTAGAGTAATGTATTCTTACTTTGAAAATAAATGCTTAATCCATGCAATTATAGACATAAACTTGTCAGCCATTATACAGTAAATAATGTATAGCCCCCTTTGTTGGGTTATAACTTAACCTTGCAATCACTTTGTATTTGGACCATACACCAGCTGTTCTGAGTGACTGTCATGTTATTCATTTCATAAAGTGTTAGTTGCTCTCTACAGAAATAATTTCCTCCAAGGCATATCATTCACTAACATAATTTGACTATAGCTTTATCACTTTATCTTACACTTCCTGGACTGTTTAGTTTCCATTTAGTAGCCAAACTGAATAAAATCGAATTGTTAAGGAATCTTTTTGTAGTTACAGTATCTTAATGATACGGTACATTACATTGCATGTTGTAAAAAGGTCATTCATTTTTTATTGTAATGTCTGTGTAACTATCAAAATGCATTCCTAATAACTTTTAAGATATTTGCCATTGAAAATGAAACGTAGAATTCTTCTGGACTTTTTATGATACCTTTCATAGCTACACACAAACTAATTGGTCATTAACATTAAAGGGCATATTTATCCTCTTCAAAAACATATGTATGTATGTATGTATGTATAATTTGATTTATAAAGTGCCACTTGGGTACGCAGCGCTGTACATTATAAAATACAGAGTATACAAATGGGGATGCAAGTGCAAGCTATTATACAGATAAATTGAATTTACATAAATAAAGTTTCAAAGGTTAAAGTATATATATATAAAATAAGTGTGGTGTGCCTTGACATATTAGGAAAGAGATCCCTGCCCCAAAGAGCTTACAATCTAAGTGAGAGGGACAACATAGAGATACCAGTGGGGGAGGGATAAAGTGCTCAGACAGCTAACAATCACTAATGTAGGATAACAGTTTAGATTAAAAAGTACCCCACAAACCTCTATTTTTACTTACCTTTCTCCTGTGCACTCCCGGGTCCAGATATCTTACCCTGCAGGACTGGTCCTTCGCTGCACTTTTCCGGCTCTTCTGGGTGGTAGTCATCAGTCAAAGGTCACAAAGACACAAACAGCAGCTTCTTTAAGTGCCTCTGAGATAAAAATTATATTACACTGTACACAAACTTCCCCACAAAGTGAGACACTGTTGCACACCGGAAAGAAAACACACACCAACAGGGAGATTCATTAAAAATTCTTATCGTTTAAAATGATGCAAATTATTCCCCAACCAATCAGATCTTATTTAACATTTGAAAGCTAACATCTGATTGGTTGGGGCAAAATTAAACGATAAGAACTTTTATTGAATAACCCTGCAAGTCTTTAAATCAAACAGGTGAACACAACGTTACTTGAATAGCTTAAAACATGTCAAGCAGCAAGCTGGAAACATGTCAGGGAGTCCTGGATATGTTAACGTTATTCAAGTAAAATTGTGTACACCTCTTTGATTTGAAGACTTGGTGTGTGCTTTCTTTCCAGTATGCACCATTGTCTCGCTTTGTGGAAATTTTTGTATTGTACCGTATGGAGCAACGGGTCTGGGGCGGCTTCACCTGGAACACTGATTGGAAACGGTGAGCTGGTGAATTTCTTATTGTACTACGTATGTTCAAGTAGGAGTTGATATATCCATATACTCCATCCTAACCTTATTGGGCAAATGTATATAGAGACGGGTCTGGGGCATGGCACCTGGACCATGCTCATGTTTAAAAGGCATGTCCACCCTAAATCTTAACTTTTAATATAGGGTAGCTCCCTCCTGCCCACCCCCAACCGCTGGTTAGAACTTTAAAAAAAGAAGCAGAATTATACTTACAGCCCTTCTCCTCATGGCTCTCTGTTTGCAGGAAGTTGCTAATCACAGACACGGCTGCCGGCATTGGAGAGTGCCGTGGGAGAGAAGGGCTGTAAGTGTAATTTGGATTTATTTTCTAAAGGACTAATGCAGTGGTTGGGGTTGGGCAGGGGGAGCTAGGATTTTGGGCAGGGGGAGCTAGGATTTTATGCTAGGTTTTCAGGCAGGCATGGATGGATCTGGGTTGTGGGAAGGACTCCCCTGTGCTTGCCACTGTCCTCATAGAGGACAAGGAGGAGACGAAAACCTTTTATACAGGAAGACACCTCGTACTCTTCAGTTCCTGGACTTTGGACAAGCACTGCAGAGGAGCCATAAGAAGTAGAGGTGTAAGGTAAGGATTTATTACACAGTGGGGCCAGTAGTGAGTTAAATTTTAGTTTTGGGTGGTCACAGCTACCTGCATCTATGGATTTTATAACATATTGTATTTAATCCCTTTTTTTCAATGGGTCCTATATGAATATATTTTTGATGTATATTGTGGTTGGACAAATATCACACTGTGGTCTCCCTAGCAACGCAAAATAGATGTATTTAATTTACATACTTAATTTAGCATATTTAATGCCTGATAACTGCAGTATGCAACTGTGCATGTAGAAGTCCTGACTTCAATTGCCCCAAATTCTCCCAACCTGTCCTTATGGACCTTTTAGGGACTTTCTACATACACACTTATCACAGACTTACTGCTAGAAGCAGTGGTGTAACTAGGAATCACAGCCCCACCCCACACCCACCCCCCAGCAAAACTATAATGGGGCTCCTATATCTGCTTCTTTTACAGAGGTTTTCTGGGAGGAGGCTATATTTGCCATAGCAAAAATAGTGAAGCCATTGGTTGCAAGCAGAGATGTATGTCTCAAGACTACTGGATGCAGAATAGTGGGATAGATACAAATCGACACTCTGCTAAGAATTGTTTTTTATGCTAGAAAAGTGATTGGCTGTTGATACTGTACAATCTTGGGTATGTTTAAATTGATAAAGGCTAAAGGATAAAGGCCGTCTTGCATCAATATATAGTAACATAGTAACATAGTAATTAAGGTTGAATAAAGACATTCGTCCATCAAGTCCAACCTATTCCCTTTTTTTTTTTTTTTTTTTTTAACCCTACCTAACAGTTGATCCAGAGGAAGGCAAAAAACCCCAGCTAAAAAAGGGGGGAAAAAATTCCTTCCTGACTCCAAACGGCAATCGGAAAGTATCCCTGGATCAACCAGATCTATATGCATTAATACCCGTAATTCTCAATATTTTTTAGTTTTAGAAACTTATCCAGGCCTTTTTTAAAGTTATTCAATGAACTTGCCATTACCACCTCTGCTGGAAGACAGTTCCACAGTTTCACCGTTCTCACTGTAAAGAAATCTCTCCTAACTTGAAGATGAAACTTCTTTTCTTCCAACCTTAAAGGATGTCCACGAGTCCTCTGATATGACCTATTAGTGAACAATGCACCAGAGAGTTCACTGTATGGGCCATTAATATATTTGTATAAGGTTATCATGTCCCCACGCAACCGCCGCTTCTCCAATGTAAACAGCCCTAACTTGTCTAATCTGCCTGCATATTCAAGCCCCTCCATTCCCCTTATTAATTTAGTTGCCCTTCTCTGGACTGCTTCCATTTCCAAGATGTCCCTTTTGTATATGGGATTCCAAAACTGCACCGCATATTCCAAATGAGGCCTTACCAGTGCCTTGTAAAGAGGGAGAATAATATTTTTCTCTCTTGAATCTATTCCCCTCTTTATACAAGACAATATCTTGCTAGCTCTAGCTGTTGCTACCTGGCATTGTTTGCTACAGCTAAGTCTGTTATCTACCAGAACCCCCAAATCTTTTTCCATTTCAGATGCACCTAACACAGAGTTATTTATGGTGTAGGTGGCACAGGGATTATTAAATCCCAAATGCATCACCTTACATTTATCAACATTGAATCTCATCTGCCATTCTGCTGCCCATTTTGATAATCTATCTAGGTCTGCTTGCAGCACTTGCACATCATTGGAAGTTTCCAAAGCTCTGCATAATTTTGTGTCATCAGCAAACACAGAGACCTTGCTCTCAATGGCCCCTTCTAAGTCATTTATAAACAGATTAAACAGAAGCGGCCCCAGTACAGAACCCTGAGGAACTCCGCTTAGAACTTTAGCCCACATAGATGTAGCTCCATTAACCACCACTCTCTGTTTGCGGTCCAATAACCAGTTCTCTATCCATGAACAAATGTTTTCTTCAAGGCCAACAGTCCTCAGTTTATACATTAGTCGCCTATGTGGCACAGTATCAAAGGCTTTTGCAAAATCCAAATATACCACATCCACAGCTGTGCCTGAATCTAACTTCTTACTCACTTCTTCATAAAAACCAATTAAATTTGTCTGGCATGATCTATTTCTCATAAATCCATGCTGACTACTACTAATAAGATGATCTCTGGAGACAAAGTCAAGGATATGATCCCTTAACAAAGTTTCCATCACCTTCCCTACCACTGATGTTAGGCTTACAGGTCTATAGTTACCAGGCTGTGAACGACTACCTTTTTTGAATATTGGTATTACATTGGCTTTTTTCCAATCCAGCGGCACATCCCCAGACAAAAGCGAATCTGAAAAGATGAGACACAGTGGTCTTGCTAGAACTGAACTAAGCTCTTTTAAAATCCTAGGATGCAATCCATCTGGTCCTGGCGCTTTATTGATATTAACTTTGTCTAATTGATTCCGTACCATATCCTCTGTTATCCAATGTGAAAACTCTTCATTTCCTCCCTGCACATTGTTACAATCCCTACTGTAAGGATTCTCAACAGTAAAAACCGATGTAAAAAAACGGTTTAGCAGATTAGCCTTTTCGGCATCCTCTACAACCACCTCAGCTCCATTATTTAATGGTCCCACATTCTCAGTCCTCATTTTTTTACAAGGGTCCACCAAATGAATACATGCAAGGGTTTTACCTAAATTGGCTGCTAAATTCAAGGGATAACAAAATCGATCTATACATTTGAGGGTTCTGAACGATACATTTGAGGGTTACTGAAATTGAAGGCTACATTCGAGGTTACCAAAAATCACTGCTGCATTGGAGGGTTACCGAATCGAAGGATACATTCGAGGGTTACCAAATTTGAATGTTACATTCGAGGGTTACCGATTCGAGAAGTAGATAATATCAACATTTTTCGATATTATCTAAATAAGTCTGCAAATTTGGAATAGTTCAAATCGTCCAAACTGCCCTTTTGTGGTCCATCACTAGTCATGACCATACCCGCACTTTCTAACCAAACCGACACGCAACCCATTCAATCTCAGTGTGGGTTACCAAAACCAACCTGCAAATTTGGAAAAACATGAGTACCGACCAGATACAGGATTCTAGGCCATACAGTTCTCATCCTTAATTAACTTAGGTCGGGATACCCAACCCATTTGATCTCAAGGGCCTCATGTACGGCCCCTCACCACCCAATAAATGTATAAGCTTATATAGCACTGCTCTGACCTGATAAGGGGGTATAGCCCGCAAAAGCTTGTCAACTAAATAAACTGTTAGTCCATAGAAAAATTATGACAGTACTCAGCTTATATAGGTTATAATTAAAACGTGAGAAAATGGTCACTAATTACAAACGAGTGCAATTATTTTCAATATATTAGTACAGCCCTAAAAATTACATTACTACTGGAGCACTGGCTTGGTGATTTGTGAACTGGGGGCTTTGCTGGCTGCATAGTTTGGTTGCGTATCTCAGCTAGTTGTGTGTTGGGCAATCACTGATTTAACCATCAGATGACAGGACACAGATCAGATGCATTCCCCATTAACTTATACATGAATTAAAAAAGGGTTAAAATGTGTGGTTTGTAAAAGTTGTACTACAAGTACCTATGTTTTTTTTCCGATCATGAAAGCTATGTATACCAAGACTCATCAAAATCCAGCCTGTCCTCAAAAATGTTCTATTGTTGAACAATGCCCCTGATAGTTTATTAAATGCCTAGTAATGTATTTACGGTATACACAGTCCTCATATCCCAATGCAAGCAACTCTAGTTTTGCTTAATTGTAAGTTATCCAATCTGTTCTCATATTCAAGCTCCCAGTCCATTTATTAGTGTAGTTGTCCTTCTCTAAACCCTTCCATTTCCAAGAGGGTCGTTTTGCGCACAGGATTCCAAACTGCACCGCATACTCCAAATTAAGCCTTTGTTAGAGAGGGAGAATAAAATTTGTCTCCCTTGAATCCAACAACTGTTTATACAAACAAATTTTGCTGGCTCTTAAATATATTCTACATTTTGTAGCAAAGGATTTAGAAGTTAATACTTAAAAAAATCTTTTCATTAAAAGAGAACTGTGTTCTTCAGACACATTCATAAAAGGCTACCTTTTTCCTTCAAAAAGATTGCTTCTTTAAGTGCAGCCTGAAGATATGGCACTGAAAGCACTTTCCTTCATCCTGCAAGAATACAAGCAGAATAGCCAGCGAATCAGGACTTACTGGGAATCCCGCTAAATGGATGGCTTAAAGGGCATCTATACTGAAAAATAGGTTATTTTAAATTGACCATAACCGGAAACTATATTCTTCCCAACCACCACTGTATCATTTTTTTGTTGATTGCCCCCTATTTCTTTAGATATCTAAAACTTCTTATATTTCAGCTGTCAATCAGTTCCTTGCTCTCAAAACATCTTCTGTGAGCAGTTTTACTGTAGCTGGAATGGTGCACAGAGTTTTCACAGTTGGAATGCTGTGTGCAGGCTTGACAGTTGGTTTGTGGGAAAAGTCAGGTCGGATGGAAGTGGGAGTGGTTAACAGAGAGATGGGTGATACTGCTCCTGAGCAAAACATTACTGGATTGAAGACATGCAGCAACACACACATCAGAGTAAGTGCTCTTACATTATTCAATTATAGATTAAGATGAGGCATTTTTTCAGTATAGTGTCCCTTTAATGCACTATATAATAGTCAAACATTGAGGGGTGGGCCAAGGTCACATACATTGCTCTATCAATCAGCAGGGGCTTCCTCCAGGACTCCAAGGTTTAAACAGAAGCTGGAAGCATTAGCCTTTTTAATTTTTAAATTAGGTTTTGTTCTCCTTTCACCTAGTACAGCAGACTTCTCAATTTAGGTCAATTTAATCAAGGCTATAGTGCTTGTACTCCAATAAAAATGTTTTTAATATTATTTCTTATGATTAATACGTGTATGAAATACATTGATTTCTTTATGTATATGTTTTCACTTAAATAACAAAAGTTCTGGACAAACTTTTTGAATGGTGCAGCCCTTCTCTTCCATAGTCACTAAGTATCAGGACAATGACGCAATAATCATTGAATTTAGGTGTTTCATCAGGACCCATTGTGACAGAGTACAACATTAGCACCTAGTCACACAGTCAGATTTATAGACACAGAAACATCTGTTTCTATATTATCACGAGGAGGTGATAACACTTCTTCCCACCTCCCTGTGAATACAGAACGCCCAGGAACTGCATTACTTACTTTACTTCACTCCACTCTGCTCTATCTGTCCAGCTATCAGGAGCACTGTTACGACAGACCGCCATCTTTTGCACATGCTCGCCAATACAAAAAATAGGCATGCGATCAGGCAGTGCAGCTGACAGCCAAGAAGCAGCCACAAGTGGAGCACAGTAACTCCGGCAGGGTCCCCCAGGTATTTATTATTCACGGGAGGTGGGAATAAGCATCTCATCTCCCTGTGAATATAGAACAGATTTTAGGTACTTTTAATTACCAGTTTAGTGTCCCTTTAAGAAGTTCACATGAACCAGTATTGTCTGTAAAATAAAATATAAGATTTCTAACAGTAATGATCATGTGAGCAATTCATTGTACAATTCCTTTTGTTGGCCCTAGAAATAAACTGGCAGGTTCCCATAATCATATAAAATATTTTTTTCCCAGAGGAAAAACAGTGATGAAATAGCTAAAGTTGCCATCAGCCTAATGTAACTTGTCGCTAGAGGTCTGAAATCGAGACTTGGGAAGCAGGAGTTTTTTTTTTTACTTCTCTTCCTGGCTAATTAGATTGTGTTGATTTATGAGCCATGAAAGTTAGATAGAATAGATCTTCATTCATGATAAAATGATCCAATTCGTTTTTATGTTGATCCAAGTAAACTGAGTAAATATTTTCAATAGGATTCCTGTAAACAGGGTAAAAATGTGTCAGGTGTAGCATAGAGGTTGGACCATAAATCTTGTGGTGACTAAATAAAGGGAAGTTGTTACTGATCATTTCTGATGGTCTGTCTCAGTCACTTCTTCTAATGAGGAAAAAACACAATCTCTTTATTTTAAAATAGTTTCTTCATGAATCAATTATCTAAATCATCTCCTGTCTCCTATTATTACCCTCTTCTTACGTTTTATTAATAAATTGAACAATATTGTTAGTACATTTAATATATACAATTAATGGACACAATAAAAACATCTAAATTATTCTAATAATGAGTTCAGAAAATTAATCAGGATAATATTTCTGAAAATGTGTGCTGCTCACTATTAGAGCCTTGACAGTTATCAGTACTAGCTCGTCCTGTATGAGAAAGATGGATGGTAGTATTACGTACATTAATCAGGAAATTATCTCTGCAGAAAGAAGATATATGGCTGTATCAAAAGGTCATATGCACAAATGGCCATGTGGAGATTCAGACCACAGATGGACCAGACAAGAAAATGTCCCTAGTGTGAAACGAAACCAGATGGATTCACATAGTAACTGCAGCTCACACAGATGCCCTGATTACAAAATGTAAGTTGTTTAGAATTAGGCCTTGGAGATACCCTCAACAAATACAAAGTGTACAGAAGACTCCTCGTTGTTGGGATGTGGGATATTTTAAGGAATTGAGGATGAAATAGGATAATGCACATGTTTTTGATTAGGTTTAAAGGGGAATTATGTATAAGCAATATATTTAATATTTGTAAAGATATCATTTAATGCATTTATTACAACTGGTAACAGTTGTATGACAGATTTTCTTTGATTTTTTCATTTCAGGTATTCGAAATAAACCGTTAACAGTGCTGGGTTTTTGGTTTTGTTTACAAATATAAAGTTCAAGTTTATGAATTATTATTTGATTTATTATTTATGTTTTTAGGATCTCATGATCTGACTGGTCTTGCCCCCAAAAATTACAAACAAAGCACTTTGTGTTACACACAACATATAAGCATGTCTTTATGATAGTGAGGGAAACCTGAGTGACTAGAGGAAACCTAGTGGAGGACTGGGCAGGTAGTCAAATTTCCCCTGAGCCACTCAAATTAAAATTGTCTTACTGCTGTGCTGCAAGGAGTTTGGCCTCAGTGTGCCACACAAAATTGATGAAACTCTGTACAGCTATGTTCAGATACGGTTTTCTCCCTTTGCTGACAAAAAATCGTAGCCTTGGGGCGAAGTGTGTTCAGTGGCAGAGTTGTGTTGTACCACATTATGCAGCCTGCTTGGTTTCATGTTATCTTTATTTTTACTTTAGGGTTTCCAAAGGGTGTCCCAGGGCACACTTGTGTGACTGAGACATTCAATATTTTCACCAGTATAACTTACATTTTTGTTATTTTGTACTTTAAAAATATATTGTGTAATAAATTACAACACAGTTAATGTGTTGTTAAAGTGTAACTTTACAAACACTAATTTTAAATACAATAACACTGTAAATGCATAAAATATGGGTTATTACAACTTTATGTCCAACATTAAGAATACAGGTGTGCTTCAAAAAAATTGCATTCCCAAGTGCTCATGGTCTGAAAAAATTTGTGAACCACTGTATTACCTCATAGAAAGTTGCAGATGGGGCGCATTTTAGAATAAAAAAGGGATAAACAGAACTGCTACTTTAGTTTTAGCATGAAAATGACAAGGAAAAAACACAATATCATAAGATATTAAAAAGGGCCAAAACCATGAGATGATTCAAAATATTAGATCTTACCCCAAAAATATTTGAATTATGATGTGTTAATTAAGAAAAAACTGCAACCAAACTATTGCTACTACTCTGGACTAATTAACTGTGATATCAGCTTGGTTTTCTTATAATAATACTAAAATTATATTTTTATCTATAGACATTTAAAGGGCATCTTATTATAGCAATATTTTTTAATCCATCCCCCCTCTTCTTATTATGGCTCTTTAATCTGGGAGCACCTTGGCTCAAACCTCAGACCTGAGATGACATGGTCACCAATCTGAAGATTCTTGCAAAAAATGTATCCATGTAGTTGATTTATCCAGCTTTGTTAGACTTACTGCATGGAATCACTGCCCCCAACACAAGTAAATCAAGTTAGTAAAATATTTTTACGTATAACTAAATGTTATTTTCTTCAGGATGCAGATTTGTGTCACATAATAAACTGCTCCACTACATACCATATTCTTTTCCATTTTTAGTTGTGCAGGCAATAGTTTCTGGGGAGTTTTAACCATAGCCACTTTCGCTCCGGGCAATTATCCCTTCTGTGATTCAATATCGCGTTAGCCCACATGGGTAAATCCCAAAAATGATTGACCTGCTGCGTGATTTATCTGTTATCTTTATCTTTGTAAGTGATTTCACTTTTGTATATGTATATTTCGAAAAATTTCTTTGTGAAATAATAACGCTAAATGTATTGCAGTTTAAACTCTGCCTGAGGCTCTTCCATACTATTTATATGTTTGCTGGACTAGAAATCAAACTCGAACCAGAGTTTGAACAAAACTTAGTACCTTAAGTCCTTAGTACCTTAACTTAATGTTCGGAAGAACTCGGAATTTTTAGAAATTCCCGAACTACAAACTTTTCTGTTTTCTGAACTAGCTGACGTATTTTGCTACTTATCGAAAATTTGATAATTATCGAAATCTCAAATCAATAATTCTTTTTATAACTGTATTTTATTAGAACTTTTCGAACTATTTTCCCCAATTGACTTGAATGGGTTTGTTTTTGAACTATAGAACTTTAAAACTTTAGGAAGTTCGGCCATCTCTAGAATTGAGCCTCGAAAGAATTTGACGATAGGTGTAAGTAGCCACAATTTGTTGTGCGTTGCTTAAAACATGGGGTTTTAAATTCTACAAAATTCACGAATGTTGCAGTTTTCGAAGAATTTTGAACAGTGATTTTGCATTTTGGATTTGGGGGGGATGTGCCTTTTGACTGCAAAATTTCACTACCATTTACTTTAATACATTAGCAAGCAAAGTTTAACAATATTTCTAGCAAAATTTACCTCCCTTTTACCTTTTTATTTAAATATATAATTTATGATTCTCAAGGCCAACGGTGAATATTTGTCGCCTTGGAATGCTCGTTTCTGTACTACTTGGCCCTTTGTTGTTAAAGTTTATACCCAGCTTCAGCCACAATTACTGAGGTCCCTGTACAGTACCAGGCTGTTATATGCTGATTGGGATATGCAGGGTATTTATTGCCACCAGATTCTTGTACAAGTCATTCTGAATTGAGAAAGCCAGTCGGATGACCAGCGAAAACATCTTCAAAAACTGAACTTCAAGTCCAGTTGATCTAACTGAATATCACAGATATACCATGACCTGGATAAATGAGACCTTCACAAGCAGAGGAAGAGATGGTCTGTTACTTTATTGTTGCCCTTTAAATCTGGCTGAACATTATGGACGCACTGGTGCTTTGACCCAAAGTGTGCTTGATCAAAACCAGTTCATACAGTGAAATTACACAGTTTTAATAAAATTTAGTCAAAATTCCATGTTACTCTTGAATTAAAACAAGAAAATGTTGTACGATATTTGAGCTGGATTTGAATGATACCCTAATTAGTAACAATTGAATTCATGGCCAGTTTGCAGTGAATGGAAATTTTGTGCTTTTCAGATAACATGACACATAACATAATAAATGAAGGAATTTAAACACATTGGGATATGTTCCTGTATATACTATAAAAAAAAATTCCCCAGTGCTACTGTCTAATGAACATTAACTTGATAAGTCTACCTATACTATTTAGCTTACTAATCAGGGGACAACACAACCAGCAATCAATATCATGTGGAATAGAACCTTGTTAGTATTTTATGATTCTACCATTGTTAACCAATTTGTGCCAATTTTTTGACACAAGCCTCTGACTGAAAAAGTAAATCGCATCAATAAATCAGATTTATTTAATAAATGGTAATTTAAACCACAAAGCAAATGCCACAATAAATTATATTCCATCAATTGATGTGTTTGTTAGAGGGACAGTCCCAGGTGTTATTGCAATTTTATTTTGTCTCTAGTAAGCAGACCCATCACTCTACTCATTTAAATCTAATCAGGGGCTCCAAATACTTTATTCTAACGTTGCCTTATATTGTTTGCAGATTGGAGAGGGTCAGAATTGCTCAGTCATTGCTAGCTATATTTCACTTACAGCGAAAACAACAGGCACCATCTGGAAGGTTCTTGACAGTAAATATAAATTGTTTACCTAATTTACTATAAACTCCCCAAAGCATTCATAACATTATAAGCAGTAATGAAAGCTTGAAGCTGGTTCTGTACACGTACATTGGCTATTTTCTTCTCAATGTGTGCAAACTGTAATATTAAACATAAATTAAGGACTATCTATTTGTAAGATTTCCCGACTAAGATGCATGTACAAAAACGTAACCGTCCACACAATGTTGTGCTTTCGGAATGCGCGATTGCAAAAATGTGATTGCATGCGCTTCAAAATGTGAATCACAGCACAGAGCACCAACAGGGTTATTCAAAATAAAGTTCTTATAATTTAAAATGGTGCTAATTTTGCCCCAACCAATCAGATGTTAGCTTTCAAATGTTAAATCAGTTCTGATTGGCTGGGGCAAATTTAGCACCATTTTAAACGATAAGAACTTTTATTGAATAACCCTGCTAGTGTGGTCAGACCAATTGGCTAACACTAGCCATACTATAAAACATCTAGTGTGGCCTAGCCCTAACTGTTATATTGAAAATTAAGTTTTGAATAATTTTGTTATATAATGGCAGTAAATAGAACTTAAGGAGAACTAAACTTACATTTTTAAAATAATGTGAACGTTTTTCAACCCCAGAACACCTATACATTGTAAGATTCTTCTCTGGTACGTTGCATTTAGTACATGTGAAAAATAGATTCAGTAATAAGAAGGCTTCCATGTTGTTGCCAGTACAACCCACAGATCATGAAGTCATCAAAGAACCAGGCCCCCTGACACCAGTATAACTGTCTCTATGTATTTTTTATTGCTTATTGCATGTTATTAGCCAGCGTTTCTGGACACATGCATTAGCTAAGGGACATAAAAGAGTGTTTTGCATATCTCTGCCCCTACTCTGGGAAACATGGGAGTAAGAAATTACTTCTTGTTTCTTAGGCTTTGTGGGCAATGCTATTCATATAGCATGAGACTGCAAGATGCCTTCTGTTGAAGGTGTTTCTCTGCATTTATGCTCAGTGAAGGGCTTTTTGCTTCTTTAGGCCCCTCTCCCTAAGTTTTCTAGCTGCCTTTTCTACTGTATGCCCAGTCCTACCACAAAGAGCCATGAATCTGTATCTTGCACTGACGAGATCTAACAAGATTGAAACTGTCGTGTCTGCAGGTCAGATGATTGGCTCTATATATTAAGCTTATTGCATGTTATTGCCAGCGCTCTGGACACATGCATTAGCTAAGGGCCATAAAGGAGTGTTTTGTATATCTCCGCCCCTTACTCTGGGAAACATGGAGTAAGAAATTATTTCTTGTTTCTTAGGCTTTGTGGGCAATGCTATTCATATGCATGAGACTGCAAGATGCCTTCTGTTATAAGAAGGTGTTTCTCTGCTGTCTCTATGTACAAAGTGTTTTCTATACAGATGTCTACACACCAATGGAAGTCTCTGATAAGACTTTGAAAGCTGCTTGTTACCCTGCAGTTTATTTACCATTCAGTGTGAGTTGCTGGAAAATAAACTGAAGGGTAACAAGCAGCTTTCAAGTTTTATCAGGGACTTCAATAACATTTTTTCCCTTTCCCTAGCAAAGATAAAGTTTCCATTGTACATGGATTCTCTGCTTATTTAGTGGTAGCGCACCAGGTAAGGCACCAGGTTTAAAAATACACAGTTCAGAAGTCACAGTTCAATACCCAAGACTTACCTTTTTTTGTTTCTATTATATTCCATGCAAAAGATAAAGCTTCTAATTGTACCTAGGCTTTCAGCTTTTCAGCTAAGGTGATTGTGGGAGCTGACCCTTAGTACTCACAGGTTATTTTCATAAATCGCCCAATAGCCACAGCAAAAGGGAGGTGAGACAACGCTTGTAATATGTTTGAGAACATATGGGACAATGTTGTCTGGAGACTTTGTTCCCCTTTAAATGGAGTTATAAGTAGGGTACCAATTACAGCTTAACCTTTAGTTAATGTGCTATGCTCGAGTCAGTCAATCACCCTGCAAATCCGGTCACCACTTGCTCGCTGCCTGTGCT
Source organism: Hymenochirus boettgeri (assembly GCA_019447015.1). Taxonomy (NCBI): domain Eukaryota; kingdom Metazoa; phylum Chordata; class Amphibia; order Anura; family Pipidae; genus Hymenochirus; species Hymenochirus boettgeri. Next base: position 139,052,496 of record CM033473.1, read on the forward strand.
AATCTGCCGGCTGACGTCACTGCCCGTCGCCGAGTAGTGATTTCAGCTAGCAGATCAGTACAGGCAGCAAGCAAACGTTGCTGGATTTGCAGTGAGAGTGACTGAACTGCTGAGGGACTGAACTGGAATACAAGCACAGATGCTGGAATACAACCACTTAAAGGTAAGTCCACTGAACTGGGGGAGGGTGCTTGCCACTCAATTTTTGGAAACTACACTCCCAGCTACTAAGTGTGCTGGGAGTTGTAGTTTCCAAACATCTGAGTGCCAAGGAATAAGGCATTTGTTGCCTTTTAAATGGACAGCAGCATTCTCATACAGTAATAGACAAATCCAATTGGCTATTACTATATGGGGCTACTGTATTGAATTCTGCTGTCTATTTAAAGGGTAACTAAAGCCCCAAAACAATAAGAATCAGAAGGATGATGGTATCTATTTGCCTTCTGATTCTGTATTGTTTTGAGGATTTAGTTGCCCTTTAAATGGACAGCAGAATTCCCATACAGTCCTCACCCTGGGTATGAGGGGAAGGAACGAGGGGGGGGAGTATAATTGTCCTTTAATTCATTAAATAGAGAAAAACACCCCTAAAACTTGCACATACAGTATAAGCTCAAAATGTCAGTGCTTTACCTTTTTGTTGGTGCTAAATCATTATGTTGTTGAATAAGTACAGAATGTCTGAAAAAGTAACACAATTTTCATTTTTTATAAATTTAAATAAATTGAAAGTTCGTGTACAGTCTAATTACATTGCCTATTCTTTGTATAGTCAATTTTATAATATTTCATAATATTCATGCATTGTTTAAAACAATTGGATCCATGATGCTGTCAGTCTTCTAGTTCTACAGTCTTGTGTGGATTTTGACAGTTATATACAGTAATATTCTAATGTCTTTGGTAATGGGTTAATCTGTAATTAAGGATAGCTAGATCATGACTGCTTTGGTAACCTAGGTAATTTACACAGAAAAAGGAACAATAACACAGCATGTCTGTCAACAGCAGAACCTCATGGAAAATCACATATATATTATTTAATAATATATATGGCTTATACACTAATATATACTATATTATATATTATAATAATTTAGTAATAATAATAATAATAATATAATAGTACTGATGTATACCTTCAAATAAGGTTATTAAAGGGCATTTATAGTGGGTTTTTTTTTTCTTTCTATGTGTTCTATAATTCCCCCCAACCCCCAGAGTACTTTTTTCCCTTCAGTTTCCTCCTCTGTCCTGAAAAATATAAGTTAAAAAAGTCAAGATTTTAATACACCACTCCTGCTTGAGCTGTCAATTAAATCCCCTAACAGCATGCCAGTGTATGTGTGGCTTTCACAAGTTTTACAGCAAGTCTCCCAATGATCCTTACTACTCAATAAATACTTGGCAAATACTGGGTTAAAAAGAAGTAAAGGGAACGAGAATGAAGCGTTTTTACCAATTTATTGCCTGTCAAAGAGAGATCAGGCTGCAGTGATAAGGCAGACCTCGGTCTTTCCTCACCCCCTCCCACTTCTTATATAGCAAGTATCTCCAGAACAACCAGGCTTACATACCAAGGTTTTTTTTGTTTACAAAGGTTAGAGTTACCAAAGGTTAAGTGATGTAGGAGGGGAGGGGGAGTGAGGAGCTCAGCAGTAAATCAGACAGTGTGCATACCCAGGCTTCAGAAAAGGTAAGAATAAGGCGAATACACTAACCTTTCTTTATGTCTGGTTTAGAGTAATGTATAATTTCACTATAAATGCCCTTTAATGTATAATTGTTGTAAAATGTTAATTAAGGTGACTTGCTTTTCTAAGTATTAACTACCTAAAGATATACCTGTGAAATCCTCAAAATCATTATGAGAACTAAACGTATTTTTTCTAATCCCAATGTGAAACTTCTCCCCGAACACCTATACATTGTAAGATTCTTCTCTAGTAAGTTGCATTTAGTACATGTAGTAAAAGATTTTGTAAGTAAGAAGGCTTCCATGTTGTTGCCAGTACAACTCACAGCCCATAAGTTATCTAAGAACCATGCCTCCTGACCCCAGGATTTACTGTCTCTATGCACAAGTGTTTTCTATACAGATGTCTCACACCAATATGGAAGTCCCAGATAAGACTTTGACACAAGCTGCTTGTTAACCTGCAGTTTATTTACCAGTCAGTGTGAGTTGCTGGTAAATAAATTGCAGGTTAACAAGCAGCTTTTGAAGTCTTATTAGAGACTTCCATTTTGGTGTAGAAGCATCTGTAACATTAATTATTATTTCTTTTCCTAGCAAAAGATAGCTTCTAAATGTACCTGTTCAAAGCTCTAGACTTACTCTTTTTTTGTTTCCATTATGTTCCTGACAAAAGAAATTTTCTTAATTTACATAGAAGATCTACTTTTGCAGTGGGGTGCACCTGATAAGGCACGCACTTAAGAAATACACAGTCCAGAAGGTTCAAATCTCCAACTTAACTTTTTTCCCATTATTTTCCTAGCATAATAAATTTGCAGGTTCATTCCCCAGACTTATATAATGGTTTTTACATTATATAAAGCTTGTTTTATGTTTGTAAATGAGCTCTGTCTATTGGGACATGTTTTTTGGGAGACTTTAGTCCTTCTTTAACTTGAGTAAGCTCTTACATTTATTGTATCACCCCTACTCCTCCCGAAATGAATGCACAGCTTTGCCACTACATGTAACGTTCACAAAACTAAGGTATATGTTTTTACAAGAAAAAGAAGGATTAAAAAAAGATTAAATACCCTTATATCCACAGAAAAAGGTTTTGGCAAAAAGGTATCTAAAATCCCCATATCCATTATTTTCTTTTCCTATATATGTCAATGTCAATACTGTGATTACAAAATTACACTTATTTAGGGCACTGCGTTATTTCAAAATATTTTTGGAAATATTGTAGCACAGTGGGGCCGAACAATTAACATTTTAGTTAGTTTTGCACAACCTTGTACCAGAAGTTTAAAGTGGTATTCTAGAGGACTTTAAAGGAGTATAAATCTTACCTTTCCGTGATGCTACAAAGAGGTTATTGCATTTATGTCCGGTTTGCATTGCGGGATTGCGGAAGGTAAGATGTGGGATTTGCTATAATTGATCTCCCCGCGTATGTAGCAAGTTTTCGTACTAGTAATGAGATACAAAAAGTTTCTCCAACCCAAAATACAAATTGCTTTACATAATTAAAAAAACAAAACATTTGCATTATAAGAAATAACTAAGAGCTTATTATTACTATTTCACACAAAATCCTTAGCCAGTTATGAATTTCCTATGAATTTCTCATTAAAAAAACTGTTGCTACATACTGTTAAATATTACTTGATATCTGCCTTCCTATTCTAGTAAATATTCAAACTTCTTCTTTGTTTCTGTTTACACTAATGAGGGAATTCTTCTTTCGGGATCCACTTCTCATTGTTTGAAAATAGACTAGCTAACCAAGATAGAAGTAACAATGTGGTTAGACCTCATAAAATAAACAAAGTTCCAGTGACAGTGGTATTTATCCTTCCCAGGTGCTAAGGTCAGTAGTTACCAGACCACTACCTTAAATATTCTTGGATTCCTTGATATCTGGTCTTGTTCATAAGGGACTGGCAGATTGCTGGTACCGTTATTTAAAGGCAGAAGTGTATTGGAATACATTTTAGATCACTACATTATGATTAGGTTCAAACAGATTTAAGTTGTAAGATCTCGCAAAACCAATCTGGCTTAAAGAAAGTCTACAAAAAGTAGTTAAAAATAATGATGCCTGAACCGCTGAGGGTTTGCAGAAATGCCCCAGGTTTAGATCAGTGTTTAAAAAAAAAAAGAATTCTATCATTACTGCGTTGAAATTTCATCAGTAGTTTGACTGACTAGGATTGGTGCAAGGTGATTTAAATAGTCTTGGGGAATTGGCTAAAATGAGGTTTAATGTTGGGATATTCACTGATTAAGACTAAAGGGACACTATACCGTCCTATTAATGTTGCTTGAAAATGTATCTCTTATTAACAGGGAGGTGAGATCGCTTATTCCCACCTGCCTGTAAATAAAGAATGCCCGGGTAACAGAGTTTGACTTATCTACCGTTTGTTCAGTTCATGGCCTCTCCCAGCTGGCAGCGACTGTCCCGATCGTGCTCCTATCTTAAACATTGTGTGCATGGATTTTATTCACAGGGAGGTGGGAATAAGCAATCTCAACTCCCTGTTAATTATAGATACATTTGCAAGGACACTTAAAAGGATGGTTTAGGGAGGGAATGTGTGTGTCTGTGCTGCAGGTTTTAAAACATCTTAAACCTTGATATACAATGAATTTTAAGGGACAGTTCAGTGGAAATTATCAATATTGTTAAATTGTTAGTTTGTGTAATGCCTTCTTAGTTATTCTACATATTCTCTCCCATTTTGAAAAATCTGTTGATTTCATACCCTTTGCTGTTCCCTGCTGTTACATTAGGGAGCTGACATTTCAGGTTCTAACGGTCCTTCTTCTCCCAGGATCACCACATCCTTGGAATGTTCCTAACAGTAATTTCTACTGATTGGCTGTTGTGGGTCAAAGATGCTCAGATCTCTACTGAGCAACTGAATCAACTCAGGCACTAGGTCAAGGCAAAACCAGTCGTATTCCGGTTGCATTTATTTATACACAGACAAAATGCTAAATTAACAGATTAAGGTCATTGGGATGAAAAAATACTGCTCTTTTTTTCTGAAAAGCATATGTATTTGCACTGAACTTCCCCTTTAAATTTCAGAATCCATTCTGATTAAATCATATATCCAGTGTAGGACTGGACTAATGGGGCCCACCAAAATTGGGACATGGGGTCCACAGAACATTTCAGAACATTCAGAACATTTCATATTGCTATTATTACCATTTACATATTTATCTCCTACTGACTCCTTTTGTTTATTAAAAATGAATTTCTCTGTTTTTTGTGAGTGAATGATCTGTGGGGGATATTCCCCTGCAACCCGTGTGCCAGTCGGTCACTGCATATTGTGGCATGGTTACCTGCATATTGTGTGTATGGAGTGTATTAGTAGTGTGGTTTACCCTGTTAGGGGGTTGGTTTGGTTTTTGTAATGACGGTGACGCCGGCGCCGCGTCTCGCAAGATCCGGAATAGCCGAACCCGGAAGCGGCTGCAACTCGCGGCCACCGCCTGACTGAAGCGAGGGGATGCCTTCCCCCTCCATCTCAATCACCCCATTGGCTACACGCCGCGGACTCCCATTCACCAACAAAAGATAGCAGCAAATGCTGGGAGTTATAGTTTGAAACATCTGGAGGACAACCCTGTTATAAAACTTCATACTTCATATCATAAAACATACATTGTGCTTTCACATATATATCATTGTGCTTTTATTGTATACATTTTTTTGATTTTGTAAGTAGTGGTGAGTTGTTTGTGTAGTTGTGTGTGTGTTTGAGACATGGTGTGTAGCCCTGAGACACAGACGAATTTCATACAGAAAGTGATTTGATTTGATCACATGACCTGAACCCCTGGAATGTTCATGTTTGGGGACTGGACCCATATGTCAATGGGAAAATATGTCCTGAAGTCCAGAAAAAGAACAAGAAGAAAAAGCAGGGATTTCTGGAAGGATTATCATGGTCAGTTGCTCGAACAGTGCATCACCAAAATGCTAGCCACACCCACATACACTTTTAAAGGCCACTTTCACCTTAAAGTATGCCTTATATTATTTTCCATGCCTTCTCTTTGCAGATGATGTTCATTTTAAGTTTTATAATAATGTATAATAATAAAGAAAATCTAGGATTGTCCCACAGTCAGGCCATTTCTAGCCATTTTAGTGCCCTAGGCACCCTCACCACCTACCCCCCATTTCACCCCCCAAAATAAATTTAATAAACACTGTTCACTGCTGCTGTCCTTTATAGTGGAAATGCTTTACTATTGGTAAGAGGGCATGCTGTAACAGGTGAGGCGGGCATGTATACATACGTTTGTGCTTATGCAGCGACACTGGCCACCATAAAATCTGATTGGAGGACAGGATAGTGTCAGTGGATCGCCATGTGTGTCAGTGGATGCGCCGTATGTGGCACGAGTGTTCTCCTCAGAAATTTGTTCCAGACGGGTAGGGCAGAACAGGGACTTTTGGTAATCTGAGATGATTAACTCTTTCAATGCCAACAGACTTTCCTATTAATACTTTCAGTGCCAGCACTTTCCCAAGTATTCCCTTAACCCTCAGTCCACACAGTATTATCTAAAGTCTTCAACTGCCACATTGATATACAGGTATATAGCAGTATGTACCTGCTTTCCAGGTCTCCTCCATTGAATTGTTCACGCCTCTCCTACTCTAAGTTCCAATTGGAGAGTTGGGTGGAAGGAGGAAGAGGCAGGGACAGGGATATCATGGCTGCTATATCATGGGCCCACTGTTATAAAGTCTGCAGTCTTTACAATTGTTCTCCTCGGTACTATTAGCTAGGCTCACCCCCCCCCCCCTCCTTCCTTCCCCTTCAGTTCATTTGCAACATTTGTTGCTAAATAGAGTGTGTGAGTTCAGGCTCTGTCTATATACAATGTTACAAATTACAGCAGAACAAGGAGAGCAGTTCTGAAACTGAAAGTAAAAGCTGACAGGGAGATTCTAGGGAGAGGATAGGTGCCCTGGTCAACATAGGCGCCCTAGTTCTTGCCCACAGAGCCTGTGACCCAGAAGAAGAGGTGGATGTACCTTGAAACCTACATCGGTCTGTTCCCATTGTTTGCACATGGATCCGGCTTCCTGCCAGTTTACTCAGAGATGAAAAATCTGCACGTTATGGATGATGTGGACCAGAATGTTTGGCTTCAGGCTCTGCATATTGTTGGGCTCCAGTCACAGTTTGGGATTCCACTGCTAAAAGATGTGATCCTGTTGATGAGACCTATCTAGTTTGTACTTACATTGATGGTTTGGCTACATAGCCCACCTGTCAGTTTAAATATTGGCTTTCCATTCATCTAGGGCTGTTTTCCGTAATATGTAGTAGCTTGAGTGCTTACTTTACTTACATCCTTAGTGGCTGAACTTTGTTACTACCACTTTATACCACATTACTGGTCTCCCGACCAGGTGTGTGTTTTTATATACTGCTTTAATAAGATGTGTGTTTTACTATTAAGGTTGGGTGTCCATCTCCCTCACTGTCTGATATTTAGGAGGTAGTCTGCCTCACCTAGTTTATTGGGCACTTTATATGCAGTAGGAGTGCCTTGTGGGCTTTGAGCCCCAAGTCTAACTTAGGTTCTTTCCCTTATATTAGTTTCGGATTGTCCCACAGAAACTGGGACCCCTAGATTTTTTGCTGCTTAAGATGAAGGGCAAAGCTGTTACCCCATCAAATTATCACAAACAAATAAGCACAGGTGGCAGAATTGTGGGCAGCACTGTGTTAAAAGGGTTGATTAATAAATGCAAATACTTTAACCAGGAAAATAGACATAAAAGTGCACAAATCCTAATTGTGCCATTGCGAGAGTTCTATTAATAATTCCTCATCTTTAAACTGTTAACACTTTAAGCGCTTGCAGGTAGGGTCAGTACAGAGTGTTAAGATACTTACAGGGGGATTCAATAAAAGTCTTATCGTTTAAAATGGGGCTAATTTTGCCCCACCAATCAGATCTTATTTAACACTTGAAAGCTAACATCTGATTGGCACCATTTTAAACGTAAGAACTTTTATTGAATAACCCTGTTACATATAAAGACCAAAGTGCCAGAACAGGGGGTAGCTGGGTTACAGCCAGTTTGTTACCATGTGTGTGCATGTGTGACTACTTGTTCGATTTGGTGTACTTTTTAATGCAAAATAACAAAACAACTATGTAACTATATATACAGTGTACTTAGAGAGTAAGGCAGCCATGAACGCTAATTATATTAGAGTAATGTATTCTTACTTTGAAAATAAATGCTTAATCCATGCATTATAGACATAAACTTGTCAGCCATTATACAGTAAATAATGTATAGCCCCCTTTGTTGGGTTATAACTTAACCTTGCACACTTTGTATTTGGACCATACACCAGCTGTTCTGACTGTCATGTTATTCATTTCATAAAGTGTTAGTTGCTCTCTACAGAAATAATTTCCTCCAAGGCATATCATTCACTAACATAATTTGACTATAGCTTTATCACTTTATCTTACACTTCCTGGACTGTTTAGTTTCCATTTAGTAGCCAAACTGAATAAAATCGAATTGTAAGGAATCTTTTTGTAGTTACGTATCTTAATGATACGGTACATTACATTGCATGTTGTAAAAAGGTCATTCATTTTTTATTGTAATGTCTGTGTACTATCAAAATGCATTCCTATAACTTTTAAGATATTTGCCATTGAAAATGAAACGTAGAATTCTTCTGGACTTTTTATGATACCTTTCATAGCTACACACAAACTAATTGGTCATTAACATTAAAGGGCATATTTATCCTCTTCAAAAACATATGTATGTATGTATGTATTATAATTTGATTTATAAAGTGCCACTTGGGTACGCAGCGCTGTACATTATAAAATACAGAGTATACAAATGGGGATGCAAGTGCAAGACTATTACAGATAAATGAATTTACATAAATAAAGTTTCAAAGGTTAAAGTATATATATATAAAATAAGTGTGGTGTGCCTTGACATATTAGGAAAGAGATCCCTGCCCCAAAGAGCTTACAATCTAAGTGAGAGGGACAACATAGAGATACCAGTGGGGGAGGGATAAAGTGCTCAGACAGCTAACAATCACTAATGTAGGATACATTTAGATTAAAAAGTACCCCACAAACCTCTATTTTTACTTACCTTTCTCCTGTGCACTCCGGGTCCAGATATCTTACCCTGCAGGACTGGTCCTTCGCTGCACTTTTCCGGCTCTTCTGGGTGGTAGTCATCAGTCAAAGGTCACAAAGACACAAACAGCAGCTTCTTTAAGTGCCTCTGAGATAAAATTATATTACACTGTACACAAACTTCCCACAAAGTGAGACACTGTTGCACACCGGAAAGAAAACACACACCAACAGGGAGATTCATTAAAAATTCTTATCGTTTAAAATGATGCAAATTATTCCCCAACCAATCAGATCTTATTTAACATTTGAAAGCTAACATCTGATTGGTTGGGGCAAAATTAAACGATAAGAACTTTTATTGAATAACCCTGCAAGTCTTTAAATCAAACAGGTGAACACAACGTTACTTGAATAGCTTAAAACATGTCAAGCAGCAAGCTGGAAACATGTCAGGGAGTCCTGGATATGTTACGTTATTCAAGTAAAATTGTGTACACCTCTTTGATTTGAAGACTTGGTGTGTGCTTTCTTTCCAGTATGCACCATTGTCTCCTTTGTGGAAATTTTTGTATTGTACCGTATGGAGCAACGGGTCTGGGGCGGCTTCACCTGGAACACTGATTGGAAACGGTAGCTGTGAATTTCTTATGTACTACGTATGTTCAAGTAGGAGTTGATATATCCATATACTCCATCCTAACCTTATTGGACAAATGTATATAGAGACGGGTCTGGGGCATGGCACCTGGACCATGCTCATGTTTAAAAGGCATGTCACCCTAAATCTTAACTTTTAATATAGGGTAGCTCCCTCCTGCCCACCCCCAACCGCTGGTTAGAACTTTAAAAAAAGAAGCAGAATTATACTTACAGCCCTTCTCCTCATGGCTCTCTGTTTGCAGGAAGTTGCTAATCACAGACACGGCTGCCGGCATTGGAGAGTCCGTGGGAGAGAGGGCTGTAAGTGTAATTTGGATTTATTTTCTAAAGGACTAATGCAGTGGTTGGGTTGGGCAGGGGAGCTAGGATTTTGGCAGGGGAGCTAGGATTTTATGCTAGGTTTTCAGGCAGGCATGATGGATCTGGGTTGTGGGAAGGACTCCCTGTGCTTGCCACTGTCCTCATAGAGGACAAGGAGGAGACGAAAACCTTTTATACAGGAAGAACACCTCGTACTCTTCAGTTCCTGGACTTTGGACAAGCACTGCAGAGGAGCCATAAGAAGTAGAGGTTAAGGTAAGGATTTATTACACAGTGGGGCCAGTAGTGAGTTAATTTTAGTTTTGGGTGGTCACAGCTACCTGCATCTATGGTTTTATAACATATTGTATTAATCCCTTTTTTTCAATGGGTCCTATATGAATATATTTTTGATGTATATTGTGGTTGGACAAATATCACACTGTGGTCTCCCTAGCAACGCAAAATAGATGTATTTAATTTACATACTTAATTTAGCATATTTAATGCCTGATAACTGCAGTATGCAACTGTGCATGTAAAGTCCTGACTTCAATTGCCCCAAATTCTCCCAACCTGTCCTTATGGACCTTTTAGGGACTTTCTACTACACACTTATCACGACTTACTGCTAGAAGCAGTGGTGTAACTAGGAATCAAGCCCCACCCCACACCCACCCCCCAGCAAAACTATAATGGGGCTCCTATATCTGCTTCTTTTACAGAGGTTTTCTGGGAGGAGGCTATATTTGCCATAGCAAAAATAGTGAAGCCATTGGTTGCAACAGAGATGTATGTCTCAAGACTACTGGATGCAGAATAGTGGGATAGATACAAATCGACACTCGCTAAGAATTGTTTTTATGCTAGAAAAGTGATTGGCTGTTGATACTGTACAATCTTGGGTTGTTTAAATTGATAAAGGCTAAAGGATAAAGGCCGTCTTGCATCAATATATAGTAACATAGTAACATAGTAATTAAGGTTGAATAAGACATTCGTCCATCAAGTCCACCTATTCCCTTTTTTTTTTTTTTTTTTTTTTTTAACCCTACCTAACAGTTGATCCAGAGGAGGCAAAAAACCCCAGCTAAAAAAGGGGGGAAAAAATTCCTTCCTGACTCCAAACGGCAATCGGAAAGTATCCCGGATCAACCAGATCTATATGCATTAATACCCGAATTCTCAATATTTTTTAGTTTTAGAAACTTATCCAGGCCTTTTTAAAGTTATTCAATGAACTTGCCATTACCACCTCTGCTGGAAGACAGTTCCACAGTTTCACCGTTCTCACTGTAAAGAAATCTCTCAACTTGAAGATGAAACTTCTTTTCTTCCAACCTTAAAGGATGTCCACGAGTCCTCTGATATGACCTTTAGTGAACAATGCACCAGAGAGTTCACTGTATGGGCCATTAATATATTTGTATAAGTTATCATGTCCCCACGCAACCGCCGCTTCTCCAATGTAAACAGCCCTAACTTGTCTAATCTGCCTGCATATTCAAGCCCCTCCATTCCCCTTATTAATTTAGTTCCTTCTCTGAACTGCCTCAATTTCCAAGATGTCCCTTTTGTATATGGGATTCCAAAACTGCACCGCATATTCCAAATGTGGCCTTACCAGTGCCTTGTAAAGAGGGAGAATAATATTTTTCTCTCTTGATTCCATTCCCCTCTTTATACAAGACAATATCTTGCTAGCTCTAGCTGTTGCTACCTGGCATTGTTTGCTAAGCTGTCTGTTATCTACCAGAACCCCCAAATCTTTTCCATTTCAGATGCCTTAACACAGAGTATTTATGGTGTAGGTGGCACAGGGATTATTAAATCCCAAATGCATCACCTTACATTTATCAACATTGAATCTCATCTGCCATTCTGCTGCCCATTTTGATAATCTATCTAGGTTCTGCTTGCAGCACTTGCACATCATTGGAAGTTTCCAAAGCTCTGCATAATTTAGTGTCATCAGCAAACACAGAGACCTTGCTCTCAATGCCCCCTTCTAAGTCATTATAAACAGATAAAACAGAAGCGCCCCAGTACGAACCCTGAGGAACTCCGCTTAGAACTTTAGCCCACATAGATGTAGCTCCATTAACCACCACTCTCTGTTTGCGGTCCAATAACCAGTTCTCTATCCATGAACAAATGTTTTCTTCAAGGCCAACAGTCCTCAGTTTTTACATTAGTCGCCTATGTGGCACCGTATCAAAGCTTTTGCAAAATCCAAATATACCACATCCCCAGCTGTGCCTGAATCTAACTTCTTACTCACTTCTTCATAAAACAATTAAATTTGTCTGGCATGATCTATTTCTCATAAATCCATGCTGACTACTACTAATAAGATGATCTCTGGAGACAAAGTCAAGGATATGATCCCTTACAAGTTTCCATCACCTTCCCTACCACTGATGTTAGGCTTACGGTCTATAGTTACCAGGCTGTGAACGACTACCTTTTTGATATTGGTATTACTTGGCTTTTTTCCAATCCAGCGGCACATCCCCAGACAAAAGCGAATCTGAAAAGATGAGACACAGTGGTCTTGCTAGAACTGAACTAAGCTCTTTTAAAACCTAGGATGCAATCCATCTGGTCCTGGCGCTTTATTGAATTAACTTTGTCCTAATTGATTCCGTACCATATCCTCTGTTATCCAATGTGAAGACTCTTCATTTCCTCCCTGCACATTGTTACAATCCCTACTGTAAGGATTCTCAACAGTAAAAACCGATGTAAAAAAACGGTTTTTATTATATTATTTGCAATGTAGGCCTTTGGCATGTGTAAAACGATTAAATGTGTCTGAGCTTTCAAAATAGACTCAAGATGTAAAATAGTAAAGGAATTAAACCTCTAAATCAATAAACTGAATAATACACCTCTAAAAGAATGTTTTATGTCATGCTGTATGTTTGTAAAAATCTAAATGTATTGTCATTGTTATGTAGTGGCTTCCAAAGTATAGAATAAATCACAGTATCAAAAATATCATATACTAAATAGATGAACATGAATTGCTTATGGATATGACTTTCAGTCATTTTAAAGTCACTTGGGGAAATTTTTCATCCTCTTATCATTGTTTTAGGAAAAAAATACACAGAGCAGCAAATCTTTCCAGAGAAAGCTATGTATCTAAATTGAAATCCTAACAAGTAATGGGACCTGCTTTAATTCACATCAAATAAACACTAGAAATCATTTTGACTTTTCTTTGAAGCACAATGCAGTACCATTCGCAATCTACTTGCTTAAACAATGCAAGATAAGACTGTTGCTGGTTTTATCAATAAAATAAAAGACCATATTTATCAAAGATAAAAATAGGAAAGATTGGCTTATTTTCAACTTCCATCCAGAAAAAGCAAAGTCCAAAGAGCAACGTGGAGAAGCATTTTTACTAATTATTTCATGAATCAAATGATCTGCTAATTAAAAAAAGTATCATATCCTACAGGACCACTTCTGTTAATGTATATAAATATAATTTTGCTTTGTGTAAAACCATGGAATCAGTGCTATTTAAATCGACTCTCAGGAGGATTTACTAATGAGCACTACACATAATGGGAATGGGAAGGACTACAAATAATGGGAATGGGAAATACACAGAACAACCACAAGCAATTTAATATCCAATTGCAGACCTTTTTTGTGACTTTTATAACACCAGCATTAAAATCACATGGGGTAGGATTGAATTGGGATTTACCCCAAGCTTGAAGTGTGATTTTAATACTAATGGATTCCACCAAACTTATTTATTTAAACAAGCCTTGAGTCTTGAGAAAGGGTGGAACACCACCAGAAATTTTGCCTGTTGTATTTTACTATAGAACAATAAAGGGTATCTCCACCCCCCAACTGTAGGGGACCCCCTTACAAGCCTAATTGCTATATTGAAATCTTTAAAATCAGGCCAGAAATGTACTTACCCACTTTCGTTCCATTGACCTCTGCCTCTTCTGTTTCTTCCAGGAACACGTCTATGATTGGCTAAAAAAAGTGGGACAATAATGGACGCAGCTGCCAGTCTTCAGAGGAGCCTAGGAAACGAAGGTGTGCAAGTTTATTTCTGGCCTAATTTTAATGATTTCAATATAGCATTGAGGGTTGGGGGGGGGGTCCTCTACAGAAAGACCTTGCCACTGAGGGATCCAGATGGGATCAGTTCCCTGGACTTTCAGCAGGCACTGCAGAACAACCATAATGAGCAGAGGAGAAAGGTCTGGATTTTTGTACATTACACAGTGGGGCCAGCAGTGGGGCAAATTTTGGGGGTGGACATGCCCTTTGAACACTTGTTTCACCTATGTCAAGACTCACTGCTTCCTTCAAACTTTGTAGCAAACAGTAGGAATGTACTACAGTTTTGAGACTATTAGTTTTGTCATGTAAATTTCAGCAGTGTAACTCTAAACTATTGTCAACATTTTGACTGATAAAATCAGATTTTAACACAGAATTTAAGTTTGAACCAAAAACGTGAGAGTCAAAAATTTGGCTTTTCCTGCAACCCCTGCTGAAATGAAACCCAGGTGAACAGTACTCACTAAAACAGTACATAAATAGACATAAATATATATATATATATATATATATATATATATATATATATATATATAACAATTTCCTAACAATGGTATATTCAGAGTCATATTTTTATTTTTATCACCGGTTGGCAGTCTGGAGCTTTTATAGGCCCCACCCCTGCCCTAAAATCCCCAGGCATGTCGTTGTAAAGCATGCTTGTATAACCATCAACCATCTATGCTAAACCCTGAGAATAATATAAAATGTCACTTTTATTTTTCAATGGTGTACCTTTATCAAAAGCTTGGTAATATCAGTACTATCAATGTTTTTTTAGAGAAGTATTAATAGTTTTTTGTAATAAATTAGGTGGCCATGCTAATGGTCTTACTAACACACTTGATCCTGCAAACACACATTGCTAAAAAATGATATTAGAAAGAAAAGTTTAAGAATAAATTAAGAATTTGGCTTGAAAGGCTGCATTTAGGAAGGGAATGTGTGTGTCTGCAAGTTTTAAATGCAATAAGCTTGTCATGTCATGGTAGGGGCACGTTTTTGCATTTGTGACTATTTATGATTTAGGTATGATTGTGATAGAAACTGAAGGTAGGTTGGGTTGTGATGGTGTATCAGTAAGTATGTGTACCTGTGTCTGTGTGGTGTTTGGAGGTATGTTTTTGCATTTCAGACCATAAAACTAACATTTTTTGATGGCTTAGGTATGGTTGCGATAAAAACTGAAGGTAGGTTGGGTTGTAAGGGCATATCAATAGGTATGTGTATCTGTGTCTGTGTGGTGTTTGGAGGTATGTTTTTGCATTTCAGACCATAAAATGAAATTTTTTTGATGGTTTAGGTATGGTTGCAATAGAAACTGAAGGTAGATTGGGTTTTGATGGCGTATCAGTAGGCATGTGTACCTGTGTCTGTGTGGTGTATGGAGTTATGTTTTTGCATTTCTGACCAAAAAACTTGATGGTTTAGGTATGGTTGCTATGGAAACTGAAGGTTGGCTTCTGAGGGTGTATACTTAAGTGTGTGGGGATGATGCTAGGTGGTATGTTTTTGTATTTTACACCATAAAACTATCATTTTTGATGGTTTAGTTATGGTAACAGTGGCGTTGCTATGTTAAAACATTTGGGGCACTTGCCCTGGATATTTGACTAAGTGCCCTGAATGTTTTAACACAACCTACCTAATAGAAGTGCCCCAAATATCCTCTTTGTAGTAGTACTCCACCACTGCACAATGACATCAAAGCTCGCTCATGCCTATCAGCTGCCGTGTTGCACTACTGGGAAAATGCTGTCCCTACACTGCCAGCAACAACATACCGAATGAATTCCAGCCTCCAGCTGCTTCACTGCACATGGGTAGGTAATAGCCCAATAGCCCATTAGGCTATTACCTACCCCAATGTGCAGTGCAATCCACTCATTATATTAGTGCAGGCAGTGGCAGCATTTGGTATTATTATTCTCTGCATATCAAGTAATGCCCATTACCTAAGGCTGCCACTGCCGGTCCTGTTATAGCGAGCGGATTGCCCTGCACATGGGGTATGTAATAGTCTACCCCAGTATATGATGAAATTGACAGTTTGCTGCCATTATGTCAGGAAATTCCCATGGTTACCAGTATATAATGAAATTCCAATGGCTACCAATATGCAATTCAATTCCTATAGCTACCAGTATGTAATGAAATCCCCATTGCTACCAGTATATAATGAAATTGCTAGTATGCTACCAGTTTATGCTGAAATTTCCAGTTTGCTGCCAGTATAATGGAATAATGTACTTCTGTGACATTAATTTGTGTATCTCTGTCTACCCCTTATCGCTATTTCTCTGTCTTTCTATTTATAACTTCCTGGCTGCGTATCTATCTCTTGTTTGTCTATGTTTGTCTGTCTGTTTGTCTCTCTGTCTATTTCTATTAAGTACCTAGTCGGTGTGGCTTAATTGGGGTGGGGAAGGGGGTGTGGCCTTTTTTCCTGCTGCACTAAGTGTGGCACATAGTGTGCCCAAAAGTTCCCCTGATCTTCTCAAACCCTAGAGACGCCACTGTATGGTTGCCATGGAAACAGAAGGATAGGTTATTGTATATTTATTGTATACATTTTAGGACTTTTAATTTGAAATTGTGTGTGTTTTATAGTTGTATGTGTTTGTGTCAGAGAGACACAGTGTGCAGTTAGTGCAGCTTCAGGTATATTTCCGACAGAAAGACTACTGGATGCAGAATAGTGGGATAGATACAAATCGACACTCTGCTAAGAATTGTTTTTTATGCTAGAAAAGTGATTGGCTGTTGATACTGTACAATCTTGGGTATGTTTAAATTGATAAAGGCTAAAGGATAAAGGCCGTCTTGCATCAATATATTATTTGCAATGTAGGCCTTTGGCATGTGTAAAACGATTAAATGTGTCTGAGCTTTCAAAATAGACTCAAGATGTAAAATAGTAAAGGAATGAAATATTCATGTTTGAGAATCGGGCCCATTAAAGTCAGTGGGGGAGATTTACCCAGATTAAATATCATGTTTGCTCCCGTGGGTAAACCCCAAAAGGGATTTACCCACATGGTGATTTTAACGCCGGCTATTAGCCGGCGTTAAAATCATGCACTAAATATAGCGCAAATGCGATTTAAATCACAAGCGCCAAATGTGCGGGTGACTTTTGCATAACTCGCACATCCAGCGCTAATATGGAGTTAAAGTCTATTCAATAGTGTATCGGTTAGTGCGGCTTTAATGCCATATATCTGCCCAGAGTGTTTTACCCAGCTAAGGTGGATTATGGTAAATAACCCCTATTACACACAGGGTTAATTTCATAAATCACCCAGCAGCCACAGCTTGTTTTATGAAGGTGTTTTGTCTATTGGGACAATGCTGTATGGAGAATTTAGTTCCCCTTTGTTGCCCATTTTGTCTTGGAAACAAAAGTTTGAATGTTAAATTGAATGTAAAAGTCTTTCTGTTTGCAGCCTGCTGAATTTTCTCAGAACAATTTCTAACAATAATTTCCTGTAAAGTTTTTAATGGGGGGATGACGTGTCTGAAAAGATAAGCTCCCCTATTTGAAGCTAAATACTCAGAAGAGATCAGTCAAGAATGCAATACCCTGCAGTTGTAATCTCCTGCTGCACAGCTAAGGAAAATAACATAACATTTCTTTTCATTTTTCAGTCAACGTCTCCATCTAACTTTTTTAGATATTAGAACATTTTTTATATATGTAGCAATTCTGCTTGCGAATTGCAGATTTATGAATATTAATATCAGGTGCTTTTTTAAATTTATACTCTAGCACGCATTAGCTGTTTTATTTTTAAAAACACACATTTGCTTAACATATAAAAATTTGCTTTCTAGCAATTGCTACTAATCTACAACTTCTAGCAGCACCGTCAGCAATAGGTAGAAAATAAAGGTCTAGCTATGCATATCAGTGTTTAGATTTTTCGCATTTGAGTTATTTCTGTTTGCTACTCTAGGCTTAATGCAATGTTTTATTTAGCTTGATGCCTTACAAAAAATCTTGCAATTGTTGTGTGTATGTATGTATAGTTTATTTATAAAACGCCACTTGGGGACGAAGCGCTGTACAGTAACAAAATACAATAAAGTCATACAAGAGGAACAAATACATAGATAGTTCAGTACATAAATATATAAATTATATAAATAGAAGTGCTAGAGCTTTGCCACAAGAGGAAAGGAGGTCCCTGCCCCGTAGAGCTTACAATTTAGTTAGGTGGGTAACATACAGATACAATGGAATGGGTATAAGTGCTAGAGTGAGACGTATGCAGTGCAAATTAAACAATCATAGACTGTGCTGGTTACCAGATAGGTAGGATGTAAGGTTGGATTTAAACCTGCTAATAGAAGTTTCTTGACGTAGAGAAAGGGGAACAGAATTCCAGAGGATGGGAGCCACAAGAGAGAATGGTAAGAGGAAGCAGTACATGTGGGGGGTTTGTACAGGAGCTGGTTCTGCGATGAGCGGAGGCTACGGGCAGGAACATATTGGGAGACTAGAGAGGAAATATAAGGAGGAGCAGCAGAGCGAAGGGATTTAAAGGTTAGGAGAAGGATTTTATATACAATGCGCTGTTTAATGGGGAGCCAGGTTTTTATCCGGTACAGAGGAGATTTGGGATCCGGTTTATTAGAGACGAAACAATACGTGTGGTGGAGTTAATTATAGACAGAAGGGGAGAGAGGTGGGAAGCAGGAAGACCAGAAAATAGTAGTTTGCAATAGTCCAGGCACAATAAGACGAGAGCATGCATAAGCAGTGCAGTGGTCGGGAGAGAAAGGAACCTGTGAATTTTGGCTACATGGCGAAGGAAGAATCAGCAAGTTTTCGCAACATAATTAATGTGTTGAAATGCCTTAAATCTCATTTGTAATGAAATATAATAGAATTGCAGTGGTTTGCAACAGAAGTATAGGTTATTCAAAATTATTTAAAATGGTATTTTACATGAACCAACCTTACATGCAAACACACAAACACATACACATACTTAAGCTTTTCAGGGAAGCTTTGCAGAGAAGAACATCCAAAGTAACACTCATCCAAAATGAAGATTTTCCTAAGTGAAATTAGAGTTAATTATCTGACATCTCTCTATCTTCCAATGCATTTTTCTTCCATTGCCTTTCCTTCTGTTTCCCAAGTACAACTACAATTATATCCTCTGTATAGATCATAATTGGTATGCATTTCCATATCCAATACTGTGTACTTTTGTTCTTTACCCTGCAGTATTTTGAATAGGGTGAAAGTAAGTTACTTTTACCTTTCTGTCTCCTTACAAATGAGTTTATGTGTGTTTCAGTGATGGTATCTTCCATGACATTCCTTCATCACAGCTGGTGATTACTTAGTTTGCAGGGAAGACCATCCAAAGTAAAGCTCATCCAAAGTTAAGATTGGAATTTAATAAGGGAGTATAACAAGGAGAACGACAAGGAAAACGCTACCACTTGAATTTTCAACAAGGCATACAATTGTGCTCTGCTTAATAATTTAGAATCAATACCTTACACACACACAGGCGATGTGTTCCTCAGTCCTCTATGCATCAATCCACATGCAGGTAAGTATACAAAATTCCAGGAAGGAACCAGGCAAAGCAGAATATGCTGCAAGTTTGGCTTGTTTTATTATCCACACAATATGTTTTGGGTGCACAACCCTTTATCAAGTTTGACTCCAACCATTAGAGTCTCAAATAAAACAGATTTAAACAGGATATGGCATAAACACACCTCCCCAAACCTCAAGACCAAGTGAAAGCACGGTGTATGTACAATTGAATCAGCAGAACTGCACACTTCCACGTGCCTTACGCCAGATAAATATCAGGTGTCATGAAGGATCCTGCAAGTAAAAACATGTAAAATCGATACAAATAGCATCACAAATGAGAGAAACTCTCACAATAATATACACGATATAGTCAGGTATATACCGAACAGTCATAAACTCACATGGTTCATCGCAGGCAAAGAATAGGGCAAACAGGCTCAACAGATTGCATTATGTGTATAAATAGTACAATACTGTCAAGATATAATACTCCTAGTATATAATAGAACGTAAAATGCAATCTTACCAAACGTCATTCTCAGAAACAGATACTTAGAATCTGAGAAAGAGTACAAGACATTGTCAGACACATTATAAAAAACATTTTATTCTCCAAAGGTCATTTAGACTTACCAGGTATTAGACTTAGACTTAAGGGTATTTAACCTCTTTATTCATTTAGCCTCTGTCTGAATCGCCCACTCTTAGATTCTGAAAAACTTCCTCAATTACTGCCCATCTCAATTGATTCACACCGTGCCTATGGGCTGAGAAATGGCGAGCTACCTTCCTGGACTTGGTCTTTACTAAAAATCTTTCTGTCTCTCTTGGATCACAATCTAATTACTTTTTTTACCACCTACTCTCCCCTCGCTTACCACCTACTCTCCTCTGATACTCCATCTACACCCGAGCAATAGACTTTTCAGCTCTATCCTTTTCTCTCAGTTCTAGCCTTGCTGCCCTCATGTTTGACTCTAACCCTCATTCTCTAAAACATTCATATACCTCTATCTTATCGATTACTATTGACTCCTTTGCCCCATACAAACAATTGTTGCCCCACTAACCCCTGTCCTTAACTCAATTCATAAACAAACAGGGAGATTCAATAAGGCCGGGTACACACCAGAAGATATTTTTGACCGACCAACCGATTCACGATTCTTTCAGTCGGTTGGATTGGACGAACGGACGATCGAAAAATCTTGATCAATCGTGCGGTTCCCTGTGGGACCGCCCGGCCAATCGTTTGCAAATTCGTCCGAAGGACATTTGTCCTGGACGAGCGCTCGGTCAGGACAAATAGTCCCTACATGTGTACCCAGCCTAAAAGTTGGTTGCCCCAACCAATCAAATGTTAGTTTTCAAATATTAAATAAGATTTGATTGGTTGGGGTAAAATTAACACCATTTTAAATGATAGGAACTTTTATTCAATCTCCCTGCAAATTCCTATGTTGCTGGGACTTTTACTACTACAAGCTCTTAATTCAGCTCTCTCAGCAGCTAAACACACCTACTTTAGCACACTAATGAACAATAACAAAAATAACCCCCGTTGTCTATTTTCACTTTTTAACACTCTCTCAGCCCTCATCTACTGACACTCTTCATTCTATTAACGCTCTTCAGGATTTTGCAGACTACTTTAGAACTAAAGTAGATGATATCTACACTCCAATCTCTTCTCCCCAAGGACAATTCACACTTTCTTCCACCACCTGCAGTCCTGGAATCTTTCCCCTCTGTTACCCATTCTGAAGTCTTTGACTTTCTGTTGTCCTCGCCACTTGCAATGTTACCCATGATCCCATGCCCTCCTTCTTACTCAGACACTGTGCTAAAATCCATTTCCCTGATCTTGCTCACATTTTTAATTCCTCCCTAACCTCTGGGATTTTTTTTGCTGCCTTTAAACATGCATGCGTCAAACCTCTTCTTAAATTATTCTCTCTGGACCCTACCTGTCTCTCAAACTACCACCCTGTCTCCTCTTACCATTTGTGTCAAAACTCTTAGAACATCTATTCTCTATATGCATTACTAATAACCTCCGTGCTTACAACCTATTGGACCCATTGCAGCCAGGATTCAGGGTCATTCAACTGAAACGGCCCTCTGCAAAGTCTCATATGACCTACAAACTGCCAAAGCCAAGGGCCAGTTGTCAGTCCTCATTCTCTTCAACCGGCTGCCTTTGATATTGTGGATCATTCTCTTCTCATGCAAATTCTAAATTCTCTGGGCTTCTGAAATCAAGATGCGCCATGGTTGTTTCCTTATTTTTTTTTTTCAAGTTCCGCTTAATGTGGGGGTCCCTCAGGGCTCCGTTTTAGGACCCTTGCTGTTCTCCCTCTACACATCTTTTGGCTTTAAGTATCACCTATACGTTGATGATACCCAGCGTGTCCATCCCCGCACTAGCCCATCCCCTAACTAAAGTTCAATCCCAAATCTCTAAATGTCTGCTCTCTATCTCCTCCTGCATGGTGCACCGCCACCTTAAAGTGTGCGTATGTATGTATGTATGACTTTGCGTCATCTTACTCTATAAGTCAATACATGTAAGTAGCACTTACTCTGAGGTGTGTATGTGTTGCTGCATGCCTTCAATATAATAGTTGTTTTGCTCAGGCTCTGACCACTGATCTGACTATTTTCCCACATACCAACTGTCAAAACTGAATATAGCATACAGCACACCAACTGTCAAACCATTCCAGCTACAGCAAAACTGCTTACAGAAATGCTAAAACGAAAGATGTTTCAGATTGGATATCTAATGAAATAGGAGGCAGATCAACACAAAAACGGTAGAGTGATAGTTGGGATGAATGACAGTTTCCACTAATGGGCAATTTAAAAAAACAGATTTTCCAGTGTACATACCCTTTAAACTCAATCTATCTAAAACTAAATCTCCCCCCTAAACTAGGACCTACAGTAGTCCACCGTTCTCCATCTCTATTGACAATATGGTAATTAACCCAGTTGAATATGTAAGCTGCGTTGAAGTAATTTTTGACTCCTCTCTTTCCTTCCATAATCACATTATAGGGCATGTCCACCCCCAAAACTATAATCCCCCCCACTAATGGCCCCACCATGTAGTGTAATAAAATCCTTACCTCACATCCCAGCTCCATAAGGTTCTCCTGTAGTCCCCCCCAAATTCCCAAAAACTGCCCACCAGCAGGATAGCTATTAAATGACAGCTATTACTTGGCATTAAATACCTGCACAGCCGTGCACCCTCTGGTAAATTGTTTTGCAACGGCTGCATGAGTGCCTCTTCTGGAACTCACAATAAATAGAAAATTGGGCTGTTGTACATCCATATTAAAGTGCAACAAGAGACCAAAAATATAATACATACAAAAACCAGAATTCTAGTGCACAAACAATTCTAATTGCATATTGGCTACCTCCATAAGGTTGCTACTACAAACAGCCTGCTAAACCCTGGATAAATAAAAGCAATTAGTTCAATAAGTTGGCCAAATTATTTTAACCCCAGTCACCATGTCAGGGTTGCTTTCTTTAACTGGGCCCTAAACTACTGGTACTTGCCTTTTTGGCTACATGAGCTGACAGCTTCTCCTGTGTGGCGTGGATGCTTGAAGCTGACTCTCTAGTTTAAAGTACTTTGCTCATACGAGCACATGACCTAACTCTGGGTGGAGTACAATTTCCCAGAAGGCTTGGTCAAACCTTCAATGTAACACTCAATATATAGAAAATTTGGCTGTTGTACATCCTTATTAAAGTGCAACTAGAGACCAATAATATAATATATACAAAAAATAGAATTCTAGTGTACAAACAATTCTAATTGCATATTGGCTACCTCCATAAGGTTGCTGCTACAAACAGTCTGCTAAACCCTTGATAAATAAAAGCAATTAGTTCAATAAATTGGACAAATTATTTTAAGCCCAGTCACCACGTCACGGTTGCTTTCTTTAACTGGGCCCTAACCTACTCATGTAGCCTTTTTGGCTACATGAGCTGACAGCTTCTTCTGGAACTCAGGCAGCCGCCACAAAGTGAGACTTAACAGTGCTCTTACCGATTGGAAATTGTGCCTGCAGCACTCCCAGTTAAATTAGGCCAC
Organism: Hymenochirus boettgeri; assembly: GCA_019447015.1. Taxonomy (NCBI): domain Eukaryota; kingdom Metazoa; phylum Chordata; class Amphibia; order Anura; family Pipidae; genus Hymenochirus; species Hymenochirus boettgeri. The sequence goes on from CM033473.1 coordinate 139,076,100, forward strand.
AATTCACAATTAGTTTTGAGGGTGTTTAGTGAAAGTAATCTGAAAAGTTGCTGTAATTAGGGAATTGTGCATTGGCTTACTTTGTGTGTGTAATCATGCATATGGCATACCGTTTGATTCGGGACATTTGGAAGATAATAATAACTTTTTTGGCATGATTTCTACCTTTTGAATGTTGTTTTACGTTAATTTTTTCAGAAAATCTACTAAAAGTGTTAAATTCTATGAAGAAATGCTCCCACACCATTGATGGTATGAATGAACAAACTACAGCATTACATAGCTAAAGGTGTGTAGATTCTAGGAAAATATAGTTTGTGGGGGGTGTTATATATTTTTGAGTTAGGGGGTGTTTTGTGGAAAAAACTACAGACTGTTCAAATACAGAGCTGGCTAGTTTGTTTTGTTGTTGTTACTGCCATTTGCCATTTGCCAGTCCCCCCAATGGAGGGACTTTGAGTACACCCATGAATGTGGCATACCTTTTTGTTTGGGAGGGGTTAGGCTTTCATATTTGAGATGCTTTTGAACTTTACAGTTTTTATCTGAAATTCACATTTGATTTTGTCTCTGATTTTACAGTTGAGGAAAAAACAGAAAATATGAGAAAATAACTTGAAAGAGAAAACAATTGGTTGAAGAGCTACACCTGGGTATTCTTGAATATTCTTGAAATTGCTGTTTAAATTTGGGGGTGATACCTTCATATAAATGGTATAGTTGTACTCGGGAGTATTAGAGCTTTTAAAAACAGTAAGATTTTTGTTTGATTTGCAAAAAAAAATTTTTTTTATGTAAAATCTCCAGAAAAGATACACAATTCTGTTTCCATGTTAAAGTACACTTTGTGCTGAAAAAAACAATGTATAATATTCCTGATTTACTGGGGGTTTCATACTGTAAAATAAGTCTAATCCAATTGAGTGAAAAATGCTGAAAATTCTGCTGGCACTGAACATAAATAGAAATTGAAACTCTGCTAGCACTGAAAAGGTTAAAAAATTAAAAAATCTTTGAAAATTTCGAAAGTCTGAAAAGTCTGAGTTTGTTTCAAACTCATAAAATCTCATTCGAACTCAGGTTCAAGTTCTGGTCCATCTTTAATAATAACAGATTTCTCTGTGATACTGATTCTTCTATCTGTGCTACTGGGTGCAGCGTACGGTTGAACTATGTTGGTCAGAGAAGAAAGTTCAGTGTTAAAGGGTATCTCCACTGTACATATCCACCTTACACTGAGTGTAAGGTGGATATGTACCTGCAGTATCCTGTGTCTTAGAGCAGTAGTTTAGAAGAAATCCAATGAGTTTCCCCCAGAACGCTGTGGATGGTGCAGGTCTGCCCACTTTCAGTGACTGCCTGCATGGGAAATGTCCGACGCGCGTTTTCCTTCAGTGCATGCGCAGAACCTGAGAGGATCCGTCGGGACCGCTGTCTGTGTGATCTGACTGGTTGGTCGATGGTCGATTCTACACATACACACACACACACACACACACACACACACTCTTCAAGCTACTGAGTTCACTGATTAATGGAGGAATAATCACATGACCATCACAGCAGCTTGCTGACTTCACTAATTAATGGAGTAATCAGGTACTATATTTTTCTCTCTCCCACTCCCTCCCATACCAGATTGCCTCATATTCCCAGCATCCCCTATGAAATCAATCATTGATCAATTTTTCAACCATCCCTCTCAGAGTTAGACACAAAAAAAATCTTTATTAAGAACAACAAAGTTCCCCCTACTTACAGTAGTGTGGGAAGGGGGTTAAAACTTTTTCTTCCCTGTCTCTCTCTGCATGATCAGCTGTAAAAATGAACTTAGAGAGTCAGGGGGGAAAGATTTCTTACTGCAGCCAAGTGGGTGTGTCAGCTACCATGATGATGCACATTGAGTGACAGCACTCTCAGCACAGGTATTGCTATTAGTATTTGGAAGTCCAGTAATACTGATAGACCTTTAGCTTGTATCATCTTTATCAATAAAAAAATGTACATTTTGTCCTAAATTATGTATGGAGTAAATTACAAGTAAGTATATTTATAATAATTGTTTCTGCTCTGTAAATCCCTCTAATTTAATTGAAAGTAAAAGTTGGTATACAACTCATAAAGTATGTTTCTTTCTGGAACTGTATATCCTTTCTAGTGATAATTCATTCATTGCCATAATTTTTTTCTCTTTACTTTGTTTTCTTTTTCCTACTGCATTACTTTAAAATGATTCCTTTTTTATTGACATTGCTACATAAATCGAGAAGGACGATACTATAACTCCACATGGACTTTGTTTTTCAGATATTACTGAAAGAGTCTAAACATTTACTAGGCAATGAATCATCTGAACCAGCTCGTAACCACACATTGTGATATGAAATGCTCAAATGCTGACATTCTGCTAAAACGAAAGCATAAGCTCTTTTTAGCAATACTGAATTCTTTCTAATGTCTGGTATAGACAGAAAAGTTAACAAGCCCATTATACAAAAATCTATTGTTCAATCATCAATAAAATCCAGCCCTTTCATTCATGTATTTTTAACAATATTTTAAAATGATGTTTTATGCAAAAATTATTATATATAATATTAATATATATATTAATAATAATATATAATAATATAGTATTATGTTTGTATTGAACTTCAGAGCACATGCAGAAAAAGTTAGCAGAAATGTAACGTTTTAGAGTATGAATTGCAACTGACAAAACGGTAATTTTCATGGTAATTTCTGCCAATATGATTACTGCGCAATATGTAAGACACCAGGGATCAGATGCTAAAAATCATAGCGGCATGTTAGCTAAGATTGTAAAAAGGAAACAAGTACATTTACTTAGACTTTTACTTTTTATATAGCAGCAGGGAAAATCATATAAAACTAAAATGACACAACAATGTCAACTAAGCTATAAGAGAGAAAATAAATTCTTTTCTGGTGCAAATGTTGAAACATTTTCTCCCAGAATCAATCAAATAGATCTAAATATTTTTTAATGACTTTTACTGCATCGCAAAGTGCTGTTAACTATTTCAGTACTTTTAAGACCAGTCATTTGTTGGCATTAGAAAGTGCTTAAAGAGAGTACCACTATAGGCATATAACATTGCTTGTGGCAGCTGCAACATTGGTTAGCATTACTTTAAAAGGTAACCTCCTCACAAAAGTGCCTTAGATTTTCTTCAGTTTAATTGAAGAATGGAAGGTAAAGGAGCTGTTCTTCAATTAAACAGTCAGGAGCAGGTAAGGAACAGAAAGAACTTCCACTCGATTACCTCCAGCCCTGAGTTCCATTGGAAACTGATCCTGAATTGTCTGATGTGATAATAGATATATTTTATACGGAGCAATCTTTCTTTCTGTCGTTAATGTTTAACTAAGAGGTGGTAATATCTAAAATTGGCAAGCATGCTTGCCTGGATTAATTTTGCTCCGTTACTAACGGTGACTGGAGCATTCTCAGTTACCATTTGTCATTCTGCCATGCTCTTCTTAACACCATACCTGGACTGCCTAATGACTGCCTAATGACCCGACTTACTGCTCTAGGGTGACACTGCACTTGAAATTATTTTATAGTGTATATGATAAAAAAACTTTGGGAAGAATTTGCCATGAGCTACAGAAGTTCAAATGTGGGGTCACACTAACCAATTCAATACTAGTTAGCATGACTTTATCCTCTTGACTGTGGTGGCATGCAGGTATTGCTAAATAGCTATTATCTGGTGTAAATTGCACAGGGGTAAAATCAGGATTTACCCAGAGTCACAATGACTGCTTATAGATATTTAAGCCAAAAAATCTGTTCAATCGATTTTCTATTTTGTTACATTAGTAAAACATTCTGATTGGTTAATTTAGTTTCTAATGTTCCTGTTGCACACCATTACACTGACAAAAATACAACTGAGAAATTTTTTTTCTTTCTTTTGTTTGTGATGGTATTGTAACAAGACAACATTGATTGTATTATTTCAGTTGTAAGATTATTCCTAACATTTTGCTCACAATTGGCACAGAATCTATTGCTTTAACATTTCCCTAAAGTAAGATGAAAATTAATTTGTGCAACCAGAATTATCAGCCTAATGTGAGTGGATGGGAAACAGAGACATTGAAAATCATTACCCAACAGACATTATGTGCATAATGTTTTTGTTGTTTGACTTAGATTAGATGGTAATAGAAAATTAGAAGGCTAGCTGTGGAGAAGATTAAGATATTCTGCTTTACACAAACTTATTCTTTTAGGTATAATTTAAATTCTATAGAAATGAATTGCTCACTAATACATCAGAACAAAAATAAGCTGTTTGCTAAAAACATGTTCATTTATATGTGTTATTAAAATTAGTCTATACTTTCTCATAAAATGATAGGCTAAACTTGTTAACTATCAGATAATTTCCCCACTTTTTTGCTTCCCTCTGGATCAAAGGCAGACGCAATAGGTATGGTAAAAGGTTTTAAAACTCTCATTTTTATTGAGTAACAATTGATTTTCTGGCAATATGTAATTATGTATCTGTGTCTGGGAAAGCTATAAAACTGCAGGAAAACAAATGATTTGTTAGGTAGCAAATCTATTCTTTATACAGGCTCATTTAAATTATATAATCAAAAAAAAAAGAATTTTCAAACATTTTTCACACCCCTTTACCAGCAGCCCCTGACACCCCACAGCTCAAACTTCGGTTGTTTCCACCATCCCAAAGTTGGAGAGTTGAAATGGCCAAATTTACCATGGGATCGCTGTTACCACCGCTTCATAAATATGCTTAAAAGTGCACTAGTGTGGCCTAGCCCTAAGACAAGTATATTTTACTCTGCTTCTCGTCTTAGCAACATCTAACACAGCTAAAGTAATACACAGGCAGAACACAACTTATTTAGACTGTTAACATGCACACACATAGTATGGCTTTGAGCATCTGAGCAAGAGTTCTAAATAAATTGTACAAAACAATTTGTAAGGAATCCAGAAAAGTGAAATCTGTGGAGTGTAAAATCAAACTCTAATTACATGCTGGCAGGTTTCTTACTGGTAAGGGGAAATGTTTGGAATAATTTTAAATGCTGCTTGTAATCATTACAAACAGTACATTAATTACTATGAACTAACATGGTTTTAGAATCAAACAAATCTCATTATTTTCTCATCTCAGTGACCATAATCTGTCCATCCAATGATTCTTGGTTACAGGACCCCTTGTCTGTTATGGTCTCAGTACCTGGTCAATTCAGTTGCTCAGTAGTGATCTGACCAAGCTTGAACTATCCAACAGCTAATCAATAGAAATTACTGTTAAGAACATTCCAATGAGGTGTGCATTCTGGGAAGAAGAAGGACCATTACAGAACTTGAAATTGCAACTCACAATATGTAGAAAACCTAAGTATGAGTAACCCCTTTAAAGAAGAAAATCTGAGCAGACACAGAAAGTCTCTATCTTTCATATTATATGTTTATAGAAACTTTTTGTTGTTGTTTGTTTTTCACTTTTTCTGTTTTAAAGAGATCTTTTACAACATAACAATACTAAATAATTATAGGTCATACATAGTTCTGTATAGTACACAATCTTAAAGGGTATCTCCAATCATAATTTCAAGGTTTAGGCATCTAGTTCTATTGAAGAACGGGAGGTAAAGGAGCTGTGCCTTACCTTCCGTTTCAATAGAACAAGCAGGAGACTGGTGAGGAGTTAGGAAACTTACCCGCTCGCTTACTCCCCCAGCGCGTAGTCTGCAGGTCCCGACGGACCTTGTCTTCTATGCGCATGCGTGATCTTGCGCATAGAAGACAAGGTCGTCGGGACCTGTCAGACTAAGAGCCGGGAGAGCGAGCGAGCGGGTAAGTTTCCTAACTGCTTACCAGTCCTGCTTGTTCTATTGAAGAACGGAAGGTAAGGCACAGTCCTTTACCTCCCGTTCTTCAATAGAACTAGATGCCTAAACCTTAAAATTATGGTGGAGATACCCTTTAAAGAATGAAAATTATATTATTAACAGAGCCTTGTGCAATTTAATCTCCCTGTTTTTTAGCAGCTTCTGTTAAGGTTATTCATGGAATATTCTTAGTTTTTCTGTTCAGTTTAACTAGCATTGAACAGAACTTTTCTTAGCATTTGAGCTTTTAGATAAATTTTGGATGATTTTGAGGAAGAGTAACATCTGGCAAATCATCTACCGACTGCATCTTTAATTAAAACTGCAGGTCGTTTTAGTGAATCATATGCTTTTCACATCATGCTGTCTGCTTTAATTAGTAACATTTTATAAACCTAAATCCCAAAAAAATATAATCACCTCTGTGGTAACGTTAGTACTATCTTCCTCCCAATATCATTTGTATGAAGAGTGGCTGCAGAAAGAAAACTGCTTCTGCAAAGGTTCCTGAGTGCTTCAGCCCTACCTTTACTAACTAAGAGGGGCAGCCAATCACAGAAGCGGTTGCCATCAATGGAGATGCCATGGGAACGAAGGTCTGTAAGTAGCGTTCTGATTTCTTTAAAGAAATAACTCGGCGGTAAGGGGTGATCAGGGGGCATCTATCATATGACAAAAGGATTTCATGCTAGGTACAATTAATATTATCTTTAAATAAATGTCTACAACTCTATGTACTGTATGTTCTAACTTTTGAGAACAGGTCAGCTGATTTTTGATGAGTAACCTTAAAAAGAAAACTTAAAAGTTAAAAATGGATATTCAAAAGATATTTATAATTTTATGGTAAAGTTGGCATAGGTAGGAGAGGGATAAGGGGCATGGTCTTTGCAGGCAAAGGTGGCTTTTAAATTTGTGGTGTTGGGTTTTGCATAATATATAATAAAAAAAATAAAGACTACGTTAAAGAAAGAAGTTGTCAAAAAGTTCTGAATGAAAGCGTTCAAGTTGGAAGAAGTTGCACATGAACTTTTTTTTCTTTTTGGACTGAACTTAGAGTGCATTAAAGAATATCAATTACTGTTCTGTAATGTGAAAATAATTCACTATAATATCTAGTAGGCAGAAGTGGCACCTTTATTTGAAGACACACAGTTACATACTAACCTTTTAGACATTTGAAAAAGATGTCAAGGTAATTGTATTTATTCTGACCTTTTTTGGAACTGGTAAAATACTCGCTCATTTGTACATTATAAAATGAACCAGTTCATGGGTTGCTCCTTTATATTCGTGCATTTCTAGCTTTATCCTTAGGACAATTTAGTAAAACGTTTGAGGCTATGGTACTGTGCCAAATGAGCCATAATAGACATCTCTGAAACAATAATGGTTGCAGTCATCCAATATTATGAAGAAATGTACAAAAATCAAATTACATGAAAAAATGAAATGCTGTTATAGATCAGGTATCACGCTGTAGGTAACCGATAGAGCTACATCCTATGCATGTAAAATGATTTTATTTTTACTTTTTTATCTTTTGCTGATTGTTGTAAGTTCTGATTCCAATTAAAAGTTGAGCCAAACTTGTAGTTATTTTTTCAGAAACACTATTATATATTTATGAGGGACCTTATGTCTCATTTGCCTTCAGGAAATAAAGATAAATTAATAGTTAATGAAGTTGCTTTGCTGAAAATGAAAGGTTGGGAGCCATGTGTTTCAAAATGAGTCATTTAGCAAGACAAAATTAGGAGGTTTGATATAGAATCCTGCAGGCTTTACCAATAGGCAATTGATAAGGATAAATATATTATTTTATAACGCAGTAGTAAAACTATTACTTGTACAGAATAAAGCATAAATGAAAAAGTAAACAACTGTACCCAGGTGGGATCTAGAACAGGAGGGAGTTATTCACTTACAATACCAAATCCATCCAATATACAAGGAAAACGGCAACATTGAAAGTTTTTTTTTTTATAAAGCCTTTCTGTTCAAACAACTACAATTTGGGAGAAGTAAAATCATGGTACTCACATATTAATCTGTGCTTGCTTTGCCATTAAATTATTAATGTTTAGTGAGTGCTCCTAATTGCCCCCACCCTTTCTTACTCACTGCCCCCTTTTGTAGTGTCTGCGACACTTATAAGTTCTGCACAGCCTCACCATGACCATGCTTACACTTCCCCCCTGCCTTCTTTTCATTGCTGAGTCTCTTAAATGTTACAGCAAGTGTGCTGGCAGGCAGCTAATGGTCCCAGTAAGAGGTCAGTAATAGGGCACATATTGTATTTTCTGCTTTTGAAATGACAGGTCTTTCCCTGTAAATGCTGTGAATTCAAATGATGATTTCTCAGAATCTACAGCTCAGATTTAAAATCTAAAAAAAAGTTTTTGAGCAACATGATCTTGAAAATGTTATTTTTTAGAGTAAAAATACACTTTAAGTTACTTAAGTTCAATTCAATTAAGTACTCAGTTCATAGTTAGAAAAATCAAAAAAATTTAATTTCTTACGTCCCAAAGTTTTACAGAAAATCTATAATTGCAAAATAAATTTTGTTGGATTTGCTAGTAAACATCCAAATACTAACATTCTTCGGGCACCTTTTACAGTGCATAAAAAATGTAAACATTCTGTAAGCAGAATTTACTCATTAGTCCAAACATGTATGCAATTTATCTTAATCCTGTTCTATTTTTAAACAAAGTGTATTACTATTATACTTTATTATAAAACAAAGTACAAAATACTGACACTCACTTGTATCAGAAGCAAGATGTCTTGTTGCAGTCCATGTTTTCTTCTGTTTTCTCACAAGTTCCTGGGGCCTCCCCAATCATACAAATTTGCTTTCTACATTTCCTGATTATCTAAAAACCCCACACCCCCTCCCTCCAGTTCTTAGTGGGTTTGTGCAATATTTCTCAACCTTCTGCACCATTTCCGGGTTCCGCTAAGATTGTCCATGTGGCACATTACTTGATCTATTTGTCCTCTGTTCAGTGACAGATTTTCATTTGCTTGCCCACAAAAGTGAGCAGCTTCTCTTTTACTGTATCTATGTGGCCAGCAGCAGTAGGTAATACCATGTTAAAATTGTCGCGCTACTATGTAGTAGAGCACCAATCATAAATAAGGATATTTTTTTTTACAGTTGGATCTTTTTGGAATAATGGAAGGTAAATGGTCTGTTATCTGTAAGGTGTATTTTATTTAGTTGGCCACATCAGATTTAATGGAACAATGCAGTAGAAATTGTGGAATATTTCAATCCTTTTTGTGATTTTTTTCCCCTCCTCCTGTTACAGGCTGTATGGTGTTTCTACCTTTTCTCTTAGAAAACTACATCTCTGTCATCTTTTAGTGATAGTTAATAATTTTTAATAACATAATAATAATATTACGCAAAGATCACATATTTTATTTCAACTGTGTTGTTTATATTTCCGTAGCACTTAAACCAGAGACAATAGGTTCTTTGGTCAGAGATAATCATGGCAGTTGGCCTGAAATGCTTGCTGTCATTTTCCTTTTTACTGAACAGGGATCCCATTGTTAAGACTGTTATGTAGATCCTACTGTGAGAAAATGTATTAAAGCAACAGTGCACCATTGATGGACCATTTAGTGTAATACTAAGAGGTTGTTGGTTGCTATGGGTGTTTTAATGTCAGAGTAAGTGGCTGCCAGCATTTCAGTATGACTTTATTAAGCATCTCCTCAGACAATTTCTGTATGTGCCACTGACCCTTAATGGATTATAATAAGAAACCAAATGTAATGTAGATTTGTAATAAAAGGTTTTTATGAAATGTTGTTATCTTAAATATAACTAGTATCTTTTAAAACATGCTAAAAGGGTACAGAAAATATCTGGTATCCTTTTTATAAATCACACCTAATCAGTTGTACAGCGGGCAATCCATTTAAGTATTGTGTTTATTTGTAATGGTAGTACGCAATAGTCAATATACATTATGTAGGATTATTAGCTTTGACTACTTACATTAACCAAAATTAGCAAAACATGCTTTGTTTGCAACCAAATGGACTAAACGCAGAGGGAATTTTATCTTTAATAAGCCACACCTTTGGTTGCCACAAAATATCACCAGTACCATCAGACAGTCTACCAATCCATAATGATATATGGTGACTATCCGTTATAAAAAAGAAGTGTAAATACTATAAATATAAAAAGACTTAAGGAAAAACACAGAATTCTAAGTGTGGCCCAGGTGCATTTAGTCCCAGGCCGTTCGCCACTTCTCATGTATGTCTGTACCACAGCATGGTCAAAGCCATGGTCCAAGTCCAACGTTTAGGACAAGAGCAATCAGATTATGATTCAGGTCAGTAGTTAAATAGTTAACATTTTTTATGAAGAACTATAGTCTAAAAAAACAATAATGTAATGTAATAAACTACTAACCTGCAAATGGCTTAATTATTATTACTATGGATTTATATAGCGGCAACATCTTCCGTAGCGCTTTACAATTACATAGTCATACATTACATACAGGGTAATAAATATTATATAAAGTTAAACATATTACATACACATTTAATACATATTATAAGTACGCAGAGTGATGAGTTACTTACAGCAATAGCGTGATACAATAGGAAAGAGGACCCTGCCAAAAGAGCTTACAGTTTAGAGGAAACGGTGGTGAGGCCAGGGCCGTTTTTAGGCATAGGCCACCTAGGCAAAGAACTAGCGCTATTCTTCTCCCTAGCATCTCCCTGTCAGCTTTTACTTTCAGTTTCAGAACTACTCTCCTTGTTCTGCTGCAATTTGTAACATTGTATTTAGTACAGTGCCTGAACTCCACACATTCTATTTAGCAACAAATGTTACAAATGAACTGAAGGTGAAGGAATGAGGGGGTAGGATGAGCTCAGCTAATGGTACTGAGGAGAACAGTTCTAAAATGCCAGTTAAAAGCTGCTGCAGACTTTATAACAGTGGCCCCTGTGACTAGCAGGGGAAATAACGTTTAAGTGATGAACTACAATTCCCAGCATTTACTATGCAAATAAGAAACAAAGAATTCTGGGAATTTACCATGTTTCCATGGAAGCTCTATGGAATGCTTTATCTTTAAAAAGACTTCTATGGCATTCCACAAGCTAAATGCAAAACCAGAAAACCGGTCTGTAGTTGGCGCTCTGGTTTTGCATTTTGATGGTAATATTCTACTGGCACTGAAAGTGGTAATGGCAATACTTTGGGGAAGACTGCTGGCACTGAAGGGTTAATGGCAATATCATGGAAAGTGCTGGCACTGAAATTATTAATGCCAATACTCTTTTAAAATCTGCTGGCACTGAAAGAGTTAAACATCTCAGATCTCGCCAAATTTCCCTGTTCCCTAACCAGCTGAAAACAATTTCTGGGGAGAACACTGGTGCCACATACCACGCATCCACTGAAACCTATTCTGTCCTTCCATCAGTATTTGATTGGTGGCCGCGCAAACGTATGTATCCTAACCCAACTCACCTGGTACAGTGTGCGCCTCTTACCAACTAGTAAAGCGTTCCCCATAATAAAGAACAGCAACAGTGGACAGAAACCCAGCTGTAGTTTTTTTGGGGGGTTTTGTTGTTGTTTTTTTTTGGGGAGGGGGGCACTTAGGTTGGAGGGCGCCTAGGGCTAGAAATGGCCCTTGGTGAGACATAAGGTGACAAGAATCAGTAGGCTGGAAGTAGATTGGCAGTGGAGTGTGAAAGGCGGTATGGATCAGGTTGGGCCAGTGAGAGGGGTAATGTCTAGGCCAGGTTACTTACTTACTTACACTTTCATTCCCCTTACAAGAGCCTGGCAGACATGGGTCGACAAGGATCCCAAATTCCTACATTAACAAACTGTTTGAGAATTATAGAGGTACACCGATTAATTTGGTCAAACCGATCTTGCCATCTAGTGAGGATTGCAGAATACACAATTTACTGGCATACTTTTAAACAATCGCTATTTTAATAATTTCACCATCACAGGAAATCACAATGTCAAAGATCGTTATTTTCACCATGTTTTTAAAGCCAATCCTTTACTGAAAAGTATCACTGTGGCGATAGTATAAGGGATGTGCAGCGGCATTAGTTACGGTATCGCAGCGAAAAAAGAGAATGGCTGCATGTGAAGGTAAAAAAAGCTTGCTAAAACCATTAATTGTTGATCATTTAAGAGTAAATGCTGGAAAATATTCTAACATCCCCCCATGACCATTATTATTATTGAGAACTCCATAATGTACTGGGAGGTAAGATAAATGGGCACTTAAGTGTTTTTTCGCCACCTCAGGCTTGGCAACTTTAAATGTCTGAACTTAACACAAGAACGCACTTACCGCTGTTTTAAAATACAATTGGGTAGTGAAATAGTAATCAGCGCTTTATAAATTGCGTTAAGTCTAAATTTGGCAAAAACATTGGGGAAAATTTAACAAACCTTTATAAATATACCCCTTAGCCAATCACACGTGCGGATGCCGGTCGAGCCCGTCCTGCTTGACTTCCATGCACGGAAAATGCACAGAAGTTAAGCAGAAGGCAGCGTGGGGACGAAGGCTGGTAAGTACATTTGGGGACAGCAGTCAGTGCTATAAACCTTGTGAGGTTGAGGTGGACATACCTTTTATTGCCCATCCCTGGCCTAAAGATGACCCTGTTTTACCCCTCTTTTCTTTTTTAAAGAGCTAATGTTCATAGTCAGATTTTTAGTTTTACTTACTCCATTTAAAATATCTAGAGACAAGAATTGTAAAGTGTAGTTTTGCTTTACGGAACCTTGACAGGTACTCTAAGACAGCAATGTCTAAATAAATGATCTGTACAGCACGTCAACATTTCAGATCAAAATCCACATTTCTAAATATATAGCTTGATTCTACTATAAGAAAGGATGGTATCCCAAGTCTAAGCAGTCATGTTTCATTACACAAGCAATATCCTGTTACATTTTTGTAAACCTACAACACAGAAGATATAAGCAAGCTACAGGAGGTAAGCTCTATTCTCATTAGACATTAACTATCAATTTTGCACTTCAGTAGACAAAGAGCAATAAAAAGTAAAAGAATCAATTCAATGTATCATTGATTACTTAACAAAAGTAATGAGTAGGAATTCTCTTTAGACTAATGATATTTTGGGGTCCTTTAATCATCATCTATTATTCCACATAGAGTTTGTAGTCCTGTGGGAATCCTTTAGACTTTTATCTAAGAAACGTGTGTATCTTAAATAGTTACAAGGTTGTAATCATTATCAACCTAAACACTATCATGAGACTTATTATTATACATTTTCTGTAAATCATTAGAGATGGACTCAAACTCAAACCCGGTTCCAAATCTGATTTTATGGGTCAGAGCGAACTCAGACTTTTCAAACCCGTGAATTTTTTTCCGATGATTATCAAACATTCGAGGACAGAATTTGGAAATAATTTTTTTGGAATGTATCGAATTCGTGGAAATTATTGCAAATTCTTGATTCTGTATATGGATGGGAGGTTTACATAATTCGATACCCTTGTTTCCGTCCCTATGGGAGAAATACTGAATTTGTGAACCCTCAAATCTGTGCATGGGAAAATACAGAATTTGTTAACCTTTGATTCCAAATATGGGCTAATTATTGAATAATGCAGAAGCTCGAAAGTAGTGCACATGTAAAGGAAGTTTCTTTATTTCAAGTTCTGGAAATTTCCTTAGACAATTTTCCAGGTCCCAGAGCCATGTACAGTAAGATACCAGTGCTATTGTAACCATATCTTATGGGTCCTTTTTAATAGGTCCGATTTCGGATTTTCAAATTTTCTAACTTTTTCAGAAAACAGAAAATACAAAGTCGGACCGGAGTTCCACCATCTCTATTTCTGATGAAGTTGCATGTGTATGGCCACATTCGTTGTTAGGGGAATGTTTCTTTTTGGTCTGCAATTTTTAAATATAGAAAACTGATAAAGAAATAATTTGAAATATTCAAAACTAACTTTTTAAGTTTTTCACCCAGGCAGAGATAAACTCTTGAACGGACTACTTTGTATACTATGAAAGTAATAAAAGTGGAGACATTCTGCTCTGAAAGGTTTTATTTATTTCAAACTGGTATATGTTTTAACCAAACAGATAGACAATTATACTGTCTATTATACCAAAAAATAGATAGACAATTTGTACTGTGTTTTACTCTGACATTAGGGGGTATATTTATAAACAGCCATTAACTTTCCGTCACTTTCCAGCCGTTTTCGCCAAAATCGGATTTATGAAACCGCAAAACCCAGCGGCAGAATGTTTCTGCAAATCACGGACATCGCATCAGTAACTGTATTCTCACATTAAGTTCGGCCATTTTAATTAGCCAAATTTGGGTTGGCGGAAACGGGCGAGCTTGCCCCCTCCCCCTGATGGCAGCTGCCACCTTTCCCAGCAGCCCCACCCAGCCCCCTGCCCTATATGTCAGGATTTGAGCCCTTCACTATGATGCTTTACTTAGCACATTGCACTATGTACATTATTGAAGAGCGTTCAAATTACGGTTGCACATCTCCGCCGTATTGCTTTTCGCCGTGATAATGATCGCCTTGAGACTTTATTTATGCAGTAACAGTATAGTGAAAAATGAATCCACCCTCGGAACTTTAATCTATAATTAGAATATGCACTTTATCTATTATCCAGACTTTATCTATTACCTCCAGACTTTGTTTAAATAGTAGAACTATTCCCACAAACAGATGCTGCTATTAACATTTTTATGATTGAATCATCTGTGTAACTCTATGGTAAAATCATTAATTTCTATTGTATTGAACACATCATTTGTTACTTTTATAATGAAGGGACCCTACAATCAGTAATAGTTACTACAAAGTACATTTGATAAATTACCATTATTAATACATTAGTAAAGTGCTTTTATATATATTAGAAATGTTTGCAGCATGACATGAACATCTTTTATTTACAAATATACATGAAAAGAGTTCCAGCTATGCATAGGAATATTGAGCAAATAAATCACATAAGAACACATAATATGTATAATATATACAATTATTTAGTTATGCAAACAGGTCTTCAGGCACCAGGGTAATCTTTAAGGTTCAGTTCATGTATCAAATGTGTAACTGTATCAATGTGTAAACTATATGTTTGCATTCATAATAATTGTATTGTAATCACTGTTTTTTAAAAAAAAAAAAAAACTGTCTAGCCAGCTAGTCTGTGTACACCCCAGGCAATTTTTCCCCAAACTACCTATCAATACACCTAATATTTGGACATAGCTTTGATATGGCTTTTCAAAAATTAAAAGCTACAGCACAAACAGTTTTCATCTGCCAGGTTAGTTTCCTGGGCCTTCCTGTTTTAAAGATAGTAATGAAGCATTAGGGAAGCCTGAAAGCAGTTTTCTTCATGGTGCATCTCCTCGTTGATATCTTGGGAGGTAGTTCCCCCAGGTATTTTTCAATTTAACTGTTTTTGAAACTATGCACGATAGTCCTCCTTTAAAGGCTATGTCCACCCTAAAAAAAATTTTTTTATATAAGGTCCCCCCTGGGCTCCCAGCCCCAACCGCTATAATTTTTTTTTTAGAAAGCCCCCCAAACTCTACTTACCTCCACTCGATCCTCCGCCGCGCTCCCGGCCCTCTGCTTGCAAGGAAATGCAAGCAGAGGGGCGGGACCGGCAGCCGCGTCTGTGATTGGCTGAGCGGCAGCCAATCACAGACGCGGCTGCCGGCAGCTCACTTCGCCGGAGGAAAGAGGAGAGGTAAGTAAGAGTTTGGGGAGCTTTCTAAAATAAAAAATACCCGGTTGGGGCTGGGGGACATGGGGGAGCAGGATATAAATGGGTTTTATGCTAGGGGGAGGGATAGTAGAACGGGAGGAGAGGGAGGAGAGGGAGGGGGAGGGAGGGGGGAGGGGGGAGAAGGGCTGCAGTACGCATGGCAAAAATCTACCTGAGGCCAGCTAGCAGGCAGTGTCCTATATGGACTCTGCTAGCCTCCTGGTAGTCATTTTTTGGGACTTTGGGGGGGGACTACAGGAGAACCCTATGGAGCTGGGATGTGAGGTAAGGATTAAACTACACTACATGGTGGGGCCAGTAGTTGGGGGGATTATAGTTTTGGGGGTGGACATGCCCTTTAAAGATTCATGGCAATATTTTGTTGTTAGCACTAATGTGCTTATGTAGTTTCCACCAGGAACTCCAGTTTTCCCCACAAACATAGAGTCATATTGATAGTTTGTGTGTGAGATACGTTATTGGACTGTAAGCTCTTCGAGGGGGGGCCTGGTGTGAATGGATCAATGTAATTTTAGACTACCAGGGAAGATGTTGGCAATGTACAAATCCATAGCCAGCATTATATTGGGCTAATATAATGTCTGTGTGTACAGACTTACAAACAGACAATTTAAGAGCTGTATGTATTTGAGGATTAAACTCTTGCTGTTTCTAAGTTGAGCTGTTCTGTTTTTGCTGTATACCAGCCACTCCGTTTAAGATATTTTGCAGCACATGGAAAGTAATAATAGCGACACTACAGCTCTAGTCTAAAGAAAACGAAAAGTAATGAACTGTCAGACTTTTTGGCTTGAATAAATGTAACATGGCTCTGCAGTATTCATTGCCCTGTTTTCCCTCAATCTGAATTTGCTTGAAAAAATAAGTTGTTAATAAATGTTAATAAATTGTAATCTTTAAATGAAAAGTGAAAAAAAATAAAATGCTTAATGCCTTGTATGAAAAACATATAAGGTCACAGAAAAAGCATAATTCAAGTAAAGGTGCCCATACACTAGAAACCTGTGACGTTCCCGCAAAGCTTTTTCGAACCTCATTTCCTGATCTACTTTACGACCGATTGAAAGGCATTGGGAAAAATCAGTGCTTAGCACAATGACAATGTATTATCTCAGATTTCAAAGTTCTAGTTTCGTTACAGAAATCCACGAAGTCTAGCTTTCAATCTGGAACAATTAGATAAGAATTTAATAGACAGGTCTTGCCATTAGTCCATCAAAAACGCACTCTTCTCATTTCACAGTCTAAGATCTCTGAAACCTTGACAAGTTACAACATTGTGATATACATATTTTCTACTCTAGATGCAGTGCATAGCTCTTAAAAAAAGACAAGTATTTATTGAACTACAGTAAGGACACTAGTCTACAGTTTAAATAATGCAGATGAAATAATTTATTAGGAATGTAAGGTTTAACAAAAATAAATAAAATCCTATCTGTATTTACATTGTTCTGCCTTTTTTATAGATTCTTTCTTTAAGTTCTTTTGATGGTAGTTCTATGTTATAATATATGGCAATACATCTGACACAAAAGAATATAACTTTTATATACTATTTGTATACAGCCAGGGTTATTCAATAAAAGTTCTCATTGTTAAAAATGGTGCTAATTTTGCCCCATCCAATCAGATGTTAGCTTTCATATGTTAAGTAGAGATCTGATTGGTTGGGGCAAAATTAGCACCATTTAAACAATAAGAATTTTATTGAATAACCTGAGTATGTAGTACAGTATTTATTATTGTGGACCTGAAAGGAAGTACGACATTCATCTATTCAATTTGACAGAAAAAAAGAAAGAAAAAAAGGAAATAGATTTTTACAGAAAAAACAGAGAGTCTAATTAATTTCATGCTTACATAAAAGCATGTCAACAGAAGCTAATATAATTTGCCCCTAGCTCATGAGTCATACATTGCTTTACTGGATACTGATTAAGCTACTACACTGACTTGAGAGCAAAACTGCTATTCTAAGCTATAAAATGTACATCTGATAATTATTTTTAATTACAGCTTTAAAAAAAGGCTAAGATTTTTTTTGCCATTGTTTATTGCAATTCAACTAAATGACAGAAATATCAGTGACTTTAAGAATATTTGCAGGAGAAACATACCGGTAGTTGAAAATAAAGGAGGCCATAGTATTTTTCATTTCTCTCTTAACATACAGGAAATCAGTCAAACTCCTTAATTTTTTATGAAGATGGGGTAGCTAAAGTCTGTTCTTTTCAAGTATCCCGTACAAATATACAACACTTCCGGTTATTCCTTCTGTTTCAGGCATCACAATAGAACAGAGATATTGCTGGAAATATAAATCTACCTTCGTTTGTTAAAAAAATACCTGTAATCCTGATCGTAATTGTACAAACCGCGATAGCAAATTATGAACACAACGTGATTTTGCTATTTGTCTCTCAAACACAAACGCACACAACTACACAAATACACAAATAACACACACATTTTAATAAAAAAGTACTAAAGATAATAATAAAGGGACAATATTAAATATGCTAAATCACAATGTATTGTTTATGTATTTAGAATTAAGTCGAATTTTAGTGGTCCTCCAGGTGTTTGCAAACTACAATTCCCAGTATTCCCGGGCCATCTGCTATTGGTGAATGGTTGATAAATGGTAGTTTCATCGCAGGCCCCCCTCAAGCCAACCTACCCTTCCGTTTCCATGGCAACCATAAATAAACCATCAAAGAAATACATCTACTAACACACATATACAGTACAGGTTCAGATATTACAGTACAGGTAGTCCCTTTTGCATCACAATAAATACAGTATAATAAAAACCTATATTTTTAAACATTATATGAATATAGGAAACACTGCGTGATAACATTCATCTTGTATTAAAATACACTTTTGAAGTGCAAAATACTATAAATTAAGCATTAAAATGGGAGGTATGTCAGAAATTTGCATTGCCAATGTGCCACATTCTGAATGTTTTAAGGGCATGTCAACCCCAAAAATTATATTTTATATTTAACTAGCTTACCCCCAAAACCTCAAAACCATTTTAAAGGGCATGTCCACCCCCAAAACTATATCCCCCTCAGTAATGGCCCCACCATGTAGTGTAGTGTAATCCTTACCTCACATCCCAGCTCCATAGGGTTCTCTGTAGACCCCCCCTAAAGTCCCAAAAACTGCCCACCAGGAGGCTAGCAGGACTCTGCCTGCTACCTTGCCTCCGGTAGATATTGTCATGCGTACTGCAGCCCTTCTCCCCCCTCCCTCCCTCCCTCTCCCTCCTCTCCCTCCCGTTCTACTATCCCCTCCCTAGCATAAAACCCCCTTAATATGATGTTCCCCCATGTCTGCCAGCCCAACCGCAATTTTTTATTTTCCAAAAGCTCCCCAAACTCTTCTACCTCTCCTCTTTCCTCCGCTGCACTGACTGACCGGCAGCCGCGTCCGTGATTGGCTGCTGCTCAGCCAATCACAGAAGCGACTGCCGGTCCCGCCCCTCTGCTTGCATTCTCGCAAGCAGAGGGCCGGCAGTGGGCGGAGGAACGAAGGGAGGTAAGTAAGAGTTGGGGGGCTTTTGGAAAATAAAATATATGCGGTTGGGCTGGCAGACATGGGGGAACATCATATTAAAAAATACTTTTAAGGGTGGACATACCCTTTAAGTAAAGTGCTCAAAGTGCGTAAAGTGGCTCTGTTTGAGTAAAAGCTCCTAATTGTAATGTCCCTCTGAGTGATGCGGAAGCTAAGAAAGCTGTGCACAAGCGCAGAGAAGGTAACCACAGATAACCCTGACTTGGCTCTAAGTGCTTACGTGACTCTCAGGGGAACTGCTACAGAAATGACAGGGAGCTATTACTGCCTTTTACAAAGACACTTTTGAGCACGATTTATCATGCGGGATGGACATGGTCTTTAAAAAGCACCAGTGTATCCAGCAAATCACCGTGACTTAAATGAGGGTTGTTTGTAATTGATCTGATCAACATACATAGAAAGGTAAGCAAGACAATGTCTAATATCATTTGTTTATATATGTAATATGTTTAATATGTACACATTGTGATTTAAGCAAGTAAAGCAACTAGACCAAAAATATGTAAAACATCAGTCTAGCATTGCTAGTATTGCCTCATTGCTGACTTTTCTTTTCTTAGGCTTCATCTCCATTTGGTGCATTCAATAACAACTCAATCATTTTTACCCATGAGTGGGCCTTGTGAAGAAAGCATCTGGTCCATTAAAACTTTTCTGAGGGGAATTTTTTTTTTTTGAACAAATGTAATAACATGTTGTAAATGTAGTAACAAGGAAAAGTCAACACAATGGTCTTATCTTCTGCAAAGTTGCTGCATTTATTTTCTTTTAAACTTCTCTATGATAAAAGACAGATTTATTCTTTATTCTATTACAACAGAATTTTTACTTCTCTTCGAATTTTGTATAATTTTCTAAAATGGACAAAGGTAAATGAAATTAGCAGGAAGAGCCTTGAATGAATGTATGCTGTATGTTACTATAACGTGTATCTTTTGGAGGAATTAAGTGGAACTTGGATAACCAGAAGAATGGTGATGACTACTTTAAAAAGTAATGTATACAATACATTTTTAAAGGGTAACTGTGGTCTCCGATTCTTCCAAACTAGTAAGAATTATATAAAAAGCCTTCCATCATACCTTCAAATAAAACCTTAATCCCATTTTGTGATTTAGGTTTTATATTTTGTGAAATTATACAAATTGTGAGAAGTTATTGCTGGAAAGGTTCAGCAATATTACTTCCTGCTTGAACTCTTCCTGTTTTCAGCCCTGTGACCAGATTGAAGTCATGTGACCAGACTCTGCCTGCATTAATAGGCTCTCCTTCTCAACTGTCAATTTTTCCCCCAGGTACTTCCTGTTTCCCCAGCATTAAGTCTTTACTGAGCATGCTTCTCCCCCCAGGGCAGAGGGGCTAGCAGAGGTCAGGTGATGTCACTCAACCTACTGGAAGCAGGAAGTTTGAACATTCACCTCAATATCATTTCTCACAAGTGAAGCCAGAGATGTGATTGTCAGCTCTATAAAGAAAATACTGCAGGCTTTCATTTAACTCAACTTGTTTGGAGCACAGTTGCCTTTAATAAAGTAAACGTTTCATGCCATGTTTTCATACATTTAGGTTACCGTACATCAAGCAAGAGACATACCGTATTGTCAGTACTTCTATATAATATTTTCTATAAACTGCCTAGAATAAGCCACATATTATTGTTTCATTGGATTCCTTTTGTTTATAAGTGGCCAGTATTTTCAATGCAGTTTGCCCCTCTTATAGTGTTGGCACATTGTGCTAATGTTTGCCAGCGGATGCATCAGTAATTTAATTCCTTTTTGGATGCCCTGCATCATGTCATATTACTGTTAGCAGAGAGTTTAAAATTGTCAATATGATCCTTGAAGCATGATGAATTGGACAAATTACATTATTGTGAAATGCTAGAAATCTTGATGATATTCATACCAATGTCTACACAAATTGAATTTGCAGAGTTCCCACAGCTTTGGGGAAAAGGTTGAGACAGAAATAAGAATCGCAGAATATCAAAGCCACCCTCTTAGATGTACGTGTATCATAATGCCAATCAGAACGCTATTGCAGCTGGAGATGAGATAGAAAAGCAGAGATCTTCGTTTAAAAAATATGTATTGATGTAAAGTCATACAAAAAAATGTTTCTGTAAATAACAAAGTGATAAATTGTTTAAAAAAAATCTCTCTGTGCTTAGTAATGTATTTATTTATATGTTGGTGGTTTTTTTAAACAACTTATTTATGTCTTAATGCACAGTAAAAACAGACATATGTTGGCTACCAATTTATAGTTGTACATATATACAATGTACAAAGTATTAATGTCCAAATCTTACCTTGTGCATTACCTTGCACATCCGTTTACAATGTATACAGAAATGTAAAGCAATACATTGTCGCCTTTAACTTTCTTACACTAACTGGGAAGATTCCCAGAGAGCTGTTTGCCAAGAAGCTTCCCCTTCTGGGATTTTCATATTCATGCTAAGATCTATGTTGTTGTATTGAAATGCCATTCTGGCGTAGATTGCTACAATAGTGATATTAAATGCAAGGATATCCATGCAGTTGTTTTTGCTAAATCTGTGAGGCCCTCACTGATCCTACTTAAAGGGGAAGTGTGGTCTCCACCCATGTTAACTTAAATGAAAGACCAGATTCCTACCTTTAAAATGAGCAATCAACCACCTCTCTATGGGCTGTACAGCCCAAGATATCAATAAAACATTTTTTTTATTATAACAAAGTTAGGGGGTGGGAGGATGACATATGACATAGCCCCTCCCCCACTCACACCTCAGACCCATACCCCCCATACAGAGCACTGTGTAAAAACAGGCAGAAAGTTTAAAACTGTGATTCTGCCTCTGCCTGAAAAGGCTGTTCTTACAGTTCTTTAGCTATGGGTCTGAGGTGCCGCGAGGGAGGGGCCGTTTGGCCTGTGAATGGGAGGGGCCATGGGACCTACGAAGAGGCCATGGGGGCCTGCAAGGGGGCCCACGAGTTTGAGTGATCATGGGGTCCAGGAGAGGCACCATGGGACCCACAATTGAGAGGGGCCACAGGCCCAGGAGTGAGAGGGGTCACGGGGCAGCAAGGGAAGGTGCCAAGTGGGTTCTGGGCCATGGTGGTCCACAAGGAGAAGGAGACAGGGAAGAGGGACTGTCACATGGTTCAGAGCAGGTAGTGCAGTGAATCTGTGATGCTGCTGCCATATCACACATATAAAATGTAAATATCAAAACTATGTAAATAATATAATGAAAATAAATTGCAAAAATACTCAGGAAAGCAATTCCTGTCAATTTACCAAAGTCATTTTTAGACCACAGTTACCCTTAAAGTGGTAATAACTGTTGCCCCCACAAAATAAATTACTACCAAATGTCCTATCTGTTCAAAAATGGCTGTAATTTTATATGAAAGGGAAGAAAATGCTTTAGTTGCTGGGAGTTGCAGTTTTCAAACATCTGCAGTGGCAAGGAATTGGGGCTACTAATGTGATTACTGTTCCCCCTCCCTTGAGCCCCCAAGTACAGTGTTACGGTACCTTACCGGACGCTCACCTCAAGGGGAAATTCGTCTGCAGCTCGCTCCATATCGTCTGCCTGACGTCACTACTCGGTGCGGAGTAGTGATGTCAGGTAGAGAGCGGAGGAGTGAGCAGCAGACGAATTTCCCTCTGAGGTCAGTGACTCGAGATAAGCTGAGGCCATTTTTAAAGCCTGAAAACCTTGGTTTATACTCAAGTATATATGGTATATGGTATACTGCAAGTATAATAACCTTTAATACCTAAAAGCTCTTTCACATTGTTCATACATGTACATGTACATATGGTGCATGATCATGATCAAAATAGTTGAAAAAGATGGGTTCTAGATATTATATTTTGATATTCTATACAGTACTTACTTATATTGTGTGCAAGAGCTTAATATATGAATGCATAGAAATTATTAGACTTGCCCTCATGTCAAGTTAATTGGATTGGTTACAAAATGGAGTTTTGTTTTGACATGTTTGAGACATTTGCCATTATAAAAACTCTAGAGAAGGCTCATGCGCATTGGTTTCTAACAAACTGTAAGTACAATACAGTGCTTAAGGTTAGCATGTGCAGTTTAATTGCTGCCCATGTTGCTAGTGATCTCTTTACATTTTTGTGATATTTCTATAATATACAGATTCTAAAATGTTAATTAATTTTAGGAATAATATGTTCCAATGTGAGAAAAACAACAGAATTTAAATGTACATTGTAAAATGTTCACACAAACTTGATTGTGACAACTCCACTCTCATAAAAAAACCTTTTAGAAAGAATGGTCTCTTTAGAATATGTTGATATCCTAATATTCTACTGTCCTCTGAATTCATACCTGTATGCCTGCTATGTTTTTCGATGCCTCATGGAAACTGAGCAATGTAGTGGGCTGATCATGAAAATGAGCATGCTCAGAAGAGGCAGCTAGGGAATTAGCATCCAGTCATTGGCTGCAATGTCAACTGTTGTTCTTCCAGTTGCAACTGGAAGAATAGGGGCAATAGGACATTTTTTATGATTTCAGATTAGACTAACCTGAAATCCTGCACAGAACCTGTACTTAAGTTTTCATTTGAGGGCTTGACTGCCCTTTAAGTTTTGGAGAATAGGGAAGTATTCTCAAAGGGAAATGACATGCGGCAGACTTTATAATGATTCTTCAAGAAGCAAGCCTTCCCATTGGCCAGTCCGGGACTATGCTGGCTTCGTTTAAGATAAGTACAGCAAACCCAGGGGGGAGACCTGGGTACTTTTAGATGATGGGGGGTGGGTTTGTAGGGTACAATATCCTTTGAAATGTATGCTACTTTTCTCTATAAGAAGGAATAAATCAGTGACAATACACTTCAAAGGCAGTAAACACAGTGAAGTTAAGTAAAGAAATGAAAAAGATTTCACTCCATAGTTAATATTGCCCTTATTGTAGTAAGTTATATCTTTTTTTATTGAAAGTGTAGTTACTATCACATCTTTGGCACTGGGTATGAGAGCTGCTAGGGACTCTAATAAGTCCCTAAGAGCCGTAAAATCCCTGTCAACTCTTCTGGTTGTACAGGACTGTCCCATCTCTGCCTGTCTCTCTTTAAAGCTATTAATGTGCCTGGTTATGTTTGCCAGGGTTTATTATTATTAATGCACATCCATTTCAATTCAGAATCCCTACATTCTTATTTCCCATTGTATACATTATAATTTGCCTTCTATGGACAAATGAAATCAATTTATTTTAAGATGGCCACTTTATATAATTCTAGCTACATTTCAAGGTTCCTTTCATTAGATGGGGCCTAACATAATAATACCTACCTTTATGAGCTGAAAGCCTCTGTTATGTTTTCCAGAGACCAATTCTCCTTCTTTAAGTACTTTACTTGGTCAAACCTCAAAGGTAATACTACTATAAAAAATGGGGCTATTACATTCCTTGTAACCTCTTTTGAAGCTTTCTGATTACAACAAACAAGAAAATATCTCTTTAAAGAGCAATAAATCTCCTTTGTGGACCAAATGGGAAATCATTTTCCTACTAATCTTATACCTGTATACAGCTTGTGTCATTAAACTGTTACTGGTGTCCTCCTAAAGAGAATTAATTTTGCCCTATCTTAATGCAATATTGGCAATGCAGAACAATACATTTTCTAAAAGGAAACATGCACCACACAATCTAAAGGAAACTCTGCCAGCCAATTTCCTGATTAGAATAATAAAGTTTTTCTATGATGGAGAAAACCTTTAGTAGCATAGGCATGAAGTGTTCCCATGTGTTCTGGATGCTGAACATATTAGCCCTATTTACAAAGCAAAAAAACAAAAGACCAAAATATTTAATTTGGAGAGATGGACACTTGTGGTACATCAGTTATTGATAGATTCAGCAATTTCATTCTAAGTTTCAGAATAGTAGCATAGATAGAAACAGCACTGACTTCAGACCCAATATAATTTGTAAAGCAAATAAAGACGCAGACAGTAAGTCTAGCAAAGTTCCACTGCTTTTGTTTTTAAAGTTGTACATTTTACAAGCACTAAACCAACATGAAATATGCACATAGTATGCCGATTAACCCAGTGTGATTGGAGGTCCAATTGCAATTTCTGTACCTCTTTATTTTCCTGACATAAAAGTCTAAACTTAAATTAAATTTAAAAAATTAGTTTTTAGTTAGTATGTTTACTTACCTAATGAACTTACTATCCAATGCTTTGTACAATTAGTTTTTTATTTGTCAGGAATTTGGGTATTTCCCCAATCTTCAGCTGTCTTTAGAGCTTTTTAATGGTCCTTTTGTTTTAGGCAGCAAATTCAATGTTCTTGAGCCTATCTTGGTCTCTGCTTTTTCTGATTGGTTCCTTTCACACTTTTTAATTTCTGTTTCCTTTTCCTTCTTTGCCAGTTATAGCTTTTAGTTTTCCTCTTGCTGTTGGTGTCCCCTCCCCAATGTATGCGATAAGCTGTTTTAAACAGTGTGTGCAGTATAAAGATAGGTGTGGTCATCTGTTTAAAAGTCCGGTACCAAACCCAGCAAGTTTTTAAAACGGTGATCCACATTTCTTTACTGCATACTTTTGACCAGCTCTTTAAAAAATAGCAGGCCCTCTTCACCCCTGCCCCCCTTAATTACAGGTCCATAGTTAAACCTGCTCTACTTGAGTATCATCAGCCTAAGCACAGATACCTTGCATTTTAGGCCTCGGGGCAACCATGCCCAGTGAGGCCAATCGTCCTGGCAAGGTGTGGCTACAAAGTGAATAGAAGAGCAAATGAGAAGTACGTGGGTATTGCAGAGCATTACATTCATTTGTGCAAAACAATTTTTATGTTTGACAAAACATGATTTACTTGTAATAATGAATTGTGCACTTACATTCTACATGGGAAAACAGATGGAAACTAAAGGGACATTAAACGATTTTAAGTACATAAATCTGTTTCTATTATTCACGGGGAGGTGAGAAAGCTTATTCCCACCACCTGAGAATAACGAAGCCCAGGGAACACTGCGAACTTACCTTACCGGTAGTGTGCAGTGACTCCACTTGGCTCCTTCTCAGCGTCAGGAGCGATGTACTGACCGAGCGCCGATCTTCTGCGCATGCGGCCAGTCCAAAAATAGGCACGCGATCAGGCACCATGGCTGACAGCTAAGGAGCAGCTGCAATTGGAGCACAGGTATGGTAAGTTCAGCAGTGTCCCCTGGGCGTTCTATATTCACAGGAGGTCGGAATAAGCATTATCATCCTCCTGTGAATAATAGAAACTGATTTTAGGTCATTTTAATTACCAGTTTAGTGTCCCTTTAAGTAAAAAAAAAAACTTTTGAAAAAATTACTTATTTATATAACACACAAAAATGATTGTGATTTCTTATGTTTTGCTATGCCCTGCTGTGGTTAGTAATCTGCCATTTCAGGTTCTGAAATGCTCCTTTTCTTCCGGGATGCTCATTTCTTTTTACGAAATTACCTTTTGGGTGGGTCAACATGCTCAGAACTTTGCTGCGAGCAAGTGAAAGCCCAAGCGATCTAAGTCAAGGGCCAAACCATGATAAATATGATTAAGAGTGCTTCACACAAGAAATCAGTACGTGTAAGCATTTATTTATGCAAAAACAATGGATGGTGAGATTATAATTAGTTATAAAATCCTTATTTTTGTCTTGAAAATGTATTTGTTACAATGAACTTCCACTTTGAAACCATGGTACAGTATCCTATGTAATAAAACCCTAAGTGTGCATCCCTGTGTCCGTGTGTGTGTCACTGCAGTTCCTATGGACTCAAACTGGAAGGGGAGTCTCTGCAGTTCCTATTGACTCACCATAGAGGGAGAGTCTCTGAAGTTCCATTGACTCACCACTAGAGGAAGAGTCTCTGCATTTCCTATTGACTCACCACTAGAGGGAGAGTGTCTGCAGTTCCTATTGATCTACCACTATGAGGGAGAAACACAGGAAACACACGGGGGGAGAACAGCAATTAAACAGACTCAGGTAAGGTTGCTTGGGGCAGGGCCCTGGATGTGGGACAGAGAAGGGGGGCCTTGGATTTGGTAAGAGGGGGGCCCCTGGCCTTGGACAGAGGGGGGACTCTGGTCTTAGGACACTAAGAGGTTACTCTGGCCTTGGGACATGGAGGAGGACTATGGCCTTGGGATACTAAGGGGGCACTCTGGGCTTCTAACACCCGTATTGTAGTAGGCTTAATGTCTAGTGTTATATAAAGTACAAATACAAGCAATTTGTAGTGTCTACAACGAAATTGTAAATGCTTTCAAGACCTTGTTTCTCCTCAACACAATAGCTCTTATTCATAAGGGTAAAATGAAGTCTAGGTAAGTGATTAGGCTGCTACTTAAATTCTATTGCTTTTCAAAAATGAATCTTTTCCGTTATACTTTTTTAATGGCCAACAGTTAAGCAGTCAGTTTTCAGAATTCTTAATTTGTTTGGATGAATTTGGTGACTATATTAGCTATTACACTGTACACTCTAAATGTAACCATCTAGCTAAAAACTACTTGCATAATCTGGTATGCCTTCCCTTACTATACCTTTGGTTCATTTTAATGGCCATATAACACTTGTTCAGTGATTTTCATTTCAAGTTACTGCATATCAAGTAACCTCTGGTTCATGTAATTCTAAGAATAATCTAATAGAATTACAACTAAAGCAATAATAATCTCCGGGAGTGATCTCTGTGTATAATGTGATTGGTTGTCAGCTTCTAGGAAGCAAGGCTGCAACTTCCTTGTTTTGATCTATTGAGCTCTACAGAGCATGTGCCTGTACGCAGACACTTAGTAGGGGGTTTTACCAAGCTAAGGTGAATTGTGGGAGGGACCCTAGTACTCACAGGTTATTTTCATAAATCACCATCATAAATGGCCACAGCAACGAGAGAGGCACAGCTTTTGTATGTTTGTGAAGTGCTCTGTTATTGGGACAATGTTGTCTGGAGACTTTAGTTCCTTTAAGTATGTGTGCGCCTCTTACCAACTACTTAAGCGGTCCCACTATAAAGAAAAATCCACAGAAGCATTGACAGCAGAAGGAATTTAGAAGGGAAACCCAGCTGCAACAGTTTGGGGCTAATGTTTGGGGGGGGCAGCGAGGTGAGTGCATAGGTGGGAGGTCGCCAGGGCATAAGATGGCTAGAAATGGCCCTGCTGGTGATCATGTCCCACTTTGCACAAAAGAGGATTTTTTTTATCCTAGTGATGGCTCGTATACTCCTGGTGTGGAAATTAGCATTAGCATAGTATTATTTTAAATTACACAGACAGAAGCAGTGAGATCAATTGTTCCCTCCCTGAATGAAGGGGATTTGCTATTCTTACCTTTATAGTGAGACTATTGGTGGCATTCCCCGTGAGGGGATGATGTTATAGTGGTTTCTATGAGAGGGATGGTTGTACTACCCTCTCCAACCCAGATGTATCTATGCAGTATCTTCAACCTGGTATGATGCTCATGGAGTATACTTTATGCACTCTGGTCCATGGAAAGTATTCTTAAAAGCATTTCACCATCATGAACATTAGCCCTTTCTGTAGATATAAATGACTTTTGGTAGTTTGTCCTACGGGGGAGTTCCAGCAGACGTAAAGTAAATTCCGTAGGCACGGGGTTATTCATACATAGCCATGTAACCAGAGCCCTAGTGCACAGTAGATCATTTATTTATTATATCATTTTATGTATAACTATTTGCAATGTATTTATGTTACAATACATTTACTAGTTTAGATATACATCTTTATGAGTTAAATTTGTACTATTACAGCCAATAGTTATACTTAGTTATAATATTTCAGATCCTGCATTGACATACGGAAACTACAGTTTCTAGAGAATGTTGCAACGATTGACCTTATAAGTAGTAATCAGCATGGATATGGAATAGATATTTTGAAACAAACTGCGTTGGCTTTTATAAGGAAGTGAGTAGGAATTTGGACTCTGGGTGCAGTAGATGTAGTATACTTACAGGGTTATTCATTAAAAGTTCTTATTGTAAAATGTGCTAATTTTGCCCCAACCAATCAGATCTATTTACACATTTAAAGCTAGAATCTTATATTGGGGCAAAATTAGCACCATTTTAAACGATAAGAACTTTTATTGAATCTCCCTGCTGACTTTACAAGGCTTTTGATACAGTCACCCATAGGTGACTAATGTACTGTATAAGCTATGGTCTGTTGAGCCAATAACAGCACATTTGTACATGAATAAAACATTGATTGATGGATGCAGAGAGTAGTTGTTAATTGGGCTTGTCAAATGGACTAGAATTAAAGGGAGAAAATAGTATTCTCCCTCTTACAAAGAATTGGTAAGGCCTCATTTGGAATATACCATAGGTTTGGCTAGGCACCCTGTTGGCAATGTGCCACAAAAGTAAGTGTGCAGCTCCCATTCGTCCTCTACCTCAGGACTCCCAGCTATAGCACAAGCATTGAAATGGAGCGCACACTAGTCCTCAGAATAAACTGTTTATTTTTTCAACAAAGAAACAACGTTTCAGAAGCACTATGTCTCCTTCATCAGGTGGAGACATAGTGATCTCCAAAACATTGTTTGTTTGTGTGAAAAAATAAACAGTTTATTCTGGACAAGTGTGCGCTTCCATTCAATGCTTGAGCTCATTTGGAATATGCAGTGCAACTCAACTTACAATCCAAAATGGACATCTGGGAAAGGGAAGGGTTCAGAGAAGGGCAACTAAAATAAAAAAGGGACTAGGGGATCTTGAATGTTAAGAGAGAGTGGATAAGTTATAATTATGTACACAGAGAAAAGAAGCTTACGTTGGGATATGATTACTGTGTATAAATACATAATGGACCATACAATTAACTATTTGGGGCATTGTTCACCAATAGAACATGTAAGAGGACACACGGACCCTTAAGAATGAAAAAAAAATGTTGTAAAGTGATAACAAAAAAACTAAAGAACTGTTGGACATTGTGATGACATGGTCATTAGATTTTAAAAGATGTACTGGTATTGATACCTCAAGTTAGAGTTGATCCAGGGATATTTCAATTGCTATATGGAGTCAGAAAGGAATTTTTTCCCCTTACATACTATTTTAGTATGTACAGGAAAAAATATTTACTCTAAAATTCCAAAACTTTTTTCTTTTTACTGTACTTGTTATTTTGAATATTATTTATTTTGATTGATAACAATTAATTCAGAACAAACAAAAAAACTTGGAGCCATTATTCTATTTTGTAAGACATCCCACAGCTCAGCAAATAATGTTTAATCTCTGTGATTAAGTAGGGAATTTAATTGGCATTGGTAAGCTCGTAAACAACACTTAAATGAAATGTGTTTGAGAAGCAGGTAGGAATTTTGTGCTAATAAAAAATATACAGACTACAGTATTATTTGAAACCACCAACTAAACAATTTGATGTATGATTTATACATTAATTATCATTATCCATTAATGAGTCTGATAAAATCTAAATCCATAAATCTGTGGAGAATGTAATACGACAGACTTAAAGGAAACTGTGGTCTCCAAACAAGTTAGTGTTAATGAAAGCCGCAGTATTTTCTTTATAATGAGCTGACCGTCACATCTCTGGCTTCACCCTGTGAGAAATAATATTGAGTGAATGTTCAAACTTCCTGCTCCGTAGGTTGAGGGACATCACCTACCTCTGCCCACCCCTCTGCCCTGGGGGAGAAGCATGTCCATTAAGACTTAATGCTGGGGAAATCAGGAAGTACCTGGGGGAAGGGGAGCCTATTATTGCAGGCAAAGGCTGGTCACATGATTACAAGCTGGTCACATGGCTAAAAACAGGAAGAGTTCAAGCGGGAAGTAATATTGTGAACCTTTCCAGCAATAACTTCTCACAAATTTTATCTGAGGTGTGATTAGGTTTTATTTGGAAGTTACGATAAAGACTTTATATAATTCTTACTAGTTTGGAAGAATTGGAGACCAATAACCCTTTAATAACCCATTTCTTTCACAATGGCTTGAAATGATGCTATATTTCTCTGAACAGAAAATTAGAATAAATATCCCACACATAGACGAACTTTGCATTTCAGAATGCTTAAGATTTTAATATTGCCTCTAGTGGTCATAAATCACCCACTTGAAGATGTAGAGGATAATTCAGGCATCTGAACAATAAGTATCATTTCACAACAGATGCTGCTATAAAATTTTATGATTGAATCATCTGTGTAACTCTATGGTAAAATCATTAATTTCTATTGTATTGAACACATCATTTGTTACTTTATTAATGAGGGAC
This sequence comes from Hymenochirus boettgeri, assembly GCA_019447015.1. Lineage (NCBI taxonomy): Eukaryota > Metazoa > Chordata > Amphibia > Anura > Pipidae > Hymenochirus > Hymenochirus boettgeri. The sequence goes on from CM033473.1 coordinate 139,107,762, forward strand.
CCTACAATCAGTAATAGTTACTACAAAGTACATTTGATAAATTACCATTATTAATACATTAGTAAAGTGCTTTTTTATATATATTGAAATGTTGCAGCATGACATGAACATTTTTATTTACAAATATACATGAAAAGAGTTCCAGCTATGCATAGGAATATTGAGCAAATAAATCACATAAGAACACATAATATGGATAATATATACAATTATTTAGTTATGCAAACAGGTCTTCAGGCACCAGGGTAATCTTTAAGGTTCAGTTCATGTATCAAATGTGTAACTGTATCAATGGTAAACTATATGTTTGCATTCATAATAATTGATTGTATCACTGTTTTTAAAAAAAAAAAAAACTGTCTAGCCAGCTAGTCTGTGTCACCCCAGGCAATTTTTCCCCAAACTACCTATCAATACACCTAATATTTGGACATAGCTTTGATATGGCTTTTCAAAAATTAAAAGCTACAGCACAAACAGTTTTCATCTGCCAGGTTAGTTTCCTGGGCCTTCCTGTTTTTAAGATAGGATGAAGCATTAGGGAAGCCTGAAAGCAGTTTTCTTCTGGCATCTCCTCGTTGATATCTTGGAGGTAGTTCCCCAGGTATTTTCAATTTAACTGTTTTTGAAACTATGCAAGATAGTCCTCCTTTAAAGGCTTGTCCACCCTAAAAAAAATTTTTTTATTTAAGGTCCCCCCTGGGCTCCCAGGCCCCAACCGCTATAATTTTTTTTTTAGAAAGCCCCCCAAACTCTACTTACCTCCACTCGATCCTCCGCCGCGCTCCCGGCCCTCTGCTTGCAAGGAAATGCAAGCAGAGGGGCGGGACCGGCAGCCGCGTCTGTGATTGGCTGAGCGGCAGCCAATCACAGACGCGGCTGCCGGCAGCTCACTTCGCCGGAGGAAAGAGGAGAGGTAAGTAAGAGTTTGGGGAGCTTTCTAAAAATAAAAAATACCCGGTTGGGGCTGGGGGACATGGGGGAGCAGGATATTAAATGGGTTTTATGCTAGGGGGAGGGATAGTAGAACGGGAGGGAGAGGGAGGGAGAGGGAGGGGGAGGGAGGGGGGAGAAGGGCTGCAGTACGCATGGCAAAAATCTACCTGAGGCCAGCTAGCAGGCAGTGTCCTATATGGACTCTGCTAGCCTCCTGGTAGTCATTTTTTGGGACTTTGGGGGGGGACTACAGGAGAACCCTATGGAGCTGGGATGTGAGGTAAGGATTAAACTACACTACATGGTGGGGCCAGTAGTTGGGGGGATTATAGTTTTGGGGGTGGACATGCCCTTTAAAGATTCATGGCAAATATTTTGTTGTTAGCACTAATGTGCTTATGTAGTTTCCACCAGGAACTCCAGTTTTCCCCACAAACATAGAGTCATATTGATAGTTTGTGTGTGAGATACGTTATTGGACTGTAAGCTCTTCGAGGGTGGGCCTGGTGTGAATGGATCAATGTAATTTTAGACTACCAGGGAAGATGTTGGCAATGTACAAATCCATAGCCATGCATTATATTGGGCTAATATAATGTCTGTGTGTACCAGACCTTACAAACAGACAATTTAAGAGCTGTATGTATTTGAGGATTAAACTCTTGCTGTTTCTAAGTTGAGCTGTTCTGTTTTTGCTGTATACCAGCCACTCCGTTTAAGATATTTTGCAGCAACTGGAAAAGTAATAATAGCGACACTACAGCTCTAGTCTAAAGAAAACGAAAAGTAATGAACTGCTCAGACTTTTTGGCTTGAATAAATGTAACATGGCTCTGCAGTATTCATTGCCCTGTTTTCCCTCAATCTGAATTTGCTTGAATAAAATAAGTTGTTAAATAAATGTTAATAAATTGTAATCTTTAAATGAAAAGTGAAAAAAAATAAAATGCTTAATGCCTTGTATGAAAAACATATAAGGTCACAGAAAAAGCATAATTCAAGTAAAGGTGCCCATACACTAGAAACCTGTGACGTTCCCGCAAAGCTTTTTCGAACCTCATTTCCTGATCTACTTTACGACCGATTGAAAGGCATTCTGGGAAAAATCAGTGCTTAGCACAATGACAATGTATTATCTCAGATTTCAAAGTTCTAGTTTCGTTACAGAAATCCACGAAGTCTAGCTTTCAATCTGGAACAATTAGATAAGAATTTAATAGACAGGTCTTGCCATTAGTCCATCAAAAACGCACTCTTCTCATTTCACAGTCTAAAGATCTCTGAAACCTTGACAAGTTACAACATTGTGATATACATATTTTCTACTCTAGATGCAGTGCATAGCTCTTAAAAAAAGACAAGTATTTATTGAACTACAGTAAGGACACTAGTCTACAGTTTAAATAATGCAGATGAAATAATTTATTAGGAATGTAAGGTTTAACAAAAATAAATAAAATCCTATCTGTATTTACATTGTTCTGCCTTTTTTATAGATTCTTTCTTTAAGTTCTTTTGATGGTAGTTCTATGTTATAATATATGGCAATACATCTGACACAAAAGAATATAACTTTTATATACTATTTGTATACAGCCAGGGTTATTCAATAAAAGTTCTCATTGTTAAAAATGGTGCTAATTTTGCCCCATCCAATCAGATGTTAGCTTTCATATGTTAAGTAAGATCTGATTGGTTGGGGCAAAATTAGCACCATTTTAAACAATAAGAACTTTTATTGAATAACCCTGAGTATGTAGTACAGTATTTTATTATTGTGGACCTGAAAGGAAGTACGACATTCATCTATTCAATTTGACAGAAAGAAAAAGAAAGAAAAAAAGGAAATAGATTTTTACAGAAAAAACAGAGAGTCTCATTAATTTCATGCTTACATAAAAGCATGTCAACAGAAGCTAATATAATTTGCCCCTAGCTCATGAGTCATACATTGCTTTACTGGATACTGATTAAGCTACTACACTGACTTGAGAGCAAAACTGCTATTTCTAAGCTATAAAATGTACATCTGATAATTATTTTTAATTACAGCTTTAAAAAAAGGCTAAGATTTTTTTTGCCATTGTTTTAATGCAATTCAACTAAATGACAGAAATATCAGTGACTTTAAGAATATTTGCAGGAGAAACATACCGGTAGTTGAATAAAGGAGGCCATTATGTATTTTCATTTCCTCTCTTAACATACAGGAAATCAGTCAAACTCCTTAATTTTTTTTATGAAGATGGGGTAGCTAAAGTCTTGTTCTTTTTCAAGTATCCCGACAAATATACAACACTTCCGGTTATTTCCTTCTGTTTCAGGCATCACAATAGAACAGAGATATTGCTGGAAATATAAATCTACCTTCGTTTGTTAAAAAAATACCTGTAATCCTGATCGTAATTGTACAACCGCGATAGCAAATTTATGAACACAATCGTAGATTTTGCTATTTGTCTCTCAAACACAAACGCACACAACTACACAAATACACAAATAACACACACCATTTTAATAAAAAAGTACTAAAAGATATATAATAAAGGGCACAATATTAAATATGCTTAAATCACAATGTATTGTTTATGTATTTAGAATAAGTCTGAATTTTAGTGGTCCTCCAGGTGTTTGCAAACTACAATTCCCAGTATTCCCGGCTGCATCTGCTATTGGTGAATGTTGATAAATGAGTAGTTTTCATCTGCAAGGCCCCCTCAAGCCAACCTACCCTTCGTTTCCATGGCAACCATAAATAAACCATCAAAGAATACATCTACTAACCACATATACAGTACAGGTTCAGATATTTACAGTACAGGTAGTCCCTTTTTGCATCACAATAAATACAGTATATATAAAACCTATATTTTTAAACATTATATGAATATAGGAAACACTGCGTTGATAACATTCATCTTGTATTAAAATACACTTTTGAAGTGCTAAAATACTATACATTAAGCATTAAAAATGGAGGTATGTCAGAAATTTGCATTGCCATGTGCCACATTCTGAAATGTTTAAAGGGCATGTCAACCCCAAAAATTATATTTTATATTTAACTAGCTTACCCCCAAAACCTCAAAACCATTTTAAGGGCATGTCCACCCCCAAAACTATAATCCCCCTCCAGTAATGGCCCCACCATGTAGTGTAGTATCTTACCTCACATCCCAGCTCCATAGGGTTCTCTGTAGACCCCCTAAAGTCCCAAAACTGCCACCAGGAGGCTAGCAGGACTCTGCCTGTACCTGCCTCCGGTAGATATTGTCATGCGTAATGCAGCCCTTCTCCCCCCTCCCTCCCCCTCCCTCCCCTCCCTCTCCCTCCCGTTCTACTATCCTCCCCTTAGCATAAAACCCCTTAATATGATGTTCCCCCATGTCTGCCAGCCCAACCGCATTTTTTATTTTCCAAAAGCTCCCCAAACTCTACTTACCTCTCCTCTTTCCTCCGCGCACTGACTGACGGCAGCCGCGTCCGTGATTGGCTGCTGCTCAGCCAATCACAGACGCGACTGCCGGTCCCGCCCCTCTGCTTGCATTCTCGCAAGCAGAGGGCCGGCAGTGCGGCGGAGGAACGAAGGGAGGTAAGTAAGAGTTTGGGGGGCTTTTGGAAAATAAAATATATGCGGTTGGGGCTGGCAGACATGGGGGAACATCATATTAAAAACTACTTTTAAGGGTGGACATACCCTTTAAGTAAAGTGCTCAAAGTGCTGAAAAGTGGCTCTGTTTGCAGTAAAAGCTCCTAATTGTAATGTCCCTCTGAGTGATGCGGAAGCTAAGAAAGCTGTGCACACGCTCAGAGAAGGTAACCACAGATAACCCTGACTTCTTGGCTCTAAGTGCTTACGTGACTCTCAGGGGAACTGCTACAGAAATGACAGGGAGCTATTACTGCCTTTTACAAAGACACTTTTGAGCACGATATATCATTGCAGGATGGACATGCTCTTTAAAAAGCACCAGTGTATCCAGCAAATCACCGTGACTTTAAATGAGGTTGTTTGTAATTGATCTGATCAACATACATAGAAAGGTTAAGCAAGACAATGTCTAATATCATTTGTTTATATATGTAATATGTTTAATATGTACACATTGTGATTTAAGCAAGTAAAGCAACTAGACACAAACTATGTAAAACATCAGTCTAGCATTGCTAGTATTGCCTCATTGCTGACTTTTCTTTTCTTAGGCTTCATCTCCATTTGGTGCGTTCAATAACCTCAATCATTTTTACCCATGCAGTGGGCCTTTGATGAAGAAAGCATCTGGTCCTATTAAAACTTTTCTGAGGGGAATTTTTTTTTTTTGAACAAATGTAATAACATGTTGTAAATGTAGTAACAAGGAAAAGTCAACACAATGGTCTTATCTTCTGCAAAGTTGCTGCATTTATTTTCTTTTAAACTTCTCTATTGATAAAAGACAGATTTATTCTTTATTCTATTACAACAGAATTTTTACTTCTCTTCGAATTTTTTGTATAATTTTCTAAAATGGACAAAGGTAAATGAAATTAGCAGGAAGAGCCTTGAATGAATGTATTGCTGTCACTGTTACTATAACGTGTATCTTTTTGGAGGAATTAAGTGGATACTTGGATACCCAGAAGAATGGTGATGACTACTCTTAAAAAGTAATGTATACAATACATTTTTAAAGGGTAACTGTGGTCTCCGATTCTTCCAAACTAGTAAGAATTATATAAAAAGCCTTCCATCATACCTTCAAAATAAAACCTTAATCCCATTTTTTGTGATTTAGGTTTTATATTTTGTGAAATTTATACAAATTTGTGAGAAGTTATTGCTGGAAAGGTTCAGCAATATTACTTCCTGCTTGAACTCTTCCTGTTTTCAGCCCTGTGACCAGATTGAAGTCATGTGACCAGCCTCTGCCTGCATTAATAGGCTCTCCTTCTCAACTGTCAATTTTTCCCCCAGGTACTTCCTGTTTTCCCCAGCATTAAGTCTTTACTGAGCATGCTTCTCCCCCAGGGCAGAGGGGCTAGCAGAGGTCAGGTGATGTCACTCAACCTACTGGAAGCAGGAAGTTTGAACATTCACCTCAATATCATTTCTCACAAAGTGAAGCCAGAGATGTGATTGTCAGCTCATTATAAAGAAAATACTGCAGGCTTTCATTTAACTCTAACTTGTTTGGAGACCACAGTTGCCCTTTAATATAAAGTAACATTTTCATGCCATGTTTTCATACATTTAGGTTACCGTACATCAAGCAAGAGACATACCGTAATTGTCAGTACTTCTATAATAATATTTCTATAAACTGCCTAGAATAAGCCACATTATTATTGTTCCCATTGGATTCCTTTTGTTTATAAGTGGCCAGTATTTTCAATGCAGTTTGCCCCTCTTATAGTGTTGGCACATTGTGCTAATGTTTGCCAGCGGATGCATCAGTAATTTAATTCCTTTTTTGGATGCCCTGCATCATGTCATATTACTGTTAGCAGAGAGTTTAAAATTGTCAATATGATCCTTGAAGCATGATGAATTGGACAAATTACATATTTGTGAAATGCTAGAAATCTTGATGATATTCATACCAATGTCTACACAAATTGAATTTGCAGAGTTCCCACAGCTTTGGGGAAAAGGTTGAGACAGAAATAAGAATCGCAGAATATCAAAGCCACCCTCTTAGATGTACTGTATCATAATGCCAATCAGAACGCTATTGCAGCTGGAGATAGAAAAGCAAAGCAGATCTTCTGTTTAAAGAAATATGTATTGATGTAAAGTCATACAAAAAAATGTTTCTGTAAATAACAAAGTGATAAATTGTTTAAAAAATCTCTCTGTGCTTAGTAATGTATTTATTTATATGTTGTGGTTTTTTTTTAAACAACTTATTTATGTCTTAATGCACAGTAAAAACAGACATATGTTGGCTACCAATTTATAGTTGTACATATATACAATGTACAAAGTATTAATGTCCAAATCTTACCTTGTGCATTACCTTGCACATCCTGTTTTACAATGTATACAGAAATGTAAAGCAATACATTGTCTGCCTTTAACTTTCTTACACTTAACTGGGAAGATTCCCAGAGAGCTGTTTTCGCTCCAAGAAGCTTCCCCTTCTGGGATTTTCAATATTCATGCTAAGATCTATGTTGTTGTATTGAAATGCCATTCTGGCGTAGATTTGCTACAATAGTGATATTAAATGCAAGGATATCCATGCAGTTGTTTTTTGCTAAATCTGTGAGGCCCTCACTGATCCTACTTAAAGGGGAAGTGTGGTCTCCACCCATGTTAACTTTAAATGAAAGACCAGATTCCTACCTTTAAAATGAGCAATCAACCACCTCTCTATGTGCTGTACAGCCCAAGATATCAATAAAACATTTTTTTTATTTATAACAAAGTTAGGGGGTGGGAGGATGACATATGACATAGCCCCTCCCCCACTCACACCTCAGACCCATACCCCCCATACAGAGCACTGTGTAAAAACAGGCAGAAAGTTTAAAACTGCTGATTCTGCCTCTGCCTGAAAAGGCTGTTCTTACAGTTTTCTTTAGCTATGGGTCTGAGGTGCCAGCGAGGGAGGGGCCGTTTGGCCTGTGAATGGGAGGGGCCATGGGACCTACGAAGAGGCCATGGGGGGCCTGCAAGGGGGCCCACGAGTTTGAGTGATCATGTGGTCCAGGAGAGGCACCATGGGACCCACAATTGAGAGGGGCCACAGGGCCCAGGAGTGAGAGGGGTCACGGGGCAGCAAGGGAAGGTGCCAAGTGGGTTCTGGGCCATGGTGGTCCACAAGGAGAAGGAGACAGGGAAGAGGGACTGTCACATGGTTTCAGAGCAGGTAGTGCAGTGAATCTGGTGATGCTGCTGCCATATCACACATATAAAATGTAAATATCAAAACTATGTAAATAATATAATGAAAATAAATTGCAAAAATACTCAGGAAAGCAATTCCTGTCAATTTACCCAAAGTCATTTTTAGACCACAGTTACCCTTTAAAGTGGTAATAACTGTTGCCCCCACAAAATAAATTACTTACCAAATGTCCTATCTGTTCAAAAATGGCTGTAATTTTATATGAAAGGGAAGAAAATGCTTTAGTTGCTGGGAGTTGCAGTTTTCAAACATCTGCAGTGGCAAGGAATTGGGGGCTACTATATGTGATTACTGTTCCCCCTCCCCTTGAGCCCCCAAGTACAGTGTTACGGTACCTTACCGGACGCTCACCTCAGAGGGAAATTCGTCTGCAGCTCGCTCCATATCTTCTGCCTGACGTCACTACTCGGTGCGGAAGTAGTGATGTCAGGTAGAGATGCGGAGCGAGCAGACGAATTTTCCCTCTGAGGTCAGTGACTCGAGTATAAGCTGAGGCCATTTTTAAAGCCTGAAAACCTTGGTTTATACTCAAGTATATATGGTATATGGTATACTGCAAGTATAATAACCTTTAATACCTAAAAGTTCTTTCACATTGTTCATACATGTACATGTACATATGTGCATGATCATGATCAAAATAGTTGAAAAAGATGGGTTTCTAGATATTATATTTTGATATTCTATACAGTACTTACTTAAGTATTGTGTGCAAGAGCTTAATATATGAATTGCATAGAAATTATTAGACTTGCCCTCATGTCAAGTTTAATTGGATTGGTTACAAATGGAGTTTTGTTTTGACATGTTTTGATGACATTTGCATCATTTATAAAACATTCTTCTAGAGAAGGCTCAGTATGCGCATTGGTTTCTAACAAACTGTAAGTACAATACAGTGCTTAAGGTTAGCCATGTGCAGTTTAATTTGCTGCCCATGTTGCTAGTGATCTCTTTACATTTTTGTGATATTTCTATTAAATACAGATTCTGAAATGTTAATTAATTTTAGGAATAATAATGTTCCAATGTGAGAAAAACAACAGAATTTAAATGTACATTGTAAAATGTTCACACAAACTTGATTGTGACAACTCCACTCTCATAAAAAAACCTTTTAGAAAGAATGGTCTCTTTAGAATATGTTGATATATCCTACATATTCTACTGTCCTCTGAATTCATACCTGTATGCCTGCTATGTTTTTCGATGCCTCATGGAAACTGAGCAATGTAGTGGGCTGATCATGAAAATGAGCATGCTCAGAAGAGGCAGCTAGGGAATTAGCATCCAGTCATTGGCTGCAATGTCAACTGTTGTTCTTCCAGTTGCTAACTGGAAGAATAGGGGCAATAGGACATTTTTTATGATTTCAGATTAGACTTAACCTGAAATCCTGCACAGAACCTGTACTTAAGTTTTCATTTGAGGGCTTGACTTGCCCTTTAAGTTTTGGAGAATAGGGAAGTATTCTCAAAGGGAAAATTGACATGCGGCAGACTTTATAATGATTTCTTCAAGAAGCAAGCCTTCCCATTGGCCAGTCCGGGACTATGCTGGCTTCGTTTAAGATAAGTACAGCAAACCCAGGGGGGATGACCTAGCGATTAAGTCCCTTACCCTGGGTACTTTTAGATGATGGGGGGTGGTTTTGTAGGGTACAATATCCTTTGAAATGTATGCTACTTTTCTCTATAAGAAGGAATAAATTCAGCACTTTGTGAATTCAGTGACAATTACACTTCAAAGGCAGTAAAATCACAGTGAAGTTAAAGTAAAGAAATGAAAAAGATTTCACTCCATAGTTAATATTGCCCTTATTGTAGTAAGTTATATCTTTTTTTATTGAAAGTGTAGTTACTATCACATCTTTGGCACTGGGTATGAGAGCTGCTAGGGACTCTAATAAGTCCCTAAGAGCCGTAAAATCCCTGTCAACTCTTCTGGTTGCTACAGGACTGTCCCATCTCTGCCTGTCTCTCTTTAAAGCTATTGTAATGTGCCTGGTTATGGTTTGCCAGGGTTTATTATTATTAATGCACATCCATTTCAATTCAGAATCCCTACATTCTTTATTCCCATATATATATTATAATTTGCCCTTCTATGGACAAATGAAATCAATTTATTTTTAAGATGGCCACTTTATATAATTCTAGCTACCATTTCAAGGTTCCTTTCATTAGATGGGGCCTAACATAATAATACCTACGTTTTATGAGCTGAAAGCCTCTGTTATGTTTTCCAGAGACCAATTCTCCTTCTTTAAGTACTTTACTTGGTCAAACCTCAAAGGTAATACATACTATAAAAAATGGGGCTATCTACATTTCCTTTGTAACCTCTTTTTGAAGCTTTCTGTTATTTCAACAAACAAAGAAAAATATCTCTTTAAAGAGCAATAAATCTCCTTTGTGGACCAAATGGGAAAATCATTTTCCTACTAAAATCTTATACCTGTATACAGCTTTGTTCATTAAACTGTTACTGGTGTCCTCATAAAGAGAATTAATTTTGCCCTATCTTAATGCAATATTGGCAATGCAGAACAATACATTTTCTAAAAGGAACATGCACCACACAATCTACAGGAAACTCTGCCAGCCAATTTCCTGATTAGAATAATAAAAGTTTTTCTATGATGGAGAAAACCTTTTAGTAGCATAGGCATGAAGTGTTCCCAATGTGTTCTGGGTGCTGAACTATTTACCCTATTTACAAAGCAAAAAAACAAAAGACCAAAATATTTTAATTTGGAGAGATGGACACTTGTGGTACATCAGTTATTGATAGATTCAGCAATTCTCATTCTAAGTTTCAGAATAGTAGCATAGATAGAAACAGCACTGACTTCAGACCACAATATAATTTGCTAAAGCAAATAAAGACGCAGACAGTAAGTCTAGCAAAGTTCCACTGCTTTTGTTTTTAAAGTTGTACATTTATCAAGCACTAAACCAACATGAAATATGCACATAGTATGCCGATTAACCCAAGTTGTATTGGAGGTCCAATTGCAATTTCTGTACCTCTTTATTTTCCTGACATAAAAGTCTAAACTTAAATTAAATTTAAAAAATTAGTTTTTAGTCCTTAGTATGTTTTACTTACCTAATGAACTTACTATCCAATGCTTTGTACAATTTAGTTTTTTATTTGTCAGGAATTTGGGTATTTCCACAATCTTCAGCTGTCTTTAGAGCTTTTTTAATGGTCCTTTTGTTTTAGGCAGCAAATTCAATGTTCTTGAGCCTATCTTGGTCTCTGCTTTTTTCTGATTGGTTCCTTTCACCTTTTTAAATTTCTGTTTCCTTTTCCTTCTTTGCCAGTTATAGCTTTTAGTTTTCCTCTTGCTGTTGGTGTCCCCTCCCCAATGTATGCGATAAGCTGTTTTTAAACAGTTGTGTGCATGTATAAAGATAGGTGTGGTCATCTGTTTAAAAGTCCGGTACCAAACCCAGCACAAGTTTTAAAACTGCTGATCACATATTTCTTTACTGCATACTTTTGACCAGCTCTTTAAAAAATAGCAGGCCCTCTTCACCCCCTGCCCCCCTTAATTACAGGTCCAGTAGTTACAAACCTGCTCTACTTGAGTATCATCAGCCTAAGCACAGATACCTTGCATTTTAGGCCCTCGGGGCAACCATGCCCAGTGAGGCCAATCGTCCTGGCAAATGGTTGCTTGGCTACAAGTGAATAGAAGAGCAAATGGGAAGTACGTGGGTATTGCAGAGCATTACATTCATTTGTGCAAACAATTTTTATGTTTTGACAAAACATGCATTTACTTGTAATAATGAATTGTGCACTTACAATTCTACATGGGAAAACAGATGGGAAACTAAAGGGACATTAAACAGATTTTAAGTACATAAAATCTGTTTCTATTATTCACGGGGAGGTGAGAAAGCTTATTCCCACCACCCTGTGAATAACAGAATGCCCAGGGAACACTGCCGAACTTACCTTACCGGTAGTGCAGTGACTCCACTTGGCTCCTTCTCAGCTGTCAGGAGCGATGTACTGACCGAGCGCCGATCTTCTGCGCATGCGTGCCAGTCCAAAAATAGGCACGCGATCAGGCACCATGGCTGACAGCTAAGGAGCAGCTGCAATTGGAGCACAGGTATGGTAAGTTCAGCAGTGTCCCCTGGGCGTTCTATTATTCACAGGGAGGTCGGAATAAGCATTATCATCTCCCTGTGAATAATAGAAACTGATTTTAGGTCATTTTAATTACCAGTTTAGTGTCCCTTTAAGTAAAAAAAAAAACTTTTGAAAAAATTACTTATTTATATAACACACAAAAATGATTGTGATTTCTTATGTTTTGCTATGCCCTGCTGTGGTTAGTAATCTGCCATTTCAGGTTCTGAAATGCTCCTTCTTCTTCCCGGGATGCTCATTTTCTTTTTACGAAATTACCTTTTGGGTGGGTCAAACATGCTCAGAACTTTGCTGAGCAAGTGAATAGCCCAAGCGATCTAAGTCAAGGGCAAAACCATGATAAATAGTATTAAGAGTGCTTCACACAAGAAATCAGTACGTTGGAAGCATTTATTTATGCGAAATCAATGGATGGTGAGATTATAATTAGTTATAAAATCCTTATTTTTGTCTTGAAAATGTATTTGTTTACAATGAACTTCCACTTTGAAACCACTGGTACAGTATCCTATGTAATAAAACCCTAAGTGTGCATCCCTGTGTCCGTGTGTGTGTCACTGCAGTTCCTATGGACTCACCACTGGAAGGGGAGTCTCTGCAGTTCCTATTGACTCACCACTAGAGGGAGAGTCTCTGAAGTTCCTATTGACTCACCACTAGAGGAAGAGTCTCTGCATTTCCTATTGACTCACCACTAGAGGGAGAGTGTCTGCAGTTCCTATTGACTCACCACTAGAGGGAGAAACACAGGAAACACACGGAGGGAGAACAGCAATTAAACAGACTGCAGGTAAGGTTGCTTGGGACAGGGCCCCTGGATGTGGGACAGAGAAGGGGGGCCTTGGATTTGGTACAGAGGGGGGCCCCTGGCCTTGGACAGAGGGGGGACTCTGGCCTTAGGACACTAAGAGGTTACTCTGGCCTTGGGACATGGAGGAGGACTATGGCCTTGGGATACTAAGGGGGCACTCTGGGCTTCTAACACCCGTATTGTAGCGGGCTTAATGTCTAGTGTTATATAAAGTACAAATACAAGCAATTTTGTAGTGTCTACAACGAAATTGTAAATGCTTTCAAGACCTTTGTTCTCCTCTAACACAATAAGCTCTTATTCATAAAGGGTAAATAGAAGTCTAGGTAATGTGATTAGGCTGCTACTTAAATTTCTATTGCTCTTTCAAAAATGATCTTTTCCGTTATACTTTTTTAATGGCCAACAGTTAAGCAGTCAGTTTTCAGAATTCTTAATTTGTTTGGATGAATTTGGCTGACTATATTAGCTATTACACTGTACACTCTAAATGTAACCATCTTGCTAGCTAAAACTACTTGCATAATCTGGTATGCCTTCCCTTACTAATACCTTTGGTTCATTTTAATGGCCATATAACACTTGTTCAGTGATTTTCATTTCAAGTTACTGCATATCAAGTAACCTCTGGTTCATGTAATTCTAAGAATAATCTAGAATTACAACTAAAGCAATAATAAATCTCCGGGAGTGATCTCTGTGCTATAATGTGATTGGTTGTCAGCTTCTAGGAAGCAAGGCTGCAACTTCCTTGTTTTGATCTATTGAGCTCTACAGAGCATGTGCCTGTACGCAGACACTTAGTAGGGGGTTTACCAAGCTAAGGTGAATTGTGGGAGCTGACCCCTAGTACTCACAGGTTATTTTCATAAATCACCATCATAAATGGCCACAGCAACGAGAGAGGCACAGCTTGTTGTATGTTTGTGAATGTGCTCTGTCTATTGGGACAATGTTGTCTGGAGACTTTAGTTCCCCTTTAAGTATGTGTGCGCCTCTTACCAACTACTTAAGCGGTCCCACTATAAAGAAACATCCACAGAAGCATTGACAGCAGAAGGAATTTAGAAGGGAAACCCAGCTGCAACAGTTTGGCTGGCTAATGTTTGGGGGGGGCAGCGAGGTGAGTGCATAGGTGGGAGGTCGCCTAGGGCACTAAGATGGCTAGAAATGGCCCTGCTGGTGATCATGTCCCACTTTGCACAAAAGAGGATTTTTTTTATCCTAGTGATGGCTCGTATACTCCTGGTGTGGAAATTAGCATTAGCATTAGTATTATTTTAAATTACACAGACAGAAGCAGTGAGATCAATTTTGTTCCCTCCCTGAATGAAGGGGATTTGCTATTCTTACCTTTATAGTGAGACTATTGGTGGCCATTCCCCTTGTGAGGGATGATGTATAGTGGTTTCTATGAGAGGGATGGTGTACTACCCTCTCCAACCCAGGCATCTGTATCTGCAGTATCTTCCAACCTGTTATGACGCTCGTGGAGATATACTTTATGCACTCTGGTCCATGGAAAGTATTCTTAACAGCATTTCACCATCATGAACTATTAGCCCTTTTCTGTAGATATAAATGACTTTTGGTAGTTTGTCCTACGGGGGAGTTCCAGCAGACGTATAAGTATATTCCGTTTAGGCACTGGGGTTATTCATACATATGCCATGTAACCAGAGCCCTAGTGCACAGTAGATCATTTATTTTATTATATCATTTTATGTATAACTATGTTGCAATGTATTATATGTTACAATACATTTACTAGTTTAGATATACATCTTTATGAGTTAAATTTGTTACTTATTACAGCCCAATAGTTATACTTAGTTATAATATTTCAGATCCTGCATTGACATACGGAAACATACAGTATTCTAGAGAATGTTGCAACGATTGACCTTATAAGTAGTAATCAGCATGGATATGGAATAGATATTTTGAAACAAACTTGCTTGGCTTTTATAAGGAAGTGAGTAGGAATTTGGACTCTGGCATAGCAGTAGATGTAGTATACTTACAGGGTTATTCATTAAAAGTTCTTATTGTTTAAAATGGTGCTAATTTTGCCCCAACCAATCAGATCTTATTTAACATTTTAAAGCTAGAATCTTATTGATTGGGGCAAAATTAGCACCATTTTAAACGATAAGAACTTTTATTGAATCTCCCTGCTTGACTTTACAAGGCTTTTGATACAGTCACCCATAGGTGACTAATGTACTGTATAAGCTATGGTCTGTTGAGCCATAACAGCACATTTGTACATGAATAAAACATTGATTGATTGGATGCAGAGAGTAGTTGTTAATTGGGCTTTGTCAATATGGACTAGAATTAAAGGGAGAAAAATAGTATTCTCCCTCTTTACAAAGAATTGGTAAGGCCTCATTTGGAATATACCATAGGTTTGGGCCTAGGCACTCCTTGTTGGCAATGTGCCACAAAAGTTGAAGGTGCAGCTCCCATTCGTCCTCTACCTTCAGGACTCCCAGCTATAGCACAAGCATTGAAATGGAAGCGCACACTAGTCCTCAGAATAAACTGTTTATTTTTTCACACAAAGAAACAACGTTTCAGAAAGCACTATGTCTCCTTCATCAGGTGGAGACATAGTGATCTCCAAAACATTGTTTGTTTGTGTGAAAAAATAAACAGTTTATTCTGAGGACAAGTGTGCGCTTCCATTTCAATGCTTGAGCTCATTTGGAATATGCAGTGCAACTTTACAATCCAAAATGGACATCTGGGAAAGGGAATGGGTTCAGAGAAGGGCAACTAAAATAAAAAAGGGACTAGGGGATCTTGAATGTTAAGAGAGAGTGGATAAGTTATAATTATGTACACAAGAGAAAAGAAGCTTACGTTGGGATATGATTACTGTGTATAAATACATTAATGGACCATACAATTAACTATTTGGGGCATTGTTCACCAATAGAACATGTAAGAGGACACACGGACATCCCTTAAGACTGAAAGAAAAAATGTTTGTAAAGTGATAACAAAAAAACTAAAGAACTGTTGGACATTGTGATGACATGGTCATTAGATTTTAAAAAGATGTTACTGGTATTGATACCTCAAGTTAGAGTTGATCCAGGGATATTTCCAATTGCTATATGGAGTCAGAAAGGAATTTTTTCCCCTTACATACTATTTTTAGTATGTACAGGAAAAAATATTTACTCTTAAAATTCCAAAACTTTTTTCTTTTATACTGTACTTGTTTAATTTTGAATATTATTTATTTTGATTGATAACAATTAATTGCAGAACAAACAAAAAAACTTTGGAGCCATTATTCTATTTTTGTAAGACATCCCACAGCTCAGCAAATAATTGTTTAATCTCTGTAGGATTAAGTAGGGAATTTAATTGGCATTGGATACAGCTCGTAAACAACACTATAAATGATAATGTGTTTGAGAAGCAGGTAGGAATTTTGTGCTAATAAAAAATATACAGACTACAGTATTATTTATGAAACCACCAACTAAACAATTTGATGTATGATTTATACATTAATTTATCATTATCCATTAATGAGTCTGATAAAATCTAAATCCATAAATCTTGTGGAGAATGTAATACGACAGTACTTAAAGGACAACTGTGGTCTCCAAACAAGTTAGTGTTAAATGAAAGCCTGCAGTATTTTCTTTATAATGAGCTGACAGTCACATCTCTGGCTTCACCCTGTGAGAAATAATATTGAGTTGAATGTTCAAACTTCCTGCTTCCAGTAGGTTGAGGGACATCACCTTACCTCTGCCCACCCCTCTGCCCTGGGGGAGAAGCATGCTCCATTAAGACTTAATGCTGGGGAAATCAGGAAGTACCTGGGGGAAGGGGAGCCTATTATTGCAGGCAAAGGCTGGTCACATGACTACAAGCTGGTCACATGGCTAAAAACAGGAAGAGTTCAAGCAGGAAGTAATATTGCTGAACCTTTCCAGCAATAACTTCTCACAAATTTTATCTAGAGGTGTGATTTAGGTTTTATTTTGAAGTTACGATGAAAGACTTTTTATATAATTCTTACTAGTTTGGAAGAATTGGAGACCACACTTACCCTTTAATAACCCATTTCTTTTTATACAAATGGCTTGAAATGCATGCTATATTTCTCTGAACAGAAATATAGAATAATATCCTACACATAGACGAACTTTGCATTTCAGAATGCTTAAGATTTTAATATTGCCTCTAGTGGTCATAAATCACCCACTCTGAAGATGTAGAGGATAATTCAGGCATCTTGAACAATAAGTATCATTTCTTTTGCACCAGATAAGGATGCAGAGGTCATGAAACAGAATGTCCCAATCATACTATCATTCTTGGCGACTTTTATTACTTTAGCAAGGAGAGCTTTTTACAGATTTATATTTCTTTCTTATAGACAGCATTTATGATTGGGCTGCTTAGTTTATAGCAGCGCTTATGCCTCAATTTCTAAGACCTTATCCAAATTTTATATTTCCCATTTTAAGACTTTTTACAATTTTAAATCATATAAATTTTATGTTTGGAATGCTAATAATTATTTTATAATGCTGCAAGATCTGACATTTAATAATGTTTAAAATAAGGCTTCATTCAATGAAGATTGGTAAAAGTTATCATATCATTTTGTATTCAATTTCAGGGAGATGCAATACTTTTTATTATTGTAAAAATTAGTTTAAATTCCACACTACCGAATGTAATATCGAGTTAGGCTAGCGTGAATTTTGCACTTATTTTACAGGGTCAGCACAGTTTCCAAAACTTTTCAGAAATTGCGCTGTGCAGCTGATACCATACTTAGCTATGTTTTGCATTAGTGCTCCTTTCCTTAACGTGATGCAATAAATGTCGCCAAAAGATTACTGCATCGCCGTCAGGAAAATAGCGCTGGGTTGCAATACTATAATGCCTTGATTGGCTTTTATTTATAAGGTCATATTTCCATTTTTTTTAGAATTGTAAATAAACCACAATCTTAGCTTTATTTCCAGGGATTCTTCTCACAACATGGGCTTTCAAAGTGATGTTTCTTAATTGTAAAAAAAAAATGCTTTATTCTTCCCTAAATCACAATCTACTGGATGATCTGCCTTCCACCCTTTCCCCTACACTGTATGCTGCACCTTTCTATGTCCTAGTTCTATAGTTCCTTTTAAGCCGTTAGAATCCCATTTACCAATTACAATCAGTGTGTGACTTTCCCCCATACATAGATATTAATAAAGTAACAAACATAGCCTTATATAGTGAAAAGATATTAATCATTCAAACATTTTTTTTTTTGAAAGTAGACAGAAACTTGATTGTATTATAATTGAAACTTTTGAAAATGTAGTCCTTGATGTGACAGCCTTTTTCCTTTTGTTACTAAGAAATCAAATGTGAGAATAAGACACACTTACTGTAAGTGCCTTGCACAAAGTACTTCTAGATCGAAGTCAATTATTATCTTTTTCACAGCTTCAGAATTGAAAATGTTGTATGTGAAAAATACAATATATTTATTTAAAGGAAAAATGAAGCCTAAACATAAACAAGTTTAAATAGATTCCACTATTACTAACTAAAATATAGCGAACCCAAAGCACTCGAAGGTGTATTAAGTAGTTAACTAATATGCAGCATTCTCCCCCAGGCCTTAAAACAGGCAGCATTGTGGAGAAATCATCTTTTTAATTATGCAGGTTAATGTTACACATCCTCAGTAAGTTCCCCTCCCACATTGCCTGAGCTTCGTAGCAACAACTGGGCGATCTGCCTGTGAGGACTAGAAAGAGCCTCCAATTTCTATACTTTCATTTTATGGATAAAAAAATATTGATAACAAAGGAATAATTAACCAATACTAATAACTTAAGAGAGAGTTCAAATTTGTAAAGAATCGTACACACCTGCAGATTTTTTTCCAGACCCCCGAGCCCCGACTGACCCCCGCATATGTATGCATACGGTCAGGGGTCGATAGGCGATCTGCAGGTGTGTACGAACCTTAAGTCTTAGCTTAGAACGCTCCATTGAATTACTAAACTGGGAATTATTTATTAATGACTTACCTTGCCATCTTCTATAGGCAGGAGGCAAGGAGCCCCTTCAAATCTATTCATCTATTTAAAGGGCATTCTCGTCCTAAATTTAAATTATGATCTGCTCATACAGCATAAATGAATGCTTCCAAAATACTGATTTCTTGTTTGCAGGACCTCTAATAGTGCCCATTGCAGTTAATAGTTAATAATATACATAATATGTATGTAATTAAACATACAGTGCTAAGAGGAAAATGTGCATTTGCAAGTGTGCCACGGTCTGAAAAATGTTATTAGGGCTGGGCCAGACTAGCACGTTTTAACGTGCAACCCAATCTCAATTGCTTTAAAAAGTGCACGCTAGTGTTGGCCTGGCCTCACTAGGTGTGCTGCTTTGCACTGTGATCCGCTTTCCGGAGGATGGGAAAACATGCGTGCCTGCTTTTCTGTGGCCTCAGCTTTAATCACTGCTCCAGATCAGAACAGGGCAAATTGCAACAGATGATTGATCTGTAATTTTTTAAAGATATTACAGGTCAAGTCTGACCCCACATAGTCAACCTCCACTGTAGCTGAGGGCACACGTACACTCCATGTCATCTTTTCAGTCCTTTGATTAGCATCCATCTCTTGTGAGATGTCAGGTGGCACCAGCAGGCAGCACTTCTAAAACAAGCACAAGCAGATATGAATAATGTACTGGATATTGTGGAAAAAGCTATAGTAAACTTGCTGTTTGGGGAGGGGCTGCGAATAAAGGGAAATTTGAATTATGGGGGGTCAAACCTTCCCTTTAGTGTAGTCAATGAATAGTTACATCAACCTTATGATTGCAGTGAGACATAAAGTTAATTTGCTATTTGTTTGCATTAAAAGAAATGGTTTGTTTGAGAGAACATAGTATGTCATTTCTGTGATGTCAGGTTCTGACATCAGTGTGAGTCTAGAGGATACAGTATATACAATAAAGTGTACATGCAAATGTGATCTAGTAAAACCTCCAAATTTCTGGCATTTACTTTCTTGAACACGATTACACAATTTGTTTAAAGAAAAAAATACCTTTTACAACCACCTTTATCAGAATGCCTAAATAAATAAACATGTATACAGACAAATCACCCTATCCCTCACAATAAATGTTGAATGCATGGAAAAGCTCTTTGTTTTCAGATCATTAGTCTTCACACTCTACAGTACATTAAATTCACAAAAATTAACATAACAGTGTCTAGAATGTGCCCTGTGACCCATTAAAATGGATGAGATGCTTGAGAGTTCTTGCATGCTGTTTTGTGCTATGGATATTATATCTAGAATGGGAGATCTTGAACAAAATGTGTAAATGACAAACTCTGACATTTTCATCTAAGCAAGAAAAGATGGAGAATTTATAGTTCACTTTATTTTTATCTTGTGATTACTTTTGTTTTAATGGCTGACATAATAATACATTACATATCTCAACAAAGCAGGTTATCTTTTTATTTGCTAGGTTTGTTTTTAAAGAAAAGTGATCATATTAGAAAAGTTTAAACTAGTATCAATCCTCCTAAAGGAATCTATAACATGACAATATAAAAATACGGAACCGACTAGAAAGGGAAAGTTTAAGTATAAACTTGTCTTGAAAGACCACATTTTGAATGGCAGCACACCAAGTCTTATTAAAGTGTGTGTCTTTGGGTGTTTTGAGTTTAAAATTCATTACATTTATTTGATGAAAGAGGGTGTGTAAATTTAAAACTTAATTTAGAGTAAATACATGTATTTTTATTATTGTGTAAAATATAGGACTTATTTAACCCACGATAACCAAGACATTTTTCTTAAAGGGCATGTCCACCCCCAAAACTAAAATTTCCCCCACTACTGGCCCCACTGTGCATTGTTTAAAAATCTTTTAAAACGTTACCTCTCTGCTTCAAATGGTTCTCCTGCAATGTCTGTCCAAAGTCCCAGAAAGTGAAGAGTAGGAGCCTGCCTATGAGTGAAAATGTTTCCACTTCTTACCTTTCCGCTGAGAGGTTTCTGGCTTGCCCACTGGAGCCTTTCCCCCCTCCCTCCCTCTTGATCCCTGTTTGATGCCTGGTGCCCTAGCTTTAAATCAGTATTCTGTAGTGTAGGGGACCCTATCCCACCCCAACCGCATTCTGCACTGCCAGCAGCCAATCGTGGACGAGGTTGCTGGTCCGGCCCCCTGCTTGAAATTTTCTGCAAGCAGAGGGCCGGATCAGAATGCCGGGGGAACGAAGCTCTGTAAGTTCCTGATTCATTTTTTTGCAAACAAATATGGCGGTTAGGGGTGAGTTAGGGTCCACTACACTACAAGTTTATATGAAAGGTCGAAATACCCTTTAAATTTAGATAGGACACAATAAGAAATGCAAATTAATAAACATAGGGAGTCAGTAGTAGAGATGGACTAGAACTCGAACTGGAACCCAAGTTCGAGCCGAACTATTCGAGTTCAAACAAATTCAGACTTTTCGAACTATCCCAGACCCGGATTTTCAATATTTTCCGGACTTTCGATAATTATCGAATGTTCGACTGTTCGAGGAAATCGCATATGCAAGTAAAATGCCTATTATACCTATTATACGTGAGCATTGAATCCGCGAGTAAAGTGTCCATTAAAGCCTATACGCGAGCATCGAATCCGCGAGTAAAATCTACATGATACCTAGGCACGAACATCGAATCCGTGAGTAAAGTGTCCATTAAAGCCTATATGCGAGCATCGAATCCACGAGTAAAATGTCCATGATACCTAGGCGCGAGCATCGAATGTTCGAACGCGAGAGCTCGAAAATAGCATAAGTGAGAGTAAAATTGATTTTCGAATGTCCTGGATATTCGAACATGTTCCCCAGACCATTTCCCAGGTCCCACAGCCATTTACATTAAGTTACCATTAATATTTTAATTGTATTTCATTTGAACTTTTCAAACTATTTGACTCCCACTGACTTTAATGGGTCGGTTTTCGAACTTTCGAACTTTCCATATAGTTCGAAAGTTCGAAAACGGTCCGAACTTTTGAAAGTTCGTCCATCTCTAGTCAGTAGGAGTAAAAGAGATACCATTGAGATCAAACCCACAACCTTATGTACAACCACCCATGTGATTTACATGATCACTTGCCCAGGTGGGTTAAGTTACATTGGCAAAACCGATCGGACCTTATGTCTGAGAATGGATGGTTACAGTTTGGTGAATAAACCAGCTTTTTACAAGCAGGACGTGACATATCCTCTTTTAGTTTATATAGCAATTGACCTTACCCTAGTTTTAAAAAGAGGTGATGACAGATCTAAATTATCACTATAAATGTAAATTTATTGGATGAACAGGCTTGATACGGTTAATTTTTTTTTAATGAATGAAAGATAAATTAATAAATACTACATAGGATATAGCTTATTTTGGGTAATTGCAATTTTGATTAACTTCTTATTGTGTATGGATAGATTTTATAAATATTGTATTAATCAGCTCTAAAAATATTTAGGTTTTAAATACTGAGGTGGGGGGTTAGTTTTAATTCATATTGAGATTTCCAGGTTATACATTTCTTTTAAATGGTATATGGACTGGTTTTTAAATTTAATTTATCACTAAGCATTTTAATTATGCACTGAGAACATTGGGATTTTCACTAGAAATTGCTCTTTGAGGAAATAAATAATATCTGCACTGTTTAATGATTTTGAGATGACGTGTATAATTAAGAACTGTCACATTAAGATTGCCTAGTTTTCTAATACAATGTCACTATGTACGGGAGGAGTCAAAGGTATACATTTGTACACATTGGGTGTATTGTTTAGCTTGAAAAAGGTCCAAGGCAAGGACCAAAACATCGCTGTTATCTTGCATGTTATATTAAAAGCATATGGAAAAGTCCCTTGAGTGTGCCTTTTGTCTTTTGACTTGGATGTTTTTTTTTAGCAGCAGGGCTGGTTAAGTGAGTGACCACTATTACCAAACCAATAAGAGAGAGAGAGAGAAAGGCTGTCGGTATAGTCGTTCACCTCCTCGACAATTGCTTGGCCCTGGTGCTAACATTCAATTTAAAATGAAGAAAATCAAATATACAGCACTCCTGGGTCTTAATTTGAGATGAATTTTATTGGAATATCACAACATACTCAATGCTTTTCGGTCCTGTACTTAGACCGTCATCCTGATGATGATCCTTTTTCAAGCTTGACTATCCAAAGGGTGAAATCTGGATATGAAGTTAAAACACTCAGAGCCCTTAGAGCACGAGCCTGAATCCAGAGGCAGGACTTGGGTCAGGGGCAGAGCCAGTATAACTAGTGCTGCGCATGGAGGTATGGCACCAATGCCACCTGGTGCCAGTTGCACTAACTATATTATAAGCTCTACGGGGCAGGGACCTCATTACCTCTTGTGGCAAAGCCCTAGTACTTCTATTTATATAAGTTATATATTTATGTACCGAACTATCTATGTATTTATCCCCCTTGTATGACTTTATTCTATTTTATACTGTACAGCGCTGCGTCCCCAAGTGGCGCTATATAAATATATACATACATACATACATAGATACATACAGTGAGCCACAACGTTAGGTGACCTCTGCTTCAGGGTTTGCAGATGGCTCAGCTGTGTTCTTCTCATTGACTCCAGGTGACAAAACGGTTGCAGTGTGCAGTCTGTGCCTGCGATGTGTAAGGCGTGGAAAGAACAACTTAGGCACCACTTCTTTAAGGAGGCACATGGTGCTGTACCACTTTGCCCAGTGGAAGCAGGTCAGGGAACGTGCAGGCACCTATGCGTTCCCTTCCTCATGCTCAGGTAACCACTATTCCTCCCCTTCTGACCCCATCAGCTGCTCCCTTAGTGGAAGTTAGGGAGGAGAGACAGCCTTTGGCCCCAGCAGGCGGTGTTTAGAGGCCTCTTGACACTGCTACTGGATTTTCAGCTAAAAGGCAGGTCTCTCATCCACAGTTGTTGGAGCGGAAGCAGAAACTGTCCCCCAGTCACCCCCAAGCCCAGCGTCTCACTGCCAGCTTAGCCAAACCCCTGGCAGCTGCTACCATTCAACCTGGTAGACAGTGAAGCGTTAAAAGAGTTTGTTGCCATTGGCACACCACAGTGGCGTGTCCCTGGCCATAGGTACATTACCCAGAAGGCAGTACCAGCCCTGCACAACCATCTGCAGGGAAATATATCTTCTTTGCTGGACCACAGTGTGGGCAAGCATGTCCACATTACTATGGAAACATGGTCCAGCAAGCACGGCCAGGGGTGGAATGTATCATTTACTGCCCAATGGGCCACTCTCCTAGCCGTCAGAGATGTGGCACAAGTGTGGAGATGGAGATACCATGCATTGGTGAAGCGCCAGTCTCCACCCCCCCTCATCCTCACCTGGGGAGTCCTCTTCCTGAACAGCCCAGTGCCCCCCGAGCCTATGCTCCATGTCAGGTGAGGAGTTTCCATGAAGTGTTGTGGCTTCTGTGCCTTGGTGATAGGAGCCACACTGGGGTAGAGTTGCTGGCAGCACTGCAAGGACAGGCTGAGAGGTGGCTGACCCCACACCACCTCTCACTAGGCAAAGTCATGTGTGACAATGCCACCAACATTCTGGTCTGCAGGAGGTACTGAAGATGGCTAAGAGGGTGTCCAGTCACTTCAGGTGGTCATACATGGCCACAGCTTGTCTGGCCAAGTTCCAGCAGCAGAATGATCCACAGCAGAACCACCTGATTTGACACCACCACCCACTGGAACCCTAATCTTATGATGCTGCTTAGGCTGTTCCAGCAGAGGCAAGACATCATAGACAACTTCTATGAGTACCAGACAAGAACAGGCTCTGTGGACCAGGATTTCCTCTTACCCAGGCAATGGCAGCTGATTTGGTATGCCTTTGGTGTGCTTGAGCCATTTGAGGAGGCCTCCAGGTTGGTAAGCCGTGTTGATGCCACCATCGCGGGTACCATCCCACTGGTATTCCTCCTTGAGCACACCCTGCAAGGCAGCACTAGCTGTCATGCATCAGTTAATGGAAGAGAAGGACCAAGAGGAAATTCCTCTAGGGGGATGTCTCAACCCACCCAAGTGCCATATGTCATCCGTGTTTAGGGAGTGGTTGAGCCCGACACTTTTGTCCTCAGTGAAGAGGACATGGGGCCCTCTGCGTCAGGCAGTTTGCCACATATGGTTATGTTCATGCTGCAATGTTTATGCAAGGCCCCAAGAATTAAGGCCATCAAAGAGAAGGAGCAGTACTGATTGGCCACCCTTAAAGATCCCTGTTATAAGGGTAAAGTGCCGGAGTTCATCCTCAAATCTCAGAGGGAAGGCAGAATGCAGCACTACGAGGCGGCACTGCTACATCACCTCTGTTCTGCCTTCCCAGGTGCTGGCAGGCTTACAGTACCTGATGTTGGGGAGGAGCAGGGCTCACACCCTTGTTTGAAAGGAGGAACAGCAGCACTGGAGGTGGCCTTGCAGCTAACTTCAGGCTGTTCTTCCAGACAGAGTTGCCAGGCCCATCTTCTGACAACTCTATCAGGCAACACCTCAGTCGCCAGGCCACCAACTACATCGGATCCAGGCTGGTGTAGCCACATCAGAGACTGAGGATCCACTGGACTACTGGTTGGTGAGGCTGGGTGGCCGAGTTGGCACAGTATGCCATTGAGGTCCTATCATGTCCGGCACCCAGTGTCCTTTCGGAGAGGACCATCAGTGTAGCAGGGGGTGTTGTTACTGTATGTGTTGTTATGGAATGTGGACCGCCGGATATTTATCAAGATGAATGAGACGCGGAGTACAACTCAGTACTGAAACCCTATTGCTGATGCCAGTGAATGAAGGCATCTTGCCCCTGGCCACCCGTACATCTCCTTCCACCTATTTTTTCACCTAGAGGCTTAGCTAATGCCAGCTTAGCAGGCAAATGGCAAATTTTTCCTATCGGTAGGGCCATTTATGGTCCTACCTTGCTCTACTGCATTAAGTGTAGGGTTAGTTGTATGTGACCCTATAATCATATTTGACTAAGCTATCCTACAGCAAATATTTTATGTTAACTATGTTAACAACAGTTACCTTTGTGGTGTCACCTACTCTGACCATCTCATAAAGTTACAACAGCTATGCTGTGGCTAATGTTTTCAGCTCTGGGACAATCCTGTCTGGCCAAAACATTACAAACTGTTTTGCGCCAACTGTAACTCAATGGTGCTGTTCCTATGGCAGTGGGTCTACTGTAACTCAATGGTACTATTCAACAGGAACCAAAGCAAATGCAGGGAGAAACACGCAAAACACAGTTTGCAAACCAAAGTGTTTTATTGCTGCTTACAAGATCACATGTTTCGAACGTGCATGCGTTCTTTCTCAAGTGTACGCATGCACGCATTAAACTATGGATTGCAAACTGTGTTTTGCTTGTGTCTCCCTGCATTTGCTTTGGTTCCAGTTGGAAGGTGAGGCGTGATGCGGACACGCTGCAGGTATTGGCACACCTGAACTATAGGGCCACACGGAGCAACTTTTATTAGTTGGAGATCAATGGTACTGTTCCTATGAAGCCTTTCCCCTTCTCTGCTTTCCCTTACACGATGCATACTCTGAGGGAGACAAGCCAATGGGGTGTAGGGAAAAGCCTGAATAATTATGTGTGTAGTCATTTATAAAGATGAAAGAAAGAGATTTGTATGATTCAAAAAACTTAGTAAATATAACAAAATATGAGGGAAAACATTAGGGGAAACATGAGAGGGGGGATCACTTGGGAAAAAAATGTCCTGCTTTATGTGGCATATGTCATGCTGAATGTGTTGAATGACCTGGTTGATGTGGTCCAACCTCTCTATTACATCCCTTAGGGTTGGGGTGTTGGTGCAGGGAAGATGGCACTTCTGGTGCTAGTGGTGTGGAGATGCCAACAACTGGCCTTAGTGCCGGTGGTGGGGGTGTCGCTGATCCTTGCAATGTGGCCAGAACAGGAGGGGATACTGGCTCCTCAGTCCCAGACACAGGGACATCTGCAAGTTTAAAAATAATGCTTGTGAAGGTTCTCATTCATCCAGGTCATGGTATATCTGTTGTATTCAATTAGATCAACTGGACTTGAAATGTAGTTCTTGAAGACGTTTCGCTAGTCATCCGACTAGCTTTCTCAATTCAGAATGACTTGTACAAGAATCTGTGGCAATTATGTACCCTGGAAAATCCCAATTAGCATATCACAGCCAGGTGTTAAGGGTGTATCTAGCTAACATCTTAGGACCTTTGGTGGGAAGTTCTAAGCATCACATCCAGAACTCTCAGGATTTCACCAACAAGATTGAAGATATAGTACTCGGTGTAGAAGAAACTATGGTGTCCTATGATGTGACTTCTCTCTTCACTTGTATACCCTCCAAGGAGGCTGTTGACATGGTGAGAAAACGGCTGGGCAAAGACAGCACTCTTACCAGCAGAACTGATCTCAACCCAGAACAGGTGTGTTCCTTGTTGGACTTGTGCCTGAATACCACCTATTTCAAATACAGGGATAAGTTCTATAAGCAAAAACATGGATGTGCTATGGGATCTCCAGTTTCACCTATTGTGGCCAACCTTTACATGGAGGAGGTAGAAACACAGGCGCTTAATACCTTTAAGGGCATAGCACCCAGCCACTGGTTCAGATATGTTGATGACACCTGGGTTAAAATCCACCAGAAGGAAGTACAAGCTTTCACAGAACACATTAATGCGGTGGACCAAAACATTAAATTCACAAGGGAAGAGGTACAAAACAACAAACTGGCTTTCTTGGACTGCTTGGTAGAAGTTAAGGAAAATGGTAAACTGGAAGTAGAGGTTTACAGAAAACCAACACACACAGATCAGTATTTGATGTTTGACTCCCACCACCCTTTAGATCACAAGCTGGGTGTCATCAGAACCCTGCAACACAGAGCCGAGAACATCCCCACTAGCACAGAGGCGAAGGCTAAAGAAATGAAACATCTCAGAGGAGCCCTTAAAACTTGTGGATATCCAGACTGGGCCTTTGTCAAAAGAAGTAGAAGGAAAGAAAAGAACACAAATACCAACAGTGAAGGGGAAAAGCAAGACAGGAGGAAGAACATGGTCATCCCATATGTAGCAGGGGTCTCTGAGAAATTAAGAAGAATTTTCAAAAAACATCGTATCCCTGTCTGCTTTAAACCGAACAACACACTGAGGCAGCAATTGGTACATCCAAAAGACCCAATACCAAAACACAAGAAAAGCGACATCATATATGCGGTGCAGTGCAGTGAAGAATGCTCTGATTTGTATGTGGGGGAGACCAAACAGCAACTGCATCAACGTATGGCCCAGCACAGAAGAGCCAATTCCTCGGGTCAGGACTCAGCCGTGTATCTGCATCTTAAGGATAAAGGACATACCTTTGAAGATTGTAATGTTAACATACTGGCGAAGGAACGTGACTGGTTCAAGAGAGGTGTTAAGGAGGCCATTTATGTGAAAATAAAGAAACCAAGCCTAAATAGAGGTGGGGGGGTTCGACACCAACTGTCTGCCATGTACAATGCTGTTTTAACACCTTACTCTGGGCGTTCCTATAACACCTCTTAGCCACTATCTAATCACACCCTTAACACCTGGCTGTGATATGCTAATTGGGATTTTCCAGGGTACATAATTGCCACAGATTCTTGTACAAGTCATTCTGAATTGAGAAAGCTAGTCGGATGACTAGCGAAACGTCTTCAAGAACTACATTTCAAGTCCAGTTGATCTAATTGAATACAACAGATTTAAAAATAATAATAATGTAAAAATAATACTAATAATAATAATAATGTAAAATATTTTTGTGTGGACTTGCCCTTTAACTAACATTATGTAACAGTTACATTAACATTATCTAAAACTAGTACTCAGTAACCTTCGAATCCTCACTTCGAGTATGGGATAATTATTGAATAAACAATGCGGAAGCTGGAAAGTAGCGTGTGTGTGAAGGTAGTGACTTTATTTCAAGTTCTAGATATTGGTACATATTCCCCAGACCATTTCCCAGGTCCCAGAGCCATGTACAGTAAGTTACCATTGCTACTTCAACCATATGTCATCCAAAACAAAACTAATTGGTTCGTTTTCAAACTATAGAACTTCCGAACTTTTACTGAAGTTCAGAAATTTGAAAACAAACCGAACTTTAGTAAGTTCAGCTAATGACTTATATGTGATGGACTTCTGCTACTTTGGCTCTAACTTCAACTTGCCAAATGTGATATTGCAGGCTTTAATTCCAAATGCTATTACATATACTATAGTCATATTGGCTTTATATTTAAAGGAATATATGATTGTTATATGTTTTTAAATGTTGTCCCTGTTATGATAAATAGAGATGTCCGAATTTTCGAAAATCCGTTCCGCTCGAGGATTCGCGGATTTTCGAAAAAATTAGAAAATTCAAAAATCCGCAATCTGCCATTAAAGTCAATGGGAAATAAAGTTCAGACATTTCCGCCTAAAATAATGGTTAAAATAGCAATGTTAACTTAGAGTAAATGGCTGTGGGACATGGGAAATGGTCTGGGGAACAAGTATCAATGCCAACAATCTTAAAAAAATACAGTCCGGTTCCGGAAATTTGTGCGCTTTTGATTTTTTTGGGCGTTCCTCGTAATTATGAGATTTTTTGAAAATACGGGCCCGAAAATTCCCAAAATGGCGAATTCACTGAGGCAGCAGTACATGACCAGGTACCTTCTGGCAAAGGGTTACGACTCTTTCGCCATTGGTACCAGGCATATACAGCGGAGGAAGAGGAGAATTATGGAGGGGCTCCAGAGTCGACTCCAGCCCCGCTTCCATATAGAGGCCGCTGTCCTATGTCTACAAAGGCAGTGGTCAGATTTAAAGAGGCAGAGGCCTCATTACATTGAAGCTGTGCGGCAATCAATGGAACGCAAGTATCATTTATATTATTATTACTCTATTTAAATAAGTAGTAAAATAATTTATTTCACATTATTCTGACATATTAAAATATATATATTTTTAAATCCTTTACAAATCCATTAATCTGGCTTGAGAGAGACACAGATACCAGTTCTTTTTATTTCTCATTCACTGGTTATATTATTATTATCTTCTTATATTATTTGATACCAGCCCTATATAAAGGGTAAATAAAGTAAAAAACGTATTCTTGATCAATCATTAAAAAGTGATTTTTTTTTTCACATATAAATGCAAATCAATACCCACACAGACACAGGTACACACAGCTACTAATCCATCCTTCCATTACCATGGCAGCCCTATTTAAAGGGTAACTAAAGTCATAAATAAAATCCTAATCAATCATTAAAAAGTAAATTTGTTTTCACTTATAAATGCAAACTGATATCCACACAGACACAGGTAAACACACCTACTGACCCACCTTTCCGTTTCCATGGCAGTCCTGTTTAAAGGGTAACTAAAGTAAAAATCAAATCTTTGATCAATCATTACTAAAGTAAAAAATGAAATCTTGATCAATAATTAAAGTGCTTTCTTTTTTTTCTCTTATAAATGCAAACTGATACCTACACAGATACAGGTAAACACACCTACTATCCCACCCTTCTTTTTCCATGGCAGCCCTGTTTAAAGGGTAACTAAAGTAATAAATGAAATCTTGATAAAAAATTATTTTTACACTCAAAAATTAAAAATGATACCCATCAACCCTATACAGATACGAGTACACACAGCTACTGATGCTCCCCTATACCCAACCAACTTTTTCCTTTCCATGGCTACAATACACATAATAAAAATATAAGTATTTAGCCAGAACCATAGCTATAGAATTATTGTTATTGACTTTTAATGCAACTATAACACATTACCTTATAAAATCTGTCTTTTCAAGCCAAATTCAAAGTACATAATGAACTTTCAGATATATCATGTATTTTTTTTAATGTTAACTTGCAGGTGAATCTTCCTCTGATACCTCCCCCCCGCCACCACCATCCCCAACTGCCCCGTCACCACCGTCCCCACCAGAAGAGGCAGCATTAGAGGCTCCTGGCGGCAGCCAAGAATGTAAGTGCAGCCTGTCGTGCAAAAAAAAATGGACTGCAGTGCACTACTGTGGCCACAACAATTGGGCCCCACTAGTGTGTGCAAATGTGGCCTAGCCTTTTATCCTAATGTTTATTGCATATTTTTTGAAAAATTTTCAAGAAATGTTAACCATGTGGTGTTTTAGGAAATGTACTCGAACATGTAAAGACAGTGAGAGTAAAAATATATATATATTTTTTAGATCTGCCATCAACTGACCCTCCAGGCACCTCCCCATCCCAGATGAGGCACCTGGCCTCAGATGAGGCACCTGGTGTGTACCTGGCACGTAAGTGCATCCTATGTAATTTTTTATCTTTTTATTAACCTTGTAAAATAATTTTTTTTTTAAATCTTCAACAAATCCATTAATTTGACTTGTATCTTGTCCCTCAGTTTTTGAGGTAATGACATGAAATTCGGGTCCAGACGTGCAGTACACGTGATCTATTAACTATTCTTTCCCACATTATCCAACAAAAATATACCCATGAACCCACACAGCCATTCCCACCTACTGGGGCAACTACTGTCAAAAAGAAATCTTGATTAATCATCTGAAAAGGTTATTTTTAT
The DNA here is from genome assembly GCA_019447015.1 of Hymenochirus boettgeri. Lineage (NCBI taxonomy): Eukaryota > Metazoa > Chordata > Amphibia > Anura > Pipidae > Hymenochirus > Hymenochirus boettgeri. The sequence continues at coordinate 139,139,306 of CM033473.1, forward strand.
AAATGCTTATACCCACCAACCATAAACAGATACAGGTACACACAAATACAGATGTCCCCCTATATCCAACCCACCCTTCCCCTTTTTTTGTAGGAAGAAATACCCTCAGATATATCAATGTCTTTTTTTATTTTAACCTTTAGAGGACAAGTCTTCCACCCACTCCATACCCCCAAATCAGGCAGAAGTGGGGCAGGAAGAGGCTCCGGGCTGCAGCCATCACAGCCAACAACGTAAGTGTAATCTAGTGAAATACATTTTTTAAAAATCTTTCACTAATCCAGTTTTTGTTAAAAATGATCCAAGAAATGTTCATAACACAGTGTTTTAGAAAATGTACTTGAACATGTAATGGATAGTGAGGGTTGAAATAAAAGACTTTTTTTTTTACTAGAAGCAAGACCAGCCCCTCCAGTTACACAGCCACCACCACCACCACTTGAAGCTACGGCTGTAGTAGTGGAAGCTCCTAACGTTGGAGAAAACCGTTAGTAAATCCTATTTAAATGTTAAGGAAATGTTAACCACATACAAGACTATTTAATATCTTTATTTCCCATTTAAATGCAGTGTAAAATCCATGCTACATGATGCAACATTGACACTGCTTTTGTGGGGGCTGCACTACTTCTCAATGTTTTTGTATGTAGCGCAACCCTAGTAATGCAAACCCAGCGTTAGATTTTGTGCCACAATATAGCAAAAAACTGGATGTTCTTTTTATGCCTGTGTTACCTCCTGCTGTTTATCCAACACTCCCCACGATGCAATAATATCACTTAAATGGAAAGTTCTGTGCAAATACATATACAAAAAGAGCAGTATTTTCCCATCCCAGTGAACTTAATCTGCCCATTTAGCATTTTGTCTATGTATAAATAAATGCTTATTAAATACTGACTCCATTTGAAGGACCCCTAATAGAGACCGTTATGGTCTTGCCCTTGACCTAGCGCCTGGGTGGATTCAGTTGCTCAGTAGAGATCTGAGCATCTTTGACCCATCCAACAGCCAACCAGTAGAAATTACTGTTAGGAACATTCCAAGGAAGTGGTGCATCCTGGAAGAAGGACAGTTACAGAACCTGAAATGTCAGCTCACTAATGTCAACAGCAGGGAACAGCAAAGGGTATTCAACTAATTTTATAAAATGGAAGAGAATGGAAGAACAACTAGGTGTGCATAATATAAAATCATAATTGTAGATAATTATATTTTTCACTGAACTTTCCCTTTAATGATGTACGCGACATTATTGCATTGCAGGAGCATGTATGTGCCATGGTCCAGTGCGATATTGCATCATCTACATGGCGCTTTAGGTCTTTAAAACAATTCTCTCATTATCTTCCACCACAGAATTTGAGAGCATACGGCGGGAAATGAGGCGGAGATTCTCCAGTTGGGCCGTAACCTTGGCCATCGCCTGGCACGAGATCGTGTAGACAGATTATTGGGTGGGGCTGGGAGTGACTCGGCGGTCTTGGTTCACATTGGTGCCAATGACAAATTAGAGGTGGAGGTGAGGTCCTAAAAATGATTTCCGAGAAAGGGGCCAAGTTAAAAGCAAGGACCTCCAGGGTAGTGATTTCAGAAATACTACCGCACCACGTGCTACACATACGCAACGGAGCTCAGGAGTATAAATGCGTGGCTAAGAGAGTGGTGTAAGGAGATGGGGTTTGGGTTTTTAGAGAACTGGGCTGACTTTTCTGTTGGCTATAGGCTCTTTAGTAGTGACGGATTGCACCTCAATGGTGATGGTGCAACTGTTTTGGGGAGAAGATGGCTAGGGGTTGGAGGAGATTTAAACTAGTTATGGGGGGGAGGGAACGTTTAACTACACAGGGGTAGATAGAGAAGTTAGGATCTGGGGGCTAGTAACACAACGGAGGGAGGAGAAGGAGGAGGGGGGAGCATAGAGGATAAGGAGGCTTGTACGACCATGTATGGAAGTAAATCAATTGATAATCTAAAATGTATGTTTACAAATGCAAGGAGTCTGGCTGGAAAAACCGGCGAACTTGAAATAATAGCTCTAAAGGAAAGGTATGATGTAATTGGTATAGCAGAACATGGCTATGATTCACACGACTGGACAGTAAATATTGAAGGGTACTCCTTATTTAGACATGACCGAGTTAATAAGAAAGGAGGAGGAGTATTTATGTATGTTTAAACAGGAATTGAAGCCAATTTAAAATGGAATAGATGGGGACAAACGATGCGGCAGAAACATTATGGGTGGAACTGTGTACAGGAAGCAAGAAGGTAGGTAATTAATTGTTGGAGTGTGTTATAAGCCACCAAATGCCGGGGAAGAGGTGGAAATGAATCTCCATATGCAGTTGGCGAGGGCTGCTGGTATGGGGCATGTTCTGGTTATGGGGGATTTTAACTACCCTGAAATAGATTGGAGTAATGGAACTGCCAGCACCTCAAAAGGTATAAAGTTCTTAAATTTCCTATATGAGCATTTTCTTTCACAGATGGTAGAAGTTCCTACTAGAAAGAATGCGTTGTTGGATCTGGTGATATCTAATAACCCAGAGCTCATTTTGGAGATGAGGTAATGGGAAGCTTAGGGAATAGTGACCATGATATAGTGTCATTTAATATGGTTGCAGAAAACTAAAGTGCACTAGCTTACCAAAAACTTTTACACTTTAGGAAAGCTATTTTATGCTTTTAAAGGAATCGCTCCTGCTCATAGACTGGGGGGAACTGTTTTCTAGGTAAAGATACTGAGCAGATGTGGACCACTTTTAAAGGGATATTAAACTATAACATTTCCAAATCGTTCCTTTAGGAAACAAGTGTAAAAAAATTAGGTCCACTCCTGCATGGCTTAATGCTCAGGTAAAAAGGGAAATGGAAAAAAAGAAAGGCTTTTAAAATTTTGAAAGCAGAAGGCACAGAACAGGCTTACAGGGACTTCAAAAGTTGTAATAAAGAGTGCAAGAAAGCAATTAAACTAGCTAAAATAGAAAATGAAATACGGATTGCCGAACAAAGCAAGTCCAACCCCAGATGTTTTTTAAGTAATAAATGGTAAAAAAATGAGGACTGAGAATGTGGCCATTAAATAATGGAGCTGAGGTGGTTTGTAGAGGATGCCGAAAGGCTAATCTGCTAAACCGTTTTTTTACATCGGTTTTTACTGTTGAGAATCCTTACAGTAGAATTGTAACAATGTGCAGGGAGGAAATGAAGAGTTTTCACATTGGATAACAGAGGATATGGTACGGAATCAATTAGACAAAGTTAATATCAATAAAGCGCCAGGACCAGATGGATTGCATCCTAGGATTTTAAAAGAGCTTAGTTCAGTTCTAGCAAGACCACTGTGTCTCATCTTTTCAGATTCGCTTTTGTCTGGGGATGTGCCGCTGGATTGGAAAAAAGCCAATGTAATACCAATATTCAAAAAAGGTAGTCGTTCACAGCCTGGTAACTATAGACCTGTAAGCCTAACATCAGTGGTAGGGAAGGTGATGGAAACTTTGTTAAGGGATCATATCCTTGACTTTGTCTCCAGAGATCATCTTATTAGTAGTAGTCAGCATGGATTTATGAGAAATAGATCATGCCAGACAAATTTAATGGTTTTTATGAAGAAGTGAGTAAGAAGTTAGATTCAGGCACAGCTGTGGATGGGTATATTTGGATTTTGCAAAAGCCTTTGATACTGTGCCACATAGGGACTAATGTATAAACTGAGGACTGTTGGCCTTGAAGAAAACATTTGTTCATGGATAGAGAACTGGTTATTGGACCGCAAACAGAGAGTGGTGGTTAATGGACTACATCTATGTGGGCTAAGTTCTAACGGAGTTCCTCAGGGTTCTGTACTGGGGCCGCTTCTGTTTAATCTGTTTATAAATGACTTAGAAGGGGGCCATTGAGAGCAAGGTCTCTGTGTTTGCTGATGACACACAATTATGCAGAGCTTTGGAAACTTCCAATGATGTGCAAGTCTGCAAGCAGACCTAGATAGATTATCAAAATGGGCAGCAAATGGCAGATGAGATATTCAATGTTGATAAATGTAAGGTGATGCATTTGGGATTTAATAATCCCGGTGCCACCTACACCATAAATAACTCTGTGTTAGGTGCATCTGAATGGAAAAAGATTTGGGGGTTCTGGTAGATAACAGACTTAGCTGTAGCAAACAATGCCAGGTAGCAACAGCTGAGCTAGCAATATTGTCTTGTATAAAGAGGGGAATAGATTCAAGAGAGAAAAATATTATTCTCCCTCTTTCAAGGCACTGGTAAGGCCTCATTTGGAATATGCGGTGCAGTTTTGGAATCCCATATACAAAGGGACATCTTGGAAATGGAAGCAGTCCAGAGAAGGGCAACTAAATTAATAAGGGAATGGAGGGGCTTGATATAGCAGGCAATTAGACAATTAGGGCTGTTACATTGGAGAAGCGCGGTTGCGTGGACATGATAACCTTATACAATATATTAATGGCCCATACAGTGAACTCTCTGGTGCATTGTTCACTAATAGGTCATATCAGAGGACTCGTGGACATCCTTAAGGTTGAGAAAAGAAGTTTCATCTTCAAGTTAGGAGAGGTTTCTTTACAGTGAGAACGGTGAAACTGTGGAACTGTCTTCCAGCAGAGGTGGTAATGGCAAGTTCATTGAATAACTTTAAAAAGGCCTGGATAAGTTTCTAAAACTAAAAAAAAAAAAAAAGGGAATAGGTTGACTGAATGGCACGAATGTCTTTATTCAACCTTAATTACTATGTTACTATGTTACTATGTATGTAAGAGTGGAGAGGAGGTTGACCCGGCTGGAGAAAGTTTTTTTTTTTAATTTAATGTAAATAGTTAATTTTATTAACAAATTATATTAAAAAAATTGGCTAAAAAAACCCTTTGCTTTATTTTTTGATATATCATAAACAGTTTTAGTTTAAATATAACACACAGCTAATTAGTTATATATCTGGTAATTATTAGTATATACACTTTAACATTAATGACATTACACCATTAGCCACTCTCCCCTGTACAGTAGTTTGCATACAACAAGGGAAAGAAGGCGATGGGGGTACCGATCCATAGCAGCACGACTATTGAGTTACAGTAGGCCCACTGCCGTTTGCCACCATTGTTGAGGACTCGGAGCCAGGCAGGCTTGGCCCCAATGGACAAACCCCTCACCCCATTGGCTTCTCTTCCTCAGAGTATGCATCGTGCAAGGGAAAGCGGGTGAAAGGGTAATGCTTTATAGGAAAAGTACCATTGAGTTACAGTAGGCCCACTGCCATTTGCCACCATTGTTGAGGATTCAGAGCCAGGCAGGCTTGGCCCTAATGGAAAAACCCCTAACCCCATTGGCTTGGCTTCTCTTGCTCAGAGTATGCATCGTGCAAGGGAAAACGGGTGAAAGGATAATGCTTCAAAGGAACAGTACCATTGAGTTAACGTATAGGGCCCCACTGCCGTTTGCCACCATTGTTGAGGACTCGGAGCCAGGCAGGCTTGTCCCCAATGGGCAAACCCCTCACCTTATTGGCTTCTCTCCCTCAGAGTATGCATTGTGCAAGGGAAAGCGGGTGAAAGGGTAATGCTTTATAGGAACAGTACCATTGAGTTACAGTACACACACAAACACAAAAGACCAAGCAACAAAACAACAGACAGAAGGCATAACACACAGAAGCAAACAAGTTTACACAAACAACAGATATATATATATTTTTTTTACACTAACAAAAAGATCACACAGATGAGACAGACACAGCTGCCAGCACAGCTATAGAACAGATTAGACAGCAAAAGCTGCTGATTGCTGCTAAGGGCAAAGTGCAGCACTGTCAGTTAAACAGACACACAGACGCTGACACACAGATACAGAAACAAACAAAAATACAGGACACCTAGACCTCTAAAAGGTCTAACACAAAAATTGTCCAAAGGACTTATAGGGGGGTTAGTCCTTAAAAGGACTTTAGGGTCTCACAAGGAAGGTTAGTCCTTAAAAGGACTGTTAGGTCTCAAGATGTGTGAATACAGGGGTGGTTAACTACAAGAGCTAAACCACCACACTGAAATTCACACACAGAAAGCTCAAATATCACAAAAAACTCTCTCCAACGTCTACACTGTCAGGTCTCCACTAAACTCACTCCAACACACTGACAAAATGGTGCTGGTCGCACTGCCTTTTATACCCAGGGGGTTGGCAATGCTAAAAATAGCTGCCATTGGATAATTTGGGACATGTGGCTTGCCCCATTGTTTAGAAAATTCGTAAATGTGCGTAAATTCGATTTTCGGAAAATCCGCGAGATCCCTCGCAGATCCGGGTTTGGATCCGCGAAACCGACCATCTCTAATGATAAATAGAGATGACCAAACTTCCTAAAGTTCGGTCCATTTTCGAATTTTAGTAAAAGTTCGAAAGATCGAATTCGGACCCATTAAAGTCAATGGCAGAGTGATAGTTCGAAAAGTCCATGTGATTTACAGCTAAACTAACAATGGTAACTTACTGTTAAAACACTTCTTGCGGGCAATTGTTGGGTTTTGCGCAAGGTACATTCAAGGGGAATGATACTTTCAAGGATTAGCGAAAACAAAACCATAAATTCGAGGGTTACCGAAAGTGAACAATACTTTCGAGGATTACAGAAAAGGAACGATACTTTCGAGAGTTAGCGACCGATACATTCAAGGGTTAGCAAAAGCGATCCATACAATCGAGGGTTAGTGAAAATGACCAATACTTTCGAGGGTTACCAAAAATCGAAGGCTACATTCAAGGGTTACCAAATGGTACATTCTAGGGTTAGCAAAAACTATCCATACATTCTAGGATTAGCAAAAACTAACGATACTTCCGAGAGTTAGCGAACAATACATTCTAGAGCTAGCGAACGGTCCGTGAATTTGATAATTATCAAATTTACGATAATTAGGGAAAATACAGCCACGAGTCCGGAAAAACTAACTAGATCGAACCCGAACTAGTTTGAATAGTTCGAGTTTGTCCGAACTCATAAAGTTCGGATAGAACTCAGGTTCGAGTTCGGTTTTGTGTCCATCTCTAATGATAAATGATTTTTATCTAGCTCAAGGATAGAGTAGTTCTGCTCTGTTTTTCTTTAAAATATTATTTTAGATTTATTTAGCTAAGCTAGCAACTCACTACTTTAGGGTTATACAAATATTCACAGTGCCTTATACACTTAGGGGATTATAAAATAAAAGTTCTTATCGTTTAAAATGGTGCTAATTTTGCCCCAACCAATCAGATGTTAGCTTTCAAATGTTACATAAGTTCTGATTGGTTGGGGCAAAATTAGCACCATTTTAAACGATAAGAACTTATATTGAATCTCCCTGTTAGGATTTATGAAAACTTATTGGGCACTTGACATTTACTTTAATGGTTGTGCAAAACTCTTCATGAAAGAGGCAGTGGGGAATTAAACAGAGAAGATTAATATTGTACTTTATGCTTAACTCACTGTGTCTTCCTATATTTGCTATCATTTATATGCTAAAAGTATTTAACAAGGTTTTAAGAATTCTATTCTTGACTAATATTTTGACTGCTCTTGTGAGCTGCTTTTTTAAGTATGGTTCTAATTTGTCTTTCGGGGGTTTAACTAAAGTTACATTCATTAAATTCCATTGTTTCTATGTACTGAAAGCCATTTTCTGTACAAAAGCAAAGCAAACATTAAAATGCTTTTCCAGGCTATTTGGCAGAGCTGCAGTGATGTTGTAGAAGCAGAAAATCCCCATTCTGTGTTAAATTGCATTTATTATAGATCAGATGTACTGTAGTTGACTTAGCAAATCCATTGTTGTGCATTAAATACCAGTGGCTGTTGATTTTCTCTCCTTTTAATTCCATGGCATTGATTATCTTCTTTAGTGTAATATTCTCTTTTCTCTTTTTTATATACCTCGTGAAAATTATGTTCTAGCAAAAAAGGAAAATTGTATGACTTTCCTCACTGCGTGCTGCAATTCAATCTATGATAAAAAACATGAACAGAAAATATTCACTTATATACTTCTCTGCTACAACTCATGCACAATGCAATTGCATTTCAATATTATTAGGAATGATATATAGATATAAATCGGACATGTTCAAATAGTAGCTAAAACTGTTTTTTTTCTTAAAGGACATCTAAAGCTGGGTACACACAGTAACGATAGAGCCCCGATACCGTCGGATTCGATGGTATTGGGGCTTTATCGGTACTGTGTGTACGTTCATTTCCGAATGAGCGTGCGGCCGCAGAACGATCGTGTCGGCCAAACGCTCTTTCGGGAATGACCAAAAGTTTCCATCGGCCGCGCTAGGCTCCCTATAGAGGAGTCTAGAACGGCCTATGCAAAGACACAGTTGCATCTTGCAGATCCTGTCTGTCATCTTTCAGAAATCTGTACTGTGTGTACCTAGCTTAAAGCCTCAGAACAACATTGAATCAAAAAGTAGATTACCTTGATATTAATGTGGTAATCTGTGTTTCACCTCTCATTTTGATATGGTTGTTGAAAAAATTTGCCTTGCTGATACAGGGTTTCTAATTCACTAATTTCCCAGCATTCCAATTTTGCACAGTGTGGTCACTGACCATTATGTTCTTTTACATATTCAATCCTAAGATACTGCAGGAAATTGTTACAGTTTGCCATATCCACTAGTAGCCTCTAGCACAGAGTTTCTCAAAGGGTGTGCCGACACACACTGGTTTGACTTCAGAGAGCCAGAAGTGTGCCTCAGAATTTTGGTAGTAGAAGTATTTTACCAATATGTTTTACATTTTTGTTCGTTTGTACTATAGAAATATATATTATAAACAAATTTAAAGTAACTTTACAGTACATTGATTATAATACAATATACACTGTGCATAAAACAGTTTAACATTAAGTATACAGGTGCGCCTCGAGAAAAACATGTATTGCCAAGTGTGCCATGATCTGTTTGAGAAGTTTGAGAACCACTGCTTTAAGCCAATCCTTTTACAGGACAGATCAGGCTAGGGAGTAAGTGACTGAGGGGATATTTTCAGATTCTAGAGTGTAAAAATTTATTCTATGCCCAAAATGTATTCTATGCCCAAAACCATTGGGCATAGAAATGCAAAATGCGTTATACCCAAAGAGAGACACATTAGCTACTGAACTATGACTATAAATCTAATTTACATTTTGGTACTGTGTAAGGTTAACTTTATTGTTATGTAATGAATTATTGAAAGCAAATGAGTTTTCTTAAAAAAAAATATTAGTTGATCAGAATCTGTAATTGTTAAAGGGCATGTCCACCACCAGAACTAAAATATAACACACTAATGGCCCCACTGTGAAGTTAAAAAAAATGCTTACCTTATATCTCTGCTCCTTATGGTTCTCCTGTAGTGTCGGTCTACAGTTTCAAGAAGAGAAGAGGTTTCTGTGAGTCATCCGGCACCTGCTTCTTCCTAAACCTCAGTAACCTTGATACATTAACAGGGAACTCCAGAGACATAAGATGATGGCCTAGAAGAGAATTTGGGATTCCATGACTGAAGTGTTTTCTTTGATGGTTGAGGAGTAATATGTTTCATATTTATTAGTTTAAATGAGGAAGTGGGGGGGGGGGGAGAACATTTTGCTGCGTAATAGATTGATCCTACATCTGTCTGCTTTCTAACTATTTATTTGGAGGTTGAGGATGATTTTCTTAGAAATAGTTTTTCAATTGAGGGATGAACATGATCGTTAATGATTTTTTTAAACAGTAAACAGAAGACAGGATGGATATATTGTAAATATGTAACACATAATTAGGACATATGCCTGTAGTTGGTAGTTTCAACTGACTAAATTTTGATACTGAAATCAGTAGTTTCTATACTATGGTAAATCTGTTCAACAAAGAAAAGTTTATTATTTGTTATTACAAATGTATTCAAATTAACACACATTCAGGGAGATTCAATAAAAGTTCTTATCGTTTAAAATTGTGCTAATTTTGCCCCAACCAATCAGATCTTATTTAACATTTGAAAGCTAAGATCTGATTGGTTGGGGCAAAATTAGAACCATTTTAAATGATAACTTTTATTGAATAACCCTGACATGATATATACCCCTTATATATTACATGGATTCTAAAAGTTCAAACACCACCCTTTATACTACAGTAACTCCGCCAGGCGAATCAACAAACAACCCCCGACTGAACGCATACACACGAATGATTCTCGGCCGAAACAGGCGTTCGTTGCGTGTAGCGCTCGGCTGTCGGGGGTCATTCCTCACTCAGAAATTGAGCGTGTGTACGAGTCTTTAAAGGGACACTATACTGAAAAAATTACTTTTCCTCATCTTAATCTATAAATAAATACATGTAAATAGTGCCTACTATTGAGGTGTCTGTGTTGCTGCATGCCTTCAATCGAGCACATGTTTTGCTCAGGAGCAGTATTCCCCCTCCCTATTTAACCACTCCCACTTTCATCTGACCTGACTTTTTTCCCACAAATCAACTGTCAAAACAGCACACAGTATACATAATTCCAACTGTCAAAACTCAATAATTGCTCACAGAAGAATAGTTTATAACAGCAAGGCACTTGATTGACAGCTGAAATTTAAGATGTTTTAGATTGAATATCTCAAGAAATAGGGGGCAGGTCGACAAAATAATGGCACAGTGGTGGTTGGTTAGAATTATAGTTTCCATTAATGTTTAGTTTAAAAAAAACTTATTTTTCAGTATAGATGCCCTTTCATCTTTGTGATTCCTTTACACATACTAAAGAAAGATGCCATTCAATAACGGCTTACTTTAGCAGGTACTGAATAGAGATGGACGAACGGATCAGACTTCTCAAACTATCCTGGACCAGGATTTCTCAGACTTTCAAACTTTTGGGACTTTCGATAATTATATAACGTTCGTCGTTGCAGTTTCGAGAATTATCTAATTTACGAGCCGTTCACTAAACCTTGAATGTGTAGTTGGCTAATTCTCAAAAGTATTGTTCGTTTTCGCTAACCCTCGAAAGTATAGTTCGATTTCAGTAACACTCAAATTTATGGTTCTATTTTCGGTAACCCTCGAAAGTATTTTTGGGAAACCCTGGAACTGGCCATAACCCTCGAATGTAGCTTGAGAAAACCCAACAATTGCCAGCTCGTGTTCAAGAAATGTTTTAACAAGTTTTGGAGTTCCCCAGACCATTTCCCAGGTGCCACAGCCATTTACAATAAGTTATCATTGTTAGTTTAGCTGTAAATCATCCGGACTTTTCGGACTATCACTCCCCATTGACTTTAATGGGTCTGAATTCGAACCTTCAAGTTTGAAAGTTCGAAAACAGACCGAACCTTATGAAGTTCGGCCATCTCTAGTACTGAACTGCGATCAAACGGCTGATCTCAGTACCTCCACACCAGAAGGCAAAATGGGGGAAGACTAATGGAGGACTCCTATGTAAGAGGAAGTCCTATGACATCACCGGGAACTCCCTTTCCGTGGTGTATCTCTGCTTCTCCATGTGGGGCTGAGTTTACCTATATGGTCACGGCATCTAAAGGGTCAATGCCCACAATCCCTGCATTGGTATTAGGACAGAACTGATGGGGATTGAGGGGGCAAGGGAATGGAGGCTCTTGGAGGCTGCCTCTGATCACCCATAGAACTTAATTTTCCAGGAAAAGGGCTGCTTTGTTCAGTTTACCTAGAAGAAAAAAAAACAAGCTATCATAACTATATTTTATAAATATAAAGCAGGATTTAGCAAGCTTGTTCTTTTTAGAATCCATACACACATTTTTTACTTGAAAAGTGCATTACTATTCAGAATCTTATGTAGGTGCAGAATAAACATTTTTGTAAACTGTAAAGTATTTCCATGCACTATGCTACATGTTATTTTTTTCTTTAGTTGCCCTTTAAATCTCTTTGGTAAACTGCACTGCCACCGTGGTACTGTATATAATTTAATAAGTGGTATGTTCTTAGTGACATTCTTCATCTTTCAAGACATCACATTTATATTATGAAAACTGCTTAATATATGCGTCGTGTAATGTTCATTGATCATTTCTGTAATAATTTTTTATTTGTTTTCCCTTTTTTGTATCCCTTGTTTTGCTAAAATGAACAGCACTGAAACCTGGCACTATATGAATAAAATATGTACATATGTACAAATATAAATAAAATGTACATACATACAAATAATTAACCAGCAAAGCATTGAACATAAAATATTATTACTACTGAAGATGTACTTAATCCTATATCATATGAGCTGAACACATTGTTTGTCTCTCAATAAATCAATTTTTTCCCTTGAACTTTGATCAAGTATTGATTTAGACTTAAGGAGGGATCCACTGATCATGCAATTTGCAAGTCATTTAGTAAAGGCTACATTTGTATTTATAATACTACTTAGATAATGGATTGTTCAAAAAGTAATTAAGAAATGTGAAAATAGAGAAAACCTGTTTGCTTAACTAACACCCATATTTTATAAACACTGACAGTTGACAATTTGATATTTTATTTCCCAGTAACACTAGAAACATGTACGTGTATGCATCTCCTGAGGTAATAAATTGTAAGTTCTGTGAATGGGTAAAATGCAGAATATTTTCAGAGATATATTAGATTATAAATACAGATCAATACAAATGTGGATGCCATCCCCAAACTTCTGATTTACAAAGCAAGCCATTGTTTTTTTTCTAAACGAATCTTTGTTCATTTTGGCCAATCGAAAATTTGATCATAAGAACCAATTGCCATTTTCCCACTTTGCACTGCAGATCTTATGTAGATTTGAAGCTGAAATCTTTAGAAGATGGGGACTGGATTACACCTGACCCAATCTTTTTTTCAACAAACCGCTTGATATTGTCAGTGGTTGATCGAAAATTGGAAAACCACAATCAATATTTTACTAAATCGGTCACAATATCAATGCCCTTGCCCTATACTAGTTCCATAGCCTTCATACAGTAATAATCTAACAGTGCTAATGTATTTTTAATATTGTCTTACATATTATGCTGAGACCTGATCATTATATGATTGATGACCTGGAATTTAAACACCTTTTAAACAATAGGATGTTATTCCTGAATATCCAAACATAAGAAGAAAATGGCACCCTTTGTTATTACTTTCAGTGTTCTACAGATTCATCATCCTTCTTCCCTGTTGTGAAGCATTTGACAGATGATTGGATAAGTGAATGAATAATTACATCTAAAACCAGATAGATGACTTTCTGGTGGCATTTAAATGAAAATGCTTGATAAGGAACAGCCTGCAGGCATACCAGCAAGAGTCACCAGAGAAACTCACTATTTCATACTGCAAGCAGACCTCTTTTTTTGTTACTCTAAAATGTTGAGATGTCAGTATCCATTCCTTATTATACAGCATGACCCTGGATCCTAGATAATAAAAACTTCACATTTGTGACAGAATATCCCGAAAGCTGCTCTTGTTCTGCGCTGCCCTAAATATTGTGATAACATTATTGGCCATGGAATGTTACCTTATTAATATAAAAGCAAAAATGTTTTCTGGGTGATGTTGGACTATTTTAAATGTTTGCTGAATATTTGCCAGTGAACTATTAAACACAGTTTGTCAAAATACACAATCTTGCACCTTGTGGGATTGACTAAAAATGATCTGCCTGATTTTTTTGCCTTTTTTTCAATTGACCACTCGATATCTTCAAGTGATCGATTAAAATATCACAGAGGGCTGCCAGTTTTCCAAACATTTTAAGAAAATTGGTTGAATCAATTAAAAAGGCAACCTAATATATGGCATGCTTTGGACTATTTTAAATAAATAAAGTACAGAAATGCTTCATAAGTGGTTAACATTAATTTTATTAACTTTTAATGCTGATTTTTGGTACTGGTTCTATTTATCTATTTAACACCACTTTCACCATTCTTTTTGGAATATTATATTCTGTGTGCAGTACATTTTCTGTGAATATCAATATACAGCTATCTATACTGAATTTATTATATTCATTTTTTTATTTTTTAATAAAAACGAAAATGAATCTGACAATAATATTGGCTATATATGGCTATCTCAAGGCACACCAGTGTGCTCCGGCACACCATTTGAAAACAACTGCATTACATCAATGTTAAAAATAACAGTTTAGTGATCCTTTAAGACCTGTTATTTGGTTACATTAAATAAAAGTCCTGCAATCTCTGCCTTAAAATGTATTATATTGCTTGCGCCATGAAGGGTCAAACAACCTACACACAACAATAAAAATCCACCCAAAAAAAATTCCTCGACTTTGCAGAGATGTTCACCTATTTCCTAAATGTGTTCTTTCATACTAGGATGCAGGATAGGATATTTATCCCTTCTCAAGAGTGAGGACCTAAAATGCAAAAGCTTGTCCTTCCATTAGTCAGACCATGGATATCAGTGGGGGGGATCAGGGATTGGTAAATTCTGCTGCTATAATGTAAACCCAGGCGGCTCAGGTCCTCCCCCTAGGTACATTTATTAGTAGGATAGAGTTAGTAAGAATCCAATTTAGAGCCACTCTAGCACACTGCCAATGGCTTTGGCCTAGTTATCTGTAGGTGCAATCCTCCACACCCCCTACCCAGAGGGTTATGGTAATCCAATATGTATAACAGCAAGAGGAGCACACTACTTCTTGTGAATTTCACACTTTATTAGGTGCAAAACAAACCACAACGTAGTGGTTTGTTTTGCACCTAATAAACTGTGAAGTCACAAGAAGTAGTGTGCTCCTCTTGCTGTTATATATATTGGATTACCATAACCCTCTGGGCAGGGGGTGTGGAGGATTGCATCTACAGCAAGCTCCTCTTGCTGTTACACATTTTAGAGTCAATAAGAAGTATAGTTGTCCTTTAAAGGGGCATTAAATCAATTTTATATACATCATTAAGTAATCTGTATCTATTATTTACAGTGAGGTGAGAACGCTTATTCCCACCTCCCTGTGAATAATAGAAAGTCCAGTTTACACTTACCTACCGGCGCTCCACTCGCAGCTTCTACCGAATAGATGGCGCTGTGTCCAGACTGAGCTCCTATCTTTTGTGTATGTGCGGCAATACAAAAGATAGGAGCGTGATCGGAATAGCGCGCCTGTCAGCTGGGGAGGAGACACGAGTGGAGCGCTAGTAAGTATATCTCTGTTATCCGGGCGTTCTATTATTCACAGGGAGGTGGGAATAAGCAATCTCACAAATTAAATGAATGAATTAATTCACGGGTGGGAAGACTAGAGGTACAGATAAATTCTTACATGGGCAAAACTCTTACCTCGGCTTCATGGATCCATCTTAAAATATTTGCTAGGTAAAATCCTAAACTTTACTAAACAGACTAGATGTATATCCATTCCGTTATATCTTTCCCTGCTAATTAATGAATTTTTTAAAGCACTTTTTAACACACTATAAAACATTAAAATAAGACTAATTTTCTAAAGCACTGTATGCATCCAGCAACTGGTCTTAAAAGAAAATAATCAAGACTATTTAACAAAATGTTAAATGTTTTGCTTGCTGCCTCTGCCAAGACAACAATAGACTAATTAGTGCAGCATCCAGACCTTAATAGGTTTAGAAACCTAGAAACTAATGATCCATCTACTTTCATTTGACTTGCGTTTTGTCTATATGATCAGTCTGCTGGAATAGCCATGTAGTCTGGGTGTCTGGTTCAGGCATGTATTTATTTTTTAAATAATTTAATGTCTGTTTGCAAAATTGCCTGTTTGGAAGATTTCCTTAAACCTTCCACAATACTAGAATCACTGGGTTGTCTATAGCTGTGGGAAGATATAAACTGTACAGTATTGGATGATCTAAGAGTAGTGTTTGGCTGATTATTTTACTGTAGCCTATAATACCACTGTCTGGAAATGTTTCATGATTCTTTCCTGATTCCTTTCCCGATTCGCTGTAAGTTTGCCATGTAAAATATATTTTCATTTATTTTAAATTATTGCCTGGTTGTAAAGGCTTGCTCATAGTAGCAGCTTTAGCTCTATTACCTCCATATTGAAAATAAATTACTTGACCTATAAAAGATTGACTTGCAGAAATGATGCATTACATGGGAATGGAAGAGCCTACTGCTATAAAGGAGAATAGAGTCTGATCAATATAAACATCTGTTAGCTTTATAGCTTGAAGGTTTTAGGCATTCCTAAAAGAAAGCTGAAGTTGAAGTAATTGACTTTGCCTGCCCTGACACCCACTAACTAGGTTTTGGCTCTACTGCATGGTTGCCAGGCATCCCTATTTGGTTGAGATTGACCCGACTACAACTGCAGGGCTGAAATCAGCCACTTCCCAGAACGCTCCCAAATCACCTCGCCTCACCCACTCTCTGCCCCATCATACCCACTCTTTGCCCCAGCACACCTTTTGCTCTGCCCCCCACCATACCCCCTCCAGCTCAAGAGATGGCCAAATGTGCCAACCCTGGTCTAGTGACTTGCTTTTCTAATGCAGAACCTTATGTTAAATATATTTAATGGCTATAGGTTAATCAAAAAATGGTAAAATAAAGAGCATCTCATTGCTTGTCAATAGAAGGTGATCTGTGATGACTCCAACTACTAAATTGCTTTATTTTTCCTCTGAAAAAGTGACTTTGAGACAATTTTCTCACCACACCTATCTTCTGATCAATATATTGACCAGTAATCTGTTAACATTAATTAAAATTATAGGCCAATATTTCAGCCCAGCTCTTGTTACAACCTATTAAAGACCATAAAATCAGCAAAAGTTTGCAGAAAATCTGTTAGAAAGAATGGTTAGCCTGTCCCACTTAAGTAAACTTTTGGAGGGAAACATGTCCAGGCATGGGCCATACCCTACCAGGTTGCACTAATCCCTTTGATGGACTTGTAATCTTAAATTTAAGATACTAAACCCTAAACCAGATATTCCAATAAGATATTTTCATTTATGTTTTGTTTGCCTCTGATTTATTATTTTATATTACTTTATATGAACAGTCTTTTGGAGGGCTCTATTATCTAATATATTATTCATGTATGGGGAACAATATGGTTTTGCAAACATATAATGGGGCTTTCAATGGCTTATGATGATGTATGTTTTTAATTAACTTTAACAACACATGGGCCAACCTTGGCTTTATATTCTGGCAAGACAAATCTTAATATATCGATCCAATCTTTCAGCTGAATTTTAAGTGACTTGGACGATCTTTTGTCCCAACTGATTGTGCAGCCTATTAAAGACCATCAGGGTTATTCAATAAAAGTTCTTATCATTTAAAATGGTGCTAATTTTACCCCAACCAATCAGATGTTAGCTTTCAAAAGTTAAATAAGATCTGATTGGTTGGGGCAAAATTAGCACCATTTTAAACGATAAGACCTTTTATTGAATCTCCCTGCATATGATCAGCATGATTCCAGAACCAACATATTGGGTCAATTAACCACACCGGATGAACTATAATTAACAAATTATGCAAGAACTAATGTAAAGATTATAATTATGTTTGCACAATATATCAAAAATCAGTATCAGCAATATGGCCTTTATTAAAGACATTATGTGAACATTATAAATCCTTCAGCCTCAGGGCATTGTTATCAGGCACATATATTTTGAATATATTGCAAATTGACCATACCCTTGGTCCATCACCCACTAGGTAGAGAGTCACTGCCAATGTGTGACCTCAGCTTCCCAGCCCATTTCGAACATTTCACTTTTATTTAACTTAAGTTCTCTTTTAAATATGTCAAATACTATGTGCCTAAGGGTGCCTGAGGTTGGAGGGGCAGCTGTCAATCTCCTCCCACCAATTCAACCCCTTTATAGTCTATTTTCTTCCCCAAAAAAGAGAAAATGTGTGTGGTTTAGGGGTGTGGTCTGTGTTTAGGATTGGGGCTAAGGGCGCCAGGTGTAAATCTGGCTCTGGGTTTGTGATACTTTGTATCGTGTCTTGAAGGGAGGCATAATACAGTAAATCTGGTTTATGCACAGCAAGATATCAGGCTGGTAAGTAACGCGCTTGGCTTTACTGAAATATCCCCACATTATAGAGAGCACTGCAACTGCCCCTTTACTAGCCCAGTGAGCTCAGTGCAAGCTCGGTGCATATTAACAAGGGGGGAGGCAAGTGGAATTCTTAGATACAAAGAAGTTCCCTGTGAAGTAATACTTTTATATATAACCTTGCTGTAAACAATATACAATCAGGGGTGCTGCAAGGTGGCATGGTACCCAGAGTGAATTCCCAAAAAACACCCCCCCCAACTCAGAAATACTCCCACAAACTATATATTCCAAAAATCTACACATCTTTAGCTATGTAACGCTATAGTTCGTTCATTCATACCACCAATGGTGTGGGCGCAGTTCTTCGTAGAGTTTCCCATTTTCTGAAAAAATGAACATCAAATAACATACAAAAGGTAGAAATCGTGTCAAAACCTCACGAAACGTAAAAAAAAGTTACTAAATATCAATCTCCCAAATGTTTTGAATCAAACGGTATGCTATGTGCATGGTTACACATGCAGATGTGGAAACGAATAGCCACGAAGTGAGACACAATGGCTTAGAAACAGCAAAAATATTTAGCCAACTCCGAATTTGAACAATCTGCAGTTTTTTCCACAAAACACCCCCGTAACTCAGAAATACCCCCCACAAACTGTATATTCCTAAAATCTACACACCTTCAGCTATGTAACACTGTAGTTTGTTCATTCATACCATCAATGGTGTGGGCGCAGTTCTTTGTAGAAATTCACACTTTTCTGAAAAGATGAACAAAAAACAACTTCAAAAGGTAGAAATTATGCCAAAACCTCATGGAATGTGAAAAAAAGTTACTAAATATCAATCCCCCAAATGTCCTGAATCAAACGGTATGCCATATGCAAGGTTACACACGCGGACGTGGAAGCGAAATGCCACGAAGTGAGACAAAGCAAAGTGGCCTTATTAGATTTTTCCCACAAAACACCCCCGTTACTCAGAAATACCCCCCCCACAATCTATTTATTCCTGAAATCTATTTATTCCTGAAATCTACACACACTGTAGTTTGTTCATTCATACCGTCAATGGTGTGGGCGCAGTTCTTTGTAGAATTTCACACTTTTCTGAAAAAATAAACAAAAAACAACTTCAAAGGTAGAAATCATGCCAAAACCTCATGGAATGTCAAAAAAAGTTATCAATCTCCCAAATGTCCTGAATTCAACGGTATGCCATATGCATGGTTGCACACGCGGACGTGGAAGCAAAAAGCCACATGAGACAGTGCATAATGACTCAATTACAATAATGTGCCAGATAACACTGAACTCCCCTTCAACTAAGAAATATTCCGCACAAGCTATACAAGATATTTTTGGAATCTATGAACCTTCATCAATGCAACAGTGCAATTCTTTCATTCATATGTGCAGTGGTGTGGGCACAACCAGCAAATGTGCAGTGGCTCAGAAAAAAAAATCTTCAGCCTGCTCTGTATTTGTAATAGTCTGCACTTTTTCACACTAAACACCCCTCTAACTTAGAAACACCCCCAACAAAATAAAGATTTTTGGAATCTACATATCTTTAGCTATTCAATGGTGCCATTTTTGTTAACACTTGCATCGGTGCATGAAGAGACGGTGCAGCAAATAGCCCCAAGTGTCTGTGCCCAAAATTTTTTAGAAAGCACTCACACATTTTTTAGGAAAAAGATAAACCTTCAGCTATTTACTGATAACACATGAAGTTCTTTTGCAAAGAAAACCATGACAATTTATATTTCTTGCCCTAATACACCTGGAAAATATTTTCCAAATCTTCCTACTTGGCTGGATATCTTTGCCGCTGTGTCGTTGCCTGTTTGCATTACCGAGAAAATACTGGAAGTTGAGCTTTTCAGGTGAAAAATGTTTTGTAGCATCAGATTGAAAGATGAATAATAAGATTCACTTTTTATTTCATCATTTGCCACATGCACCCTTGAACCTACAAGCCTTATTAAGCTCTGTCCCAGCAAAACACTAGCAGGGTTATTCAATAAAAGTTCATATCGTTTAAAATGGTGCAAATTTTGCCCCAACCAATCAGATATTAGCTTTCAAATGTTAAATAAGATCTGATTGGTTGGGGCTAAATTAGCACCATTTTAAAAGATAAGAACTTTTATTGAATCTCCCTGTAGGTGCTTTCAGTTTGGAGTTTAGTTGTTACGTCTCCAGTGTTCTTTCGGCACAGCTAGATAGATAAAGCAGATGTTAAGTGCAATACATATAACCATTTATACATTTACTGTACATACACCATAACGCATCACCCTGTTACTGGTGTATTTTACAGGAACCTCAAAAAAATCCTTGGGGAAAAAATAAACCAGCTGTTAGCATAGCTGTATAGAACAATAAAACACACTTTACCTTATGCCCCCTTTCCAGTAACTATAATAACTAGAAGGAGACCTAAACTGTTCCAACCCCAAAACTATTTCAGAAATGGCAAATGAAACCCTCCTAGCTCCTAGCCATTGTATCAAAAGATACTGTAACAATCTTTTTTAACAAAACCCCTTCAGCAAAAAAGACCTGAAGTTAACCCCTTCAGCAAAAAAAGACCCAAGGTTAATTAACCCCTTCAGGCAAACAAGGCAAAGTTAACTAAGTAACAATTTTTCAACTTTTCAACCTACACTTTCTAGAAAGCACCAGAACGCTGAAATACTATACCTAATGAACAGTACACAAAATCTAACACAGTAAACTTCCAAAATACAGATAATAACTTTTATATATTATATAACTTTATAAAACAGAAAATGAAGAAATTTAGCACGAAATTGACAAAATAACTTTACTACACAGCAAGACTTGGGATCAGAATTACAGATCCGCTAGTCCTGTTATGCAATAGAGAAAATAAAAGTGTGTAGTATAGAGCAACCAAAAATTTAGACAACCCCACAGGTATTGCTATAAACAAACGTGCATTTATTGTGCACACCACGACATGTTTCGGACAGTCTAGATCCTTTCTCAAGTGTGAACACATAATTACTAAACCACCTTTTATACCCTCAGGGTGTGGTTCCAATAAGGTCCCTCACCCAGTCAACTGCATCCACCTTGGGACTGGGTGAGTGACCTTATTGGAACCATTACAGGCAGAGTGAGTGAAAAGGCTGTTTTCACATAGGGAGAGAGAAGGACTGTAGATTCCCTTACCTTCTCTGCAGCTGCAGGTCCTTCACACAGCAGAAAGGAGGAGGGACTTCCTGGCTCCCTCATACACTGAGGGAGTCTTAGGCTGTGCTCGCCGGTGGCACTGTGCAGGAGAAGCCTTAGGAATGTCACATGTCAGCCTCCCACCCATTAACTTTCTGGTCAGTCATTTCTTTATATCTTGGGCTGTGGCGCACGTAGAGAGGTGGTTGATGGCTCATTTTAGGTAGGTAAAACGGTAGGAAACTGGCCTTTCATTTAAACTCAACTTGTTTGGAGAACACAGTTCCCCTTTAAGCAGCTGCAGGGTAAATATTGATACAGGTTTGTATCAATTATGATTAGTTATGGTGCTGTCAATCACAGGGCAGACTGGATACATTTTTGAAACATACAAATGCTGCTTCTAACTCACAGCTCAATTGACAATGTAACAATCTATGTAACAGTCTATGTAATAGTCTATGTAACAATCTATGTAACAGTCTATGGACACCAGGAGAAGTAGGAAGCCCCCCCTAAACACGCCCTTGGTCAGTGTCTTCCCATTGGCTCCTGAACGATGGTGGACCAGGGACCATTAAGTGACCCGACTCTGCTCGTTGCCTTAGGGTATCTGCTACAGCAGGGAAGTGGTTTCCCCGCTCTCACTTCTGCCAGACTGCACCTGAACCCAGAAATGCTGCAGATCGTGTATATACGATTTGTGGCAGTTTAGTCCTTTTCTGCACAGATCGTATATACACGAGCTGTGGTAGTTTGGTCCTCTTCTGCACAGATCGTATATACATGATCTGTGGCAGTGAAAGGGTTAAAGGGTAAGTGTGGTCCACAAATGACATTAGGTAAATTGTCAGGAATTGCTTTCCTGAGTATTTTTGCAATTTACTTTAATTTTTTTAAAAATTAGTTTTGAAGATATTTATATTTTTATGAGTATGCACTTCCTGCTCTGAAACCATGTGACAATCCCTTTTGCCTGTCAACACTCCTCCTCCTGCTATAAGAAGTGCTTCAGTCCTCCTTCGGTCACTGTAACTCAATTCTTCCTGGTTTCTTCTGCTTTCTCCTGCACTGAGCATGTGTAAGCTATGGGGGATGAACATGACCGACCATAATAATGCATTGCCATGATAGTGGGTCAATCCTGACAGGTTCTGTTTGTATATACACAATTGTGTATTGCCACCTTAACATTATGTCACCCTTTTGAAAAGTGCATAAAAAGGAAGATGAGTAATTATTTATTTATGGGTTATCTATAATCATTTGTTCAGAACTGAGTAATTATTGTTGTGTAAATAGATAACTTGGGTAAAAAATTGCTGTTTTATTTGTATATAATAAAATCAGGTTTACATACGATGTAAAGCACTACTCCATCTATATTACATGTGTACTGTAGGAGAAGAAAATGGTTGGATCACTAATCAATTCCCATACATGCAGGTACACACATGCCAGATTTTTGAAAGATGACAGACAGGATCTGCAATCAGATCCTGTCTGTCATTTTTAAAAAATCATGATACACACAGCATAGGGAGAACGCTCGGGACTGTGTGTAATTTTTCGTATTTCCCGAACTACCGCTCGGCCGACCCGAACATATGGCAGCCGCGCCCTCGTTCGGGAAAACTAGGTACACACGGATCTGACAGTATCGGGGCTTTCTCGGTACTATGTTTACCTAGCTTTATACCAATTAAACATAAATGTACTGGGCTCCATCTATGATATATAAAGGTACAGTGCATATTTAGACTGTAACCAAAAAAAACAAAGAAAAAAAGGTAAATAAAGGTGCAGGGCCATGCAGAAAAATATAACAGAGCTACTATGAATTGTTCATCATTCGAAGATTCTTTTATTATGGTGTGGATAGCATCTTTTGTACCTTAATATATAGCCACAGGCTATCACACTGAAAAACACTAGAACAAAGTAACATATGTACATTCAGATCCAGCGACAAGCAAAACAATTTGGTGATTCATTATTACAGTGATGAAAACTATCAGCTCTAGATTGAAAATTAAAAACAAGAAAGGTTTCTATCTAAACAGAACATTACAGGTACATTAAAGGGCATGTCCAACCTAAAATATAATATAATGTTTTATATAATTTTCTTTTAATATAATGTTCCTTAGGCTTGCCCACCCCCAACCACCATGTTAATACTAAAAAAAACCTTTTCAATTCATACATACAGTCCCTTTGCTTCCGCGGCTATCTTCTCCCCTCTTTGCTAACCGGAAACAGCAGAAAGGGTCCGGACTGGCAGCTGCGTCTGTGATTGGCTGCCGGTCAGCCAATCCCAGATGCGGCTGCCGGCTGTGAATATAGTCGCGGGAGCGAACGCCTTGAAGTATAAATCAGAAACTTTTTTTTAGAATTAACACATGATTGGGGGTGGGCAAGCCTAAGGAACATTAGAGTAAAAGGGTTTTACGCTAGTTAAAAGGGCAGCCGGATGGAGGAAGGGAGGGGGAAAGGGATCCTCTGTGCATGTCAGCATCCCTTCCGGAGGCAAGAAAGGAGGCAGAAACATTTGGACAAGAAGACAGCCACTACTCCTCAGTTTCCTCGACTTTGTACATGGACCGCAGGAGAACCATAAGGAACAGGGATATAAGGTAAGAATGTTTTAAAACCATATAGAAGGGCCAGCACTGGGGCAAAGTTTAGATTTGGGGGTGGACATGCCCTTTAACACATCTGTTTTCCAACCTCCGAAATTCACTCAATAAGCAGAATGCAGACTCATACAAATAGATTAATACTGTATGCGGGTCATACAGAAATCAATAATTTTACAGTGATGTTTTGTTTGTTTGGTTTTTTATAATATTAATATTAACTAGAAAGGGAAAGTTTAAATATAAACTTAGAATTTAGCTTAAAAGGCTGCCTTTTTTAAGGGAGTGTGTGTGTCTGTGCTTCAGATTTTAAAATTGAATAATCTTGCTATGGCAATGAAAGAAGACACTGGCGTTTTTTCTTTTTGTTTTACTATAGATACCCTTTAAGTATAGATGCCACGGGAATGGACGGGTAAGTAAGAAGGTGTGTGCCACTGTGTCAGGTCGGGGGTTTAAAAAAAATTTTTTTTTAAATGAATGATCAAAATTTGTTTATTGACTATAGTTACCCTTTGGCTGCCACAGAAATGGAAAGGTAGGTCAGTAAATGTGTGTACCTGTGTAAGGTTGGGGGGTAAAAAAATTATCTTTTTTGATGACTGGTCAAAAATGATTTTTAGACTATAGTTACCCCAGGAATGGACGGGTAGGTCAGAAGGTGTGTGTGCCTGTCATTTTGGGGGGTAAAAAACAAACCTTTTTTTAGAATACTGAGCAAAATTATTTTGACTATTTGACCAAATCTAGTTTTTTGTATATAGTTACCTTTTAATTATAGCTGCAAGGGGAATGGAAGGGTAGGCCAGTAGTTGCATGTACCTGTGTCAGGTTGGGGGGTAAAAAACTAAAAAAGGTTAATATTGATCAAAATTAGCATTTTTGACTATGGTTACCCTTTAAATATTGCTGATAGACAGAGACACATACAGTAGATAGAATCGATAATATATTACCCTCTACATTACCACACAGGAATTTGAGATCCAAAAACAGTAACTCAAGCAGAGCTGAACTTTAAAGCACAATCATAAAATCAATTCACTTTTATTTTGGGGGTTTTGTTTCTCCTGGCTCATCTGGTGCCATATGAAGAAGCAGTAGTTTATTCAGCCAGTAAGAACACCCCAGTCCTCTTCACACTATGCAGAGCAGATAGAGACAGCAGTACATTAAACTGAGTTATTTGACATTCCTCACCTCCTTATCATGCTGTGGCAGCCAAAGTACTGAGAAAGACAGAGAGCTCATGCGCAGCAGTTTCTCACTTACTGTACTGCACTCCCTCCTGCTGCAATGTGCAGAAGGAGAGAGAGAAAGAGAGAATGTTCACATGACCTCTCACACTGCTCAAAGTAAGAGGAGCATGCTATATTAGTGTATAAAAATGTATTGATCATGCAACATTGAATGTTGTTTGCCCAATAAGTTTTGATACCCTGATGTAGTATGCTTCTCTTACTTAAATCTGGTGAACTCTGCTGTGCATGAGTGCCCACAGACAGGGCTCTGAGCATCACCTTTGTCACCACTGAACTATATGGACATATGGGCACTTTATCGGCCGAAACGGATCATTGCCCGACCAACCGGGCTGATCTCCTAACGACCAGCCGTTTCGGCCGATAAAGGGCCCATACACGGGCCGATTATTAGCCGTAACGAACGTGTGTACGAGGCATTAGTTTCAGTTATTACAGACAGATCTCTCTTCATAGACAGGAAACCCAAAACCCAACCCACAACTAATTCAAACTCAATGAGGGTTACCCGAACCCAACCTGCAAGTTAGGTAAACTGCAGGTACCCGACCTGATGCAGGACTTGAGGCTGGTCTGTCTTTCTGCCAGAACCTCAGTAGCATACTGAAACAATCTGCAGAATACAATAAAAAAAATAAACTGGTTTCTAACCAACACATGTATAACCTAACCAATTTCTTTAGAAAGGATAATCTCTCAGATCAATCCATACATCATGAAAATCCTGCATTATTAGGCAATTAAACTCACAGAAACATTTGAATAGAATGGTATTTTACAAAAAGACACAATTCGCAACTAGGAAGTCCACAGAACTGCCCCTCTGTTCTCCTGTGTGTTTTTGTAAGTTATCCTGTATTATAACATCTTTTTTAGATTCCTTTTTTTTAATTAAAGCACTACTGTAATGTTTGCAGGAAAAATGGCTTTAACTGGCAGCTGGCGCTGCCTACCTCTCTCAGCTACCCTGGGCTTTGCCTCAGGCTTTGTCACTGTACCATCCATTAAAACTTGTATCCAGTAAATAATACATGAAGGAAAAAGAGGCAAAGAAAAGGAAACACACTGGACATTAAAAAGTGATATATATGGGTTAGATAGACAGACAGATATAGATATACAGTATATGTCACAAAATCAGACATGGATGAAGCGCTGGGGATTATTGGATCTCAGTTTTGATTTTAAAAAAGGAGAATAATACATTCAGAGCAACAGTTTATTTGAAATATTCAATTCCCATGTAATCTATTTATCATTCTGAAAATATAATAAAGAATCGGAATGCTTTTTCACAGTTTTACACACAAAAATATACTTTTTGTGTTTTAATATAATATACCGTACATCAATTTCAATCTATAACATATATTAGAGAGCTGTTTGTGTTTAAATATTATGACCAGTGAATATATATGCCATATCATTCAAGAAGCAACAAGCATATCAGTATGTGTAGGTCCCCGACCAATAGCATCGTCCTATTGTGTAAGTATATAACTAGAGAATTACCTCCTTCCCATAAAATTGGATTTTTATCTCTGGTTCTGGTTAAGTCTGTAAGCTACCTCCAGATTCCCAATGGAGCAGACAGATGATTTTTTAGTAAAAATTGCAATATAACCTCCCTCTATAGATACTAACTGGCCCATAAAACTGAGAATATAATATTTTTTGACAGATATATTGGGACTGGAAGGGTTAAGCATTAAAGGAGAACTAGTTTAAAGCAAATTTATCCTAATTTATACAATTTATTCTAATTTATAGCCCTTTCTAAATTATTGATAACCAAAGCAAAAATTACTTTTGTGAAATAAATAAAATCTTTATTTCTTGCCTTAGCACATGGAAAATTGTACATTTTCCCAATAGTCTTTTATCGAATTGCATGCGTTCCCACAAAAAATGGTGATAGCATGTTCTCTGCAAATGGATCGTAGTGCAGTGTGGCTACCCACATTGAAAAGCACCAACATGCAATTCTCACATGCCAAAGCATTGACAACACATTTAAAAGCATGTTAGAATTGCGCCAGTGAAGATATCTCACCCTGCCAATTTGTGCATCCGGGCAGGGTGGAAGAGGGGGCGTGGCGATGCTCCGTGACGTTATTGACATCACGCAGTGGGCAGGGCATGTGCACAAGGGGGTGGGGGAGTTATGGGCGTTACGGGAGCGTGGTGTGGGTGGTCCAGGGGCAAGGCCACAAAAAGGGGGCATAACGGGGAGAAGATTTAGAACTCCTCTCCGTTGCGGGAGATTGGGGTGGTCTCACGGGAGACCACCCCAATTTGCAGGAGACTCCCGGAGGATCTGGGAGCAGTGGGATACCTGACAATGTGGCCTAGCCCTAACTGCCACAAAAACCACGTTGGTTTTTACTGGAGGGAGGGGGAATGAAACTTAATATTTTAGTAAGTTCTATCTGTATTTTTGAGTTGCTTGGAAAGACATGGGATATATAATTTTAACCTGTGGTTTGTGGACTATAAATAAATGTAAATCAGAATAAAATGTCGTTTAGACCTTAGTTATCCTTTAATTTTAACTGGGCAAGTACATAACAAGATGTAGAACATATTTTTCTATGTAAGAAATAACTGTAATTCCATCATGCTGAAATAGGATTGATTACAGCACACCTTCATTCTCCCCCCCTCCCACCATTATGGGATCATGGAGTTAGATTGACGCACTGGGTATGGACTCCTTACTTGCCTTGGTACTGTAATATCTACTTTCCCATAGAGAAAGCTGGGAGAATCCAAGGCGAGAGATGATAGAAAGGAGTGTGGCTTGTGCCTGATGAGCCCCTCCCTCCTCCCTACTTAGAGCTTCCAGTGACTGATCCTTGCTGTGGCTGCTGCTGGTGAGTGACGTGCCCGTGCCTCTCAGCTGGAGCGAGCCCTGCACCTGGCTGGTGTCTCCCAGGGATGTGCACAGTGCGGGACCAGCTCGCGGCTCCTGCCTGGTTTACAGCTCAGTACAGTTCCTCTAGTTCTTTCCCATGTGTCCTGGCAGCAGCATCTTCCCTGGATACAGGAGACTCTGCAGCAGCACCAACTCCATCCCATAGCCCATAGTGCGCGGGCTGCTGGTAAGTGTGATCCCAGTGCACTGCATGGACTCAGCTTTTCTCTATTAATCTTTATAGTATTTTGGTGTTTGCTTGGAATCCAGTGAGCTGGATAAGCAGGTTACAGGGGGATTGTTGTCTGGCACAGAGTTACCTGAAACCCCTGGAACATTGTTAATATCTGGGCAGCTGGAGGATTGTTTTGCAGTTTGACATATTTATGTGTGTTTACTGTTCATTAATAAACATGAAACTATAGTCATTCCGATTGAAACCCAATGTTACTGAAAGTACAATTGTCATCCTGATCAGAGCTGTGTGTTCTGACCCAGTGTCAGATATTGTACAGATATTGCACAGGTATTGCACAGATATTGCACAGGTATTGCACAGATATTGTACAGTGTGTGTGATCCATCATTGCAACATTACCTAATCATTTCCTGCTTTACCTGGTTGGTGTCTGTATCCAAACACACAACTCATGTACTAACACACAAACATGTATTTGTGCTCACAAACACACACATGCACATTTACACAAATACACAAACACACACACATATGCTTGTACCTCCATACCACCAATGCTGCACCAGTTAAATGTATTGTCAGTGTGGTCAGTAGGTGTTTGTACTGTATTGTTATGACAGGGGTGAACTTGTTACTTGTCTGTTAGGTTGTTTCATTGTGTGTCTTATCAGGGTTCTGGACAGTTTCATTACTAGTGCATCTTGACTGTTAAAGAGAGAAAGTCCAGTTACTTTTGCTGTTATTGGCAATGCAGTGTCTTTGTGCTTCGTTGTTTAATGGACATGAGCTAGACAAATGTGCGCTAATAAAATTATTTTATACGTAGGCCATGATATGAATAGCAAATCGCCATGTGCTGTTATCTTGCCTAATAGCTGGTGCTGAAATACGCCTTTAATTGGAGCTTAGTGAAATCCTATTAATGTAGAAAAGTGCAGGCTGATCAATGCAACGTATTGTAGTTCGGTGTTTAGTTAGATGCAAGGGGAGAGAACAAGCTCTAACCATAGAAATGGAGGGTTTAAGTAAAACTCAGGTGTTCCAGTGCCTAGGGGAATGCAGAACTGACTACATGATTTATAGTTTCTTGTGGAGCTGTTTAGAAAGCATACTTAATGCTGACTGATGCAATTATAATTATAGTATGTTAATACAGAAACAGATTATTTACAGGTGCTAATTATAGTCTGTGTGTCCACCTTTAATGTTATTGTTCCGGATCAGGAACCAGACTTATGCCTCCTTGTAATTTATCAATATTGTTAAATATTACGTCTTTTTTCTGCACATGAGTTTTTACTTTACATTTTGTGTAAAAGAAATGGTAAATAGAGAGCGGGAATTATGGTAGTTGTTTTCGTTTTATGTTAAAATAATGAGATTCACCCCATGAGAATAAGGGTTGAAAGATGTTCTTTACTGTTCATGTACAGCTATACTACAATACCAAACTTATATATGTATATGGGGGAATTCCACTGTGACTATCCATCAATAGTGTCATAATGCAACAATGGTGTTTTATACAACCTGCATGTAAAATATAGCCAAACTTCACCTTGTATACCACAAATGCTTTGTATACTGTTAAAATATTTTTTAATATAGACCATCTAAGATTGGCCTAATGAATATAGCAACATAAATGTGTAAAACCCCATCTTGTGGCTTGATTTGGTATTGCACTAGAGCTAGACTGCTTCCGGGGTTGTTTATCTTTGGGGATCAAGCATCCATACCTTCCTGATCTAACAGTCATCTCCCATTGGACCTGTTCCCAAACCTAACCCCTTTACAGAAAAGAAGACAAAGCTCACTTCTCTTTCAGTACTGGAGATACTAGAGGTTACAGTTTAAAAATAACTAGAGCGTAACGCTGAAGTGCTTTACAGCGATAATTAATATTTTAAGAACTTAGAATACAAATATGTTTTTGCAGGATGTTATTACAGAACATGTTACTGCAGAAATTATCTTAACATACTGATATTTAGTTTGGTCTAGCATTTCCTTTTTTTGTGGCAAAATCAACCCTGATACTCCTTTTTAAACTGAGACTTATCATGCACTTTGAGTCCTATAGGTGTAAAGTGCTTTAGGAATATTAATAGCACTGTAATTAATACACTCAGTTATGACCCCTGTAATTGATGTTTAGGATACTATAATCTTGATGAAAGATCTAATGAGTCCCACAGGAAGTACTAAATAAAATATAAAATACAGCCTTTTTCCCATATTGCAGCATAGTATTTCAGAAATACGCCAACCTTAAAAAATAGAAATGAAATGCATTGGTCAAGTGAGTGTTCTGTGATAGAGACCGTGTTTTCAAATAATTTGCTGAAGACTAGTAAATGATAACTACAAAGCATCATGATGTTCTTTTGACGTTTATGCTTTTCTTTATGGATATTTAACTGCACCATCAATGTACACTTCTATCTCTGCATTCCAAAACACTTAGCCGACCACGGAAATAGACGCAAGGAAAGCACAATGTAATAAAGACAAAATGTATTGTGCCATGAGATTAGAAGACGTTGCATTTGAACACTGGTGATCCAAAATGAGACTCCAGTAAAAATGTATTGTATTTTTGTTTTATTCTGAGTAGGTTGGTACTTATAAAAATAACCACCACTGAAAAAGGCTTTTCTAAAAAGCTCCTGTAAATAAAATAAACAAAATAATTATCAAAAGGAATAGTAAAAGAATAGTAATCTCGTATTGTGGTTGTTTTAGTTTTAGACAGGTTGTTATTCAATAAAAGTTCTTATTGTTTAAAATGGTGTTAATTTTGCCCCAACCAATCAGATGTTAGCTTCCAAATGTTAAATAGGATCTGATTGGTTGGGGCAAAATTAGCACCATTTTAAACGATAAGAACTTTTATTGAATAACCCTGAAAAAAAGTATTTTATTTACAATTGGGGCAATGTACTGAGAGCTGCTATCGCTCTCTATAGTCCCCGCTGACCAATATACCAAAGAAATTGGACATCTTGGTACATTGTCTGATCTTAATGCCAGCTGTATGCTCGCATTAAGAAAGTCATGCTAATTTATAGGATTGCTTTTAATGCTGCTAATTAAAAGGCTTTCTCCTTAATAGAGATTACTAGGCTTATGTGTCCACCTGTCCACCAGTTGCATTTGTAGATGTATATATACACTTTTTTGAGTGAGTTTTTGGGCATAAATGTGTGCAGCAGTGAGTTTTGAAATGCATTGGATCGAAACGGATTGAATGTTGAAATGGATGTCTAGCTGCATGCTTGCATTTAAAAAGTTGTGCTAATGTACTGCAATCGCCTTGGCACATTGCTTGTATCTGTTACGATGTGTTAACTTTGTGAAAGTCCAAACTTAGTACAACGTTTCCCAAGTTTTTTCGCTGCTGATTGAAAAAAATACAATAAATAAACAAGGGGAATAGACAAGAACCTTGGGCTGGGTGAAGAGAGCTGAGTGGCGCACTGTGAACATTGTGCTAGTGGGAACTGTCAAACATGTGAGTGGGTCTATGAGGCATCCAATATAGCGTTGTATCTAGCTCTTATGTCCGGCCACAACTTGTGCGTACCTCTGACATCCAGATTTTCATGACGGATTACTATATGTATCCCTTCAGCAGTTGTTAGGATATAATGACTATATATAGAGAAATGGGTGCTCCTGGTGTCCTGTAGCTCCACATGATAGTCAGCATATGGACTTGCTATTTGAATAGATGTTATTTGGGAATTTTTCCAATTATAGGACTAAAAGGCAACGATTGTAAAAGGATTGATTATGTGCACCTTGGGACTGTGTTTAGTTTTATTGTATGTGTAGCTGGGGATGCCGGGGCGATTCAGCTACTATATTGGTTTTATAGCTATGATGGGGACTTTGTGATTTGTTATATGCGGGGATACGTTAATGTGGGAATGTTAATGCAGGGATTTACATCTGTGCGAAAATGGAGCAGAACCTTCTTATAACAGAAGGCATCTTGCAGTCCCATACTTTTGCATGTGTCCAGAACCGCTGGCTTAATAACATGCCTATTGTATCTTGTGCTGATGAGATCTAACAAGATCGAAACATGTCATGTCTGCAAGTCGGATGATTGGCTCTATACAATAGGCTATATTGCATGTTATTAAGCCAGCGGTTCTCGATACATGCAAAAGCCCAGGGTCATAAAGGAGAATTTTGCATTTCTCTGCCCCTTACTCTGGGGAACCTGGGGGGCAAAAAATTACTTCTGGTTTCTTAGATTTTGTGGGCAATGCTATTCATATAGCATGAGACTGCAAGATGCCTTCTGTTCTGCTCCATTGTTATGCTCAGTGGAGGGCTTTTTGCTCCTTATGGCCCTCCTCTCCCTAAGCTTTCTAGCTGACTTGTCATCTGTGTGAATAAATGGCATTTTTGATATTGGCCACAAGTGTTTGAGCCTAGTGAGTCTCTATTTATTGGATTATTAGTTTTTACCCCAACACTGTCCTAATAGGATAACACAGGCCCTTGTAATGATTATGCATCCTGCCCCAGCATACTGTATGGTATGCTGATTTAAATGTCTGTTAATCCAAAATGAGAGTGGCTCATTATTCAAAACAGGCTTGAAAAGTTTAAATTTCTATACATTTAAAAGTAAAAGAATTAATGCAAGTTTTTATAGGAAGGTGATTTTGCCCAGATTTAATGTCTTTAAAGTGTCCATTTGGTTTCTACATTACTGTACAATGTTCCCATCTGGCTCATTCATTTTGCGATCGCAAGTTAATAGAAAATAATGTTGTGGGGACGACGGTGGGTGAGTTTATTATGTATGGGCAACTTAAGATTGATGAAATGCCTTGCAAACTAAGTGTTGAAATGGCTGGAAAACTGAAACAGATAAACTGGCTAGCAACCTAAGATTGGTAGAGAGACTAGTAAATTGGCTGTCAATCTGAGACTGGTTGACAGAGATTGCAGGCATTCTCTGGTTGTCTGTTAAAGGGTATATCCACCCTTGAAATTATATTTTGATATATCATTCACCCTGTCCCCCCAGCCCCAACCGCTCTATTTTTAATTTTAGAAAGTGCCCCAAACTTTAGTTACCTTCCCTCTTTCCTCCGCCGCGCTGCCAGGCCCTCTGCTTGCGAGAAAATGCAAGCAGAGGGGCAGGACCGGCAGTCGCGTCTGTGATTGGCTGAGCGGCAGCCAATCACGGACGCGGCTGCCGGGAGTTCAGTGCGGAGGAGGAAAGAGGGAAGGTAAAGTTTGGGACACTTTCTAAAATTAAAAATAGAGCGGTTGGAGCTGGGGGGACAGGGGGAATGATATATCTAAAGGGTTTTACACTAGGGGGAGGGAATCCTAATCGGGAGGGAGAGGGAGGGGGAGGGAGGGGGAGAAGGTCTGCAGTACGCATGCCAAACTTCTCCCAGATGACAATCTGAGGCTAGTGAAATTGCTGACAAACAGACTGGTTGGAAAACTAAGACTGTTAAAATTTCTGGCTAACTGAGACAGGTGAAGTTGCTGTCAAAAAGAGACTGGAAAAATTTCTAGTAAACTAAGATTGTTGAAAAGTCTGGTAAAATAGATGCTAACTGATAGCTTTGAATTTCCTGGCAAAGTGAAGCTGAACTGGACTGCAATGAATTACTGTGCGTGATCATTTCTCAGTTCTAGTATGGCCCGTAATCTGTTGCCACTGGCAATGTGACATAATAACATACATGCTTTTTTACGTCATATCAGCAAAGCCTTTACCTCTCAGTTGGTCAAATTTTGAGGAGGGGGGGCAAGCCCCCATAGCCCCTTCCTATGGATGATTATCAAGCTTGAAAAAGGATCCATGTAAGATCTGAAACATGTTGCTGAGAGTACTGAAATAAAGTTTGTTTGCAGGGGAATACTGCGTGGAATCTCCTTCCTACATTGTTTGATCCAAACAGAATCCAGTGGTGAGGACCTTGTTAGACCCTGGGTAGTTCTAAGGGTGAGCAGGGGCGTACCTGAAGGAACCCTGCCCCACGAGTTTAGGGGCCGGGCCCCTGACTCCCTCCTCCCTCTGCAGACTTGAATGATCAGTGCAGGACGAGACGGTTTTAAACAGGAGATCACGCGTATTAATTAAATATAGGCGCGGTCAGCTGTTCAAAATCGGACCCGAATTTCCGGAACTGAACCGGAAGTTCGGGTCCGGTCTTTTAAACAGCTGATCACGCGTATATTTCATTCATACGCGCGATCTCCTGTTTAAAACCGGCTCGTCCTATGCAGATTAGGGGCTTGTGGCAGGCCCTACTTCTGTCCGGGCCCCCCGCGGCCGTGGGGGTGGTGGTAGTTACGCCACTGATGGTGAGAAGAGGAGGGGAGCATGGATGGTAAGCATATTTGTCCCTTAATTACCCCTTGTTGCTTTGTATTGTCTGTCCACTAAAATGTTCTTTCAGCAAATGAGTACACTAATATGTCACTTGATGATACGTGCCTCTCTCTTTTATAAATAAATAATAACCTAGTTAAAAATCTTCTATGAAAGAACAGTCATAGGATTCTTGTGATTATTAGCTCAGCGTGGTCTTTTTAGAAATCTTTTGACATGCTATTGTAGATTATTCATTACATTCAAAAAACAATTTTGCCATTGGGGTATGTATTTTCATGCAGTTCAAGTTGTGCACATCACTAAATAAACTTTTACTTATTGTAGAAGTTAACTGATCCTTAGATAAGTAACAATATGACAGCTGAAAAAGTTTTAGGAGAAATAAATGATATCGAAGAGAAAAAACTGAAATAATTTATGGAAAACAAAGTACAGTACAATGGCACAGTTATGTTAGATTTTTTGATAGCACTGATTAATGTCTTTGTATTACATATCTTCCAGACCATGAGTTGTACAACACATTCTTGTTGGCTACCTTATAGCTATTAACAGATTTTTTTCTCATAGTGACACTTGGAGATAATTAAGAGGTGCCAAGTTACACAAGACAATTTCTTAATTCAATATGTATTATTTTTGTGTTGCTTTCTACACGTAGGTCAAGATTTTTATCTATAACATAAAAGAAAGTACAAACTCTGGTTGTCATCCTTTTCTTTGCTGTGCACAGGGCAGTTCACCTTGACTGCTATTATTCATCTAATGCTTAGAAAAACCTTTCACTAATTCTGGCAGTTATGACAATTCTTAACTTTTAGAACTGACCTTCAATCCAAGCAGACATTATGCGTTGGCAAATTCTTTATAATCATGTTCTTTGATTGTACATAATGCCATGTGTGATATTATATTCAGTGTATGTTTTAATTGTTCAAGCAGCTATTAGACTTTGCTCAATGTTCTTACTGTAATTGTAGAGCTAATGTTAACTGTATTGTTCCTTTAGATTTTTAAATGTTTAAAGACAGTTTTATTTTTTTTTATTTCTCAGCCTAAAAATGGTTGTTATTATTAAAGGACAATTATACTTACCATTTCCCAGATCCATTCCTGCAAAGTACCTAGGGTGAGGAGTTTATCCAGGGACATTTCCGATTGGAGTCAGGAAGGAATTTTTTCCTCATCATAATTCTGGTGGGTTTTTTTTGCCTTCCTCTAGATCTACAGTTAGGCAGGAAATGTGAGTATTGCTGAATAGGTTGTACAGGATGGACATATGTCTTTATTCAGCCTCAAAAAACCTATGCTATATTAGTAGCCCAAATTTCTTTGAAGGGCATCTCCACCCCCAAAATACATTTTTGCTGTACTGTTGTGGACCCCCCCAACCCTTAATGCTAGGGTTTTAACTTTTTTAAAAAAGGACAGAAATCATCTTACTTACCTTTGTTCCCTCAGCCTTGGCCTCTAATGCTCTTCTGTTCCCAGAAGTAGCAGCAGGGGCTAGACTGGCAGCTGCTTCTGTGATTGGCTGAGAGTCAGCCAATGACAGAATCAGCTGCTGGTTAGTAGAGGGAGCCAAGGGAACAAGGTCAGGTAAGTCTATGCCTGTCCTTTTTTTAAGGACGTTTAATCATTTTGGGTTGGGGGGGGTATACACTACAGAATTATTTTTTTTTCTAAAGAACCATGCAGTGTGGAGGGATACAGAGGGTGGGAGGGAGGGGGGAGAGCTCCCCTGTGCATGCCAAAGTCCTCAGGAAGGACAAGGAAGTAGCAAGCACCAGATGACACACAGACAGCTCCCACTCTTCACTTTTTTGGACTTTCAGCGGGCACTGTAGGACAACCATAATGAGCAGAGATGTAAAGTAGGTATTTTTAACACTACACAGTGTGGCCAGCAGTGGTGCACATTTTAGTTTTGGGGGTGGGCATGCCCTAATGTAAACTGGAATATTAATTGTATTCTAGAGCAACTAACATGTTAACTTAAAAACCTTCAACAGCCACTTCTAATCTTAACTGTATTTAAGGGAAAGTGGACCTGCACTTAATAGTAGACCTGTATCCTAATTCCCCCATCTCTCCTGCATTTCACATGGCTCTTATGTAAAACGATTAAAATATGTTCATCTTGCTAAACCTGTCTGTTCTCACATAACTTTACCAATACACATCTGGAGAATTTAGCTTATAAGCACTTCTGTCCAAAGGTCAGATCCATACTCCAGAGAGTCTCCCCCCTTATCTGAAAACTATAATTGAATTCATTTTTGTTGCGCCAGAAAATAAAGGGACATTTCCTTTGGAGTAGCATAGCATTGGGATAAAAGCCAATAAATTACTTTTGTAGAATGTTATAGCTTCTTTTATTCAGCCAGAAATCGTGTTTCCACTGTTACTGGTTGCACCTCCTTCAAATTATAAAACAGTTGGCCTGCAATGCCAATTCTATTTACCATTATTACAAAGCAACTGTCTTGCAGAATAATGACATAATCCGTAACGCTTTTTACCTGAATAGATCATAATTTCCAATGTTTACATTGCAATTCTACAGCATGAACAGCTCTTAAAAGAAATGAAATGAGACAAGGATTGAAAAAGAAGAGCAAACAGAACAGTTGAGTATTTCTGTTTAATAATATTAAAACCTGATCTCTTAGGATTTCATATAGCTACATTTGAATAACAAAATGTAAAGGGCATAACTACCAGGGGAGCAACCACTATGACTTCTTACCCTTTCCCCACAGATACAACCCCACTGGCAATGACTGTAGGATTAATAGGTATGGGGAATCCATTATAATACATAAGGCTCTGGCATTTTCAATAGGGAGGTGCAGTGGCGAGAATCTATATTACAGTCACTCAGTGATGTCACTGAGTGACTTCCTGTATTCTACTGCCCCTCCCACTATCTCCCCCTTCCTGTATTAGTCATTTATATAGGAAGCCCTGTTTATTATTGACAATGTTCAGTCCTTCTTTGCCTTTTCAATAGGAATGGTAATGAACTATTTATACACTATATATATTCCTATATGAATGACTAATACAGGGAGGGGGAGAGACAGTGGTAGTGGACAGTTTTTGGGGGGGCTGGCCTTATGTATTATAAGAAATGATACATTATCTCCAGTGTAATATATGGATTTACTTCACCTTGGAGTTCTGCCCTGTATAAAAGTACTCGGCCTGCGGCCTTGTGCTTCTATGTGGTCATGGAACTCCTCGGTGGTGTAATATCTTTATATTACACTGTAGGTAGCGTATTATCCCTTATATAGTTTACAGTAGCTGGGTGATGTCACCACCATGGGAAACATCTTTTTTTTTAATTCTCCTTTGAAAATTGATATGAAATAGGACTGTTTGTGTAAAGATTAAGGCACTAGGAAGCACTCAGAGCTTAATAATGTAAAGCTAGGTTCCACAGTCCTTTCCAATGAATTGATAGAAAAGTATTCATTTACTAAAATAGAATCTTGGATAGTTACAGAAAATTATAGATGAGAAACATTTTTGAAGGCAGTACAGAGGTGGGACTTTCTATACCCTGTTGTATCTCACTACAAGAGGAGACTACATGAATTTACCAC
Source organism: Hymenochirus boettgeri (assembly GCA_019447015.1). Classification (NCBI taxonomy): domain Eukaryota; kingdom Metazoa; phylum Chordata; class Amphibia; order Anura; family Pipidae; genus Hymenochirus; species Hymenochirus boettgeri. Next base: position 139,177,592 of record CM033473.1, read on the forward strand.
TAAAAAACCATACAGATTAGTGAATGAGTATAGAAAATAGTCTTAAGGAAAAAGCTATCTAAGGATTGTATAAATCCTGCATCAGGTTTGTTGTAGAACCAATGAACCTGCTACATTTATACCATATGCAAAAATACACCTTGTATTTTTGCATATAGTGTAAATGTAGCAGGTTCATTGGTGTGGGTTTTGAAAATTTGACATATGTTAATAAAAAATGAGATCTGCAAATGTCTCTGACGGGAAATATTTTTATAATGCTACTCATGTAAATTTAAAAAAGCTAAAAAATGTATACAGGGAGATTCAATATCATAAAAATAACTGCAAAACCCACACAACCCGATGTAATATCAGGCAACATAGGTTGTTCTGTTATTTCACGGGGTCTGCACCATTTCCAAATGTTTTTGGAAATAGCGCAGCACTCCTGATAAAATACCCTTAAAGGTGTGCACTACCTTGTATCGCAAAACTTAATGGAGAATTGTATGGACCTGTAAAAGAAGTGCAAATCGTTTTACCTCTCTGAGATCCCGCGATGCAATAACGTCATCGGACATATTGTATTATAAATTATACGACATGTATTGCATGGTGGGATCCCAGTAAGGCTAGATGCTCTGACTTGCAATATTGAATCTCCCCTATGATCTTTTATCCTTCCTTTCCATTCTATTGCTATATTAGGATACACATTTTCTGGTGTTCTCCGGTGATGCAGCATTAGTGAGGTTATATTAACTCATAACAAATAAGTTAGGGGCCATTACAGACAACTGGCATTGGGTTCTCTCAACACACAAGGGTAAACAAAGTATAAGAGGGGCTCATTTAGACACAAGAAACAGAATTTTCAGATCAAACAATGGAAATGGTCCTTCAGTTTCTGAAAACTGCTCCCAGATGGCAGAATCACTACATTATTTATACTTAAAAGTTACATTCTGGGATAGTTAAATGCATTCAAAGGTGCATGGATATTACATTGTGTAAAGGTGGTGGGTTTATTGGCAATGTTAGTGGTGTATGGTGGAAAGGCAGAGGTTGACACAGAAGAATTTTCTGTCATTATTATGTTGACAGTGTCGGGTTTTGCATGGACTAGTTAAACTTGATGAAAGTTGTTTTTTTCTACTCAAATTATCTATTATCTATGTTACTATGTGCAGGTCCTTTTTTTGCACTAAAGCTACTTACAATTCTGCCCTCTGTGTTTTTTTATGCTATACTTTACTTTTCTGCTGTAAAGTGCTGTGAAGATAATTGATTTGAGATCTGAATAGTTTTCATGTTTGCAGCTTTCACTGTTGTTTATAGACATGGCGAATGTCATTTTGAGTAACAGGCTGAAAATAGTAGATATCCAATAAACATGTTAATATTTGCTTCTTTTGTATCTGTAACAGTGTGTGGAATCTGTAGATAGCAGAATGGAGTAATTAGTCTGCTTTTCACACAGTTTATTATTGCTCTGGTATTTATTCATTTTCTTTTTATGAAGTTCTGTTTTTTATTTCCAAACATTATTCCTGAAGGTAATGAGGAAATCTAGAGATACTATTAAGTGGTAAGTTTCCAACAGTTAATAGAATAAGACCTAATTTAATTAGAATAAAAATAAATATACACTAGTGACTAGAGTGACCTTTTGTTTAACACCATGTTTTTCAAACAATGCTCAGTGAGATACTTAAGTGCTTTTGAGTACATAAATAAGGGAATATATTCTTTTATCTATGTTGAACTAAAAACAGAATATAAAAGGTAGCAAAAAAAAGATTAAAATGACAAATGTTGTTTAAAAAGGGCATGTCCACTCCCAAAACTAAAATTTAACCCACTACTGGCCCCAATGTGTTATGTTAAAAAATTATTACCTTACCCCTTCAGCTCCTTATAGTTCTCCTGCAGTGCCTGTTCAAAGTCCCAGAAAGTAAAGAGTAGGAGCCATTTCTGGTGTAATATGTTTCCGCCTCAAACTGTCCCTCCTGGAGGTTTCTATGAGGGCAAGCATGCTCAGTAATCACTATGAGGCAGCATTGAAAAAGGGAATTTCCCATCATGCAATTCATATGATTTGCATGAATACTGTCTCCATTACAGTTATAGCAAAACTGCACACAGCAGAAGATAGTTCAGACTGGATATAATATATAAGGCATGTACTGGGATATAAGCTTATTGACTGATTATAACTGGGTAGATGAATGAGCAGCCCTTAGTTCAGATGGTTCTCAGTTTAGTTCTTGGTATTTGGCTATAAGTATCTAAGATAAAAAAAATCCAGCAATAGTTTAATTTGCTCTCCCAACTAAAAACTCAACAGGAGATCTGAGTAACAGCACTATTGATGTATTGGAATATCTGGTTCCAATATTTCACCAAAAATCATCTCCAGTAATTGAGCACAGGGAGATGATTTCAAACCAGTCTAGAGAGCATGGTAATCAAAAGGGACATCAGAAACACTTGCAGCCAAGCTGAATCTGAAAAATTGCAGTGTAAAAGCCACCAGTGAACAATAAATGCAGCCCTGCTTATAACAACAGTTGTGTCCTTCATTCGCCAGATATATATATATATATATATATATATATATATACTTCCAGAGGAACCAAATAGGATACTCCTGCAGGTCTGAGAGTAGACAAGGCAATCCTGCCACTCTGTGTGGTTGAAACTAAACATGCTAGGTTAATACTTATTAGTATTCACCACGTCAAGTGGTGATGGTACATCATATATTATAACAGAAGGTACCTTACAGCATCATGTTATTAGAATAGCATTGCCCTAATAATCTAATGTATAAACAAACATTTCCCATTCCCATTTTACCTAAAGAAATGCATTTATCCTTTATATACTCTTTTATACAGATCTAATTGAAAAAAATGGCTTCAGAGCAATTTTTAATAACTGATAACTGCTTTTTTTCAGTATTACAGTAAATCCTTGGTATACCTGCCTGGCTTTACCACTAAGCAAAAGGCTAAGGACTTGCCAGTGAGCACCTTCATCCCAACCATTAATAGTGGCTGCCAATTCAAACTGTTCTAGCAAATCAGTCCACTCCCTAGTTACCCCATCAAATGGATCAGGTTTAAAAATAGGTTTGGCAATTGGTCCTTGTAGAGCTACTGAGTTTAATTGGGGAATTTCATCTGCAGGTACCAGGACAGGAGGATTTAAATCAATACTTTCAGTAGCAGCCTCCATAGCTTAATACAGAGAACAACTATACAGAGAAAACGGAGAGTAAATGGTATTACCAGCACCGCTGCCACCAATTTGTACCAGATCACCGCTTTATGGAATGATTATGGGTAGCATGGCACACAGTGGGTTACTCTGATGGTCTGGCACAAAGCAGACAGTGCACATAAACAGGTTCCCCACATAACTTGTGCAGTAATCAGGGGTGTCCCTGTCTATGGTGCACCACTTTGAATATTGACTAGGCCTATATATTGTGTGTCCTTGTAAGTGGTTGTGCACTTATCTGTTGCCTCAGAGTTTGTATCCAATTAGGTAAATTGTCTGTCCAATAATCTGTCCTCCCAACAGATGGTAACAGGGTCTTATACACAGGTTCTTGTGTTGCAGTCAATAGCACTCCAAAGCACACACCACAATCTACTTTCACTTTCTCTCCTCCTAGCCACAGAAAGCAGGGATGTCTTGTCTTTTATTACTCACTGACACCACCTGCGGGCTGGAGGTGGTATATGAGGAGCCTTGGTGTATATGTCCATTACAATACACATCCTGTGTAGCAGACAAAAACTTTTTTTGGATTACACTTCCTTTCACATGGAGCAGACCCAGGGGTGTGGTTTTTGAAATAGGGATCTCAGCTCTGTAAGTAAGTTTATGTATTTTGTATATTTTGTCTTGTTCCTATAATATGTCAGTGCTATACTTTATATACATTTACTGATGGTCATTTAAATGGTAGTAGTGAAATAGTACACACATACATATACACCTTTCCTATATGCAATATCATACATATAGGTAGCTCCTAAAAACTCAATGCATTCTCCTATGGAGATATAAATATATTTATATAATATAAGGGATATATATATATATATATATATATATATATATACAGTTTTCAGAACAATATAAAGGCTTTTATCAATAAACCTTGCTGTTGTGAATGTGAGCATTTATTGATAAAAGCCTTTATATTCTTCCGAAAACTGTCGTGCGGCTTAAATTTGTCTTACTATAGAGTGTGTTGGGACATTGGGCATCCCTTTAAGAGATTTACACCCTTGCCTTTAAAGGAACATGATTATAGGGGTCATATTTATAAAGACACAATATCGCTTTTTACTACAGTTACGGCTTCCATTGCACCGATAACGTGCGGTATAGCTAATGTGCAGTATCGTGTGGTTAATAAATATGGCCCTAGGTGCTGCTGCTTTTTTTGTATATATAACAATATCAGATCATGTAGGTCTGATGACCATAGAAGAAGGGAAAAGTGCTATTTTAACCATTATGCAAAATCCTTCTGATTGGTGGACATATCTCCATAGACTACAAGCACACTGCCCACTATAGGAGGAGAGAAATTAATTGCTGCACCCATAAATGTCCCAAAAAATGTATATGGCAAAAACAGGATTAGCTCTCCCTACACGACAGCAAAAATTAGTTTTGGGGGTGCACATGCCCTTTAAAACAATTTCAGTTATGTGTTGTTTTCTTGATTAATCTCCTTTTCAAACTGAAAACAAATTGGCTAATGCGTTCATTTTCAGATGCATATTATATAGTGAATAATGTACCCCCTAAAAAATATTGATATAAGAAATCACGTCAGATTTCTGTGCCCTTTATAAAAGCACAAGGTCTGTGGCCTTGTGCTCTTATATGGTCATGGAACTTCTCAGTGACTTCTAATATCCTTATAATTTACAGTAGGGGGTACCTTATTCACTATATAACGTGCAAAAAATGGATGAATTGCTTCTGTATGAAATATATGTTAAAACATGTAACCACCCTGCATGGACTACTGGATACCTAAAACAATTTAGCATATCCTCTTAATACTTAAAAGGGAGCTTAGCTACCATTTTTGAAACTTAACCCATTGTCCAGCAGAAATGTCTTCCAGATATTTCCCCCATTTATTTTTAGAGGTCTACTGAGGGGCGTAACTGCAGGTCTCCCCACCACAAGATTAGATCGAGGTCGGGCCCCTAACACGCACCCCTTCCCTCCCGAGAAGATCCGTTTAAAAACAGCTGATCTCGTGTATGAATTAAAGATATGCACAATCAGCTGTTTTGAGTTGTACATTTTTTTTGTGTTGTAAATATAGCTGTTTAGTTAATTTAATTTTAGTATTTGTTTACCCATTCAAGGAGATATTAATGCTAAAACTTCTTTTTTCATTTTTGATTTAATTAAAGGAGAATTATACTCATGCACTAACTGAGTTTTTCCCCGCTCCTCCCATAATTATTGCCACTGACAATTTTAACATCTCTGACATTGGAGATCATACTGTATGTAAATAAAGAGGCAAAGAGGGGAATGGACTAAAAAGTGCATTGGTGTTCCTCCTATTTTATTCCCTGGATCCCACAATATTATCTAACTAGTTAGTACACTTGCCTTCAAGCAGCACTATTCAACTTCATATTTTCCCTGACTTTTGTCCCAAAAATGATCATTTCGATGATGATCATTTGCTTTCACAACTAATCTCCAAGCTTTGATTTTTGCAGTTTTTTAGATAGACTGAACAGTTGTTGTGCCTTGAAATTTACTTCTGGCAAGTAACTTGAAGCGTTTTTTATCGATCTCTGTTGAACTTTCAACTTAAAAAGGTACATTGGCTCCTAGATTTGTCTTACTGGCGGCTAATATAAAAATGTGTCTGCCCCTGGTATTCAAGATAATTTTATAAAGCATTCTAGCAAATGTATGAGGGCAGCCAGGAATTATGCAAAATAATTCTCTGACCTGGCACCTTCTATATTATAACAATAATATATTGTATTATAATTCTATAATATAATATTAATAAACAATCCAATACTTCTGGCTATGCATGTAACATGTTTTATTTGTCCAGTGTAGATTGCTGGTCCGGAACTAAACTCTAAACAAAGCTCAGGGAGGTTATGAAAATAAGTCACATCTAGAAGTCCAGTCTAGATATAGAAACATTGCCTGTACAAACTGTGAGATCTAAAATGGATTAATGATCTTACTTGTTATGATCTTATTGATTATAAGTACCCAAGGTCCACTCCCATTGATTGCTGTTAATACTTACATACACTTGCAATCAATGGCCTACCATTTCCCCTACTTCTTACAGAGGATAAATTCACATTGATCAGGTATTATTTCCAGCAATCAATAGAAAACTAGTGGTTTGGGTCCTCACTTACGTACTTCTAATATAAATAAGCGGATTAAACTGTTTTGTTGCCCTTTAAGAGTTTGATTCGTTTTCCTGAAAGGGAAAAAATAATAAAAACGCAATTTAATTCTGAAGTATAATTCTTAAATAAGGTCTTTATCAGCAATGGGCCAGGAATATATTGTTTTATGTTAAACTTCTTTAACATAAGAGTTAGTAAAACTGTTATTTTTCCCCTTATTTTTGTCTAATTTTTGTCTTGACTGCTATAAACTGAAAGGCATTTTCTTTACGTGGTATAAAACTAGCTGCATTGCATTCAGTTCATATTTATTTCCAACTACTGCAAACCAAGCTCATCACTCATTTGAAAAGAGAAGGTCAACATCTAATTAAATCCCAACAACTATATGAGAGCAAACTTTTCTATTCTTCTCTGCACTACAGGCTAAAGGAAATACAAGAGGAACCTTGGCGTCTTCAATGATATCTTTCTTGGATGCACAATTTTATTAAATCAGCATTTACTAAATATTTAGTTCTGTTTGCAAAGTTACAGTAGCTATAATATACAATATGTCATCATCTGTTGTAAGATAATGTAATATTATCAGTGCAGACAAAAAAGCATGATGACATAGTCATTTAGCTTACAAAACATCTGTAAATATATTTGCTAACTTTACTTTAAAAGTAATAGCAATGATGATGCAACCTTTCTATGTAAATCCAGTGCAAAAGCAGGAATAGTTTTGCAAGATCCTACAAAAAGGTTTACATTTGACATACAGTATCTACTATAGAGTCCCGCTCATATTATTAACCCAATATGTGTAACAGCCTTATATGCCCTATTAGATTTTTTGTTACAATGAATTCTGGGGTTTTATATTGTTGACAACATTGGAAAAAATATTGTATTTTCTTTGTATTAAATGGGTTTTTAAATGGGTTTATATTTTTAGAATAAAGGGGAAAATAAGGTGATAAAAACTTTTCTGGTTCAGTTTTTTCCTGAACTTTTGAAGATTCCATGTAGAATTTTGGTTTTGGCTGCTGAAATTCTGACTGGTCCACTCTGCATACCTGCTGGCAGAACGAACACCAGCAGGCTTATAAGTCTGCAGACATATTCCCTTTGAAAACCCTTATAATTTGTTTGGCAGAAAAAGGAAGGAAAAATTCAGAAAAGTCTGATACTAATAGGGCTAAAGTGCTAAAGTACAGGATGAAATTGGGATCACTAAACACTTGAGTTAAAGATCAGGTTTAGAAAAACTAGTAGTTTGCCTTTTCTGGTCCAAGACATATATTATTCTTGTACTTGTCCTATACTGAGATTTCAGGTGTACAGTATAGAGGTAATGGAAATGATTTAGATAGTAAAGTTATGTATAAAGATTAACATTGCCTTAAATATGATTTCATATTTGATGCAGCACTACAGGATCTTGTTATTGAGAACACAGCATTATTAGCTTATTATGAATAACTCTTAGAGAAAGGACTGCCACCTTGTTCACTTAGGAATAACGCCTCAGCAAGCATGGTGTGGGTGGGTCTTGAATCACACAGCCTTATATCCATTGAAAGTATAGACAACATGTCAATCCACAACAATTGGTTATAGTGAAATAGAAGCTGAAAGCCACACAAAGGTGTCATGTCACCATTTAAACAACGCAAAACCTATGCAACACATCTTCCTGCACTAACATGCTGGCAACACGGTAAAATTCTTATTTATCCACTTTTTTTGTCTTATTTTTCTCTTGACTAAACAACCCCTATAATGTAGCTGAAACTCATTAATCAGTAGTGAAATTTGTTTTGTACTCGGTTCCTATTAGTGGCACAGTTTAACGGATTGCAAAGAAATAGTATTTATAAGTATTTAGACTGATAGCACAAGTATTCTTTTAATATGCAGGGATACAGTTAAACTAAATGAGCAGAAGGCAAAAAAAAATTTTTTAAAAGCTTGAAATAGCAAATAATTACTATATTACTAATCCTTCACAGCAGTCTCTTATAATAATCCCTGTGCCTCTATTACTAATGCTAAATTAGTCCATCTGAGCGATATCAATAGTTTGTTGCGCTATGTCACTGCTTTTAATTGACAATGCTTGTTCTCAGTGTGGAGCATCTTTAGAGCTGCTGGTTAGCTAGATTTGAACACAGGATTAATAGTCTCTAGAGATGTCAGAAATAACTGAAGATGCTAGAAGAATTTATAAAAATGCCTAAATATAACTTGATAAAGAAAATACTTTTCAAGCTCTCTATTTTTGCAGACCAAACTCAAATTCCCAGGGGCAGTTTTTTTGGAAAGGTATGGGGATAAGACCTATAATTTCTCCAAGTGTATAAAAATATGTCTTTTAAAATATAATTATTTGGAAATTTGTTTTTCTGATTGATCAGAAAGTCCGTCTGAAAGTTTGCATGAATCTTGTCCTGTGGGATAATGATATTTTTGTAAAATAATTTTAAAAAATTAACACTAATAAGATTAAGTCTGAACAAATTCCAGGACTTAATTACACAATGAACCTAGAAAAAAATTCTATGTTTTCATTTTTCTAGCCATACCACTCAAGTAAAAGCAAAAAAAAAAAAAAATCCTAGATTCCAAAGGGTGTCTTCTACCCCTGAAGAAATCTAGAAAGGGGGCTGCAGCCAGCGTACCGCTCCTACTCATATGGGAGAGTGGGGTAAGGTACTGGCAGCCTCTCTGTTCTGCAGTTTCGGATTCAGATTAGTGTAGGCTTAAGGGCATCTTTTACCATTCACTGTGGGCATCATATACCAGTTATTGTGGACATCTTATACTAGTTACTGTGGACATCTTTTGCCAGTCACTATGGGCATCATTTACTAGTCACTTTTGGCATGTTATACCAGTCACTGTGGGCATCATTTACCAGTCACTGCGGACATCTTATACTAGTTACTGTGGGCACCATTTACCAGTCACTGTAGACATCTTTTGCCAGTCACTGTGGGAATCATATACCTGTTACTGTGGATATCATTTAACAGTCACTGTGGACATCTTATATTGACCAGTAACTGTGGACATCTTATATTGTATCCTTATATATATATAGGATAGAAAAGATTAGCACTCCATTACCATACAGCAACCGCCCAGGTGACGATCGAAAGTATCATATGATCCTCAAAGCGATTTTGTGAACAAGTATAGATGAAATCACTCTATTATTCTGATTTAAGGGCAGACAGATTTGTATAAAAGTGGGACAGATGTACTTGAAATTACAGTCTTCTTGTGTTAGGAAGGGTTACCACCAAAGAAAAGCGAACCGCGCTTATCGCTTGCGTCAAAGGATATTACTTTTAGGAATATTGCACCTGAAAGAAACATTTACCAGATCATCAAGATGAGAGGTTGGCTTCTGATCCAAGAAAGTGGGCTTAGCAATACTACCCAAGAACACTGCCATGAATAAAGAATTATATCAAAATGTCTTACAAGAGCAATTTTTCCCAACAATCCAGGCATAATTTAGTAATATTATATCACTAGATCTATATTTTGTGAATTTGATGGATCACCATGCCACAAGGCAAAAGTGATAACATAGTGGTTTAGAGAACACAACATTGAAAGTTTGAACTTGAGGCCAAGAATCCCATTGTTGATCTGTGGTAATTTCTCAAAAAGCAGGTGGACAGGCAGGAGCCCACAAATCGTGATCAACTCCAAGCTTTAACTAAAATGGGTCTCCATCATCATCATATCCAGCATGCCAGATTAAAAATTGCAAGTTATTTATTTTTGTCCATGACTGTATTTTCTTACTTGATAACATGCCCTGAATCACTAAAGGTTGAAAAGAAATAGAATCCATTCTCATGAGTTCACAAAACTAACACTCGACTTGTTCCTTTTTAATTCTGAACTCAGTTTTCACACTGCTTTTTCACTATCAATGGTAAAAATTATGTTGATTCTGTCCACACTAGCAATCCCCCAATTCTGGTCAGAATCATCCCCGCGGCACATGTACTCTCATGCACAATATACCTAATGGGTTTTGTGCTAGAGGGAGAGTAAAACGGGAAGGAGAGGGAGGGGGGAGGGATGCAGTGCGCATGGCAAAATTCGCCCAGAGGGCAAACAGGAGGCAGAGTCCTATATGGACTCTGTTAGGCTCCTGGTGGACAGTTTTTTGGACTGTGGGGGGACATTACAGGGCAGCCATTTGGAGCTGGGGTGTAAGGTAAGGGTTTTTATGCACTACAGAGTGGGGCCAGTAGTGGGTGAACTAGTTTTGGGGGTGGACATGCCCTTTAAAGGGCATCTATAGTAAAAAAAAAACATTGGCCCATTGCAAAGATAAATTCATGTATTCTGCCTTTATCCAATCTCTGTCAGTGACTTTGTTTTTTCATGAGATCTCTCTGTCAGCACTCCCCCTTACCCCTCCCCTCTGTTACCTCCTCCATGTCTCAACTCTGGCTTGCCGACAAGCTTATGTGCAGTAGGAGTTAAAAGTTCAACATCCTGAAAAACATACCCACGCAGAGTGGCCAATAGAAAGCAAGCTGTCCTGGAGACACGGCACTCTTTGTGTCCTGCTAAAATAAAGATCTCTGTCTTTGTGGCCCATCATCAATCAGTGAACACTATAAAGAAGGGTGGTCAAGTGCAGCCTTATCTCTGCCATCAAAGCTACCTCTCTCCCCTGCTAATGCTGTTATCTCTATGTTTATTACAGAGTGGGAGGGAGGGACTTGAGCAGGGAAGAGGATCACGTCACTAATTTGATTGACAGTACAAGTAGGAGTACAGGAATGCAATCACTATTCTTCTAACTTGTGTATCTCAGGACAGAGAGGGAATCTGAAAAATGTAAAGACACTCTGGGGGTTGGGGGGAAATATAGAACACATGTAAAGAAATAAAATAAGTTCATTTTCCCACTATAGATGCCCTTTAACACATTTCACATTGGTTACAAATTCCTAGCATGAATTTTTGGTGATTCACAAATAACCCCCTCAATCCACCTTCCTATATTTTGTATACAGATCAGTCATTTGGGTGGCCACTCCCACTACAATTGTTGTGGTTTCCTTTACTTTAGAACTAGAGGCTGAAAATGACTGACGGTAATTTCCATCCAAAACAAATGATTCAGTGTCTGGCAGAGATAATTTGTCAGCATCGGGAGTGGTCACATACCCAAAGATAAGCAAATCCTTATTATTGGACACACGTATAGCCAGCTTTTGTCTTTAGCTGCAAAGCTCTGCAAAAATGAACCACTAATGCCTTGCAACGCGGGGCTGAACGTGACACACCGACAGTGTTTCTGAGCTTTTCAGTTTTATAAATTTTGTCTACATTCTAAATATGCCTAATATTTCTTCAATAGTATTGTAGTCTTCATTCTGTCTGTGACGTGAAAATGCTGGCATACGGCATCTTAGATATCTATGTTTAATCAAATTCTGACACAAAGGAACTTATCTGTTATACAGTAAAGCTTATTAACATTTATATTAGCGAGCGTGTTCATGTAAAGATTCCATACTTACAAAACAGATAACCGGATCTACTGTGAGAAATAATATTTTCTTGCATTTATCCCTATCTGGTATGCCCTTTCATTTAGAAATGCCTTCACAGCTGTTTTTAGCAGGAAATAAGCTGATAAGGGGTATATGTTTACCAGACAAAGTAACACTTCAAGGTTTTCTAGACATTAACGAAATCTCAAGTAAGCACAATTGCTGCAAGAAAATCTTTTCTTTATGGGATTGGTTTAGCTATTACGGAAGCTTATATTTTGCTTTGGCCCTTTGCCTATCTCCTTAGAGTGAGCTTAGATGTTTTACCAGGTTCACAAATGACATTCCAATCTATTTCTGTTTTTGCCAGACAGAAGTGATATCTTAGGTTATTGGGAATCTAATGTATGTTAATTATATATGTTAATTGATATATGTTTTAGACAATATATCAATATTAATGGCATGTAGAAAATTATCATTATTATTAATGGCAAAACTAATCCACCCAACAAAAATGTTGAAAATAAAAAAATCCTTCAGAATTTAAATTTAACCTATTTATTTATTTGGGATTTTTAATTATTTGTCCCATAATCTGAACAAAAAGGCACATTAAAAAGTACAGTCCCCAACTCCCATAGGCTCTAATGAGTTTTTCCATGTCAAGGCTTGCAAATGATTTTGGGCAAAGTGCCACCGAAGCCATTTGCTTAAAAGCTTTAAAAATAGGATTTTGTGTTTTACCATGGAGAATTCTCTTTTCTGTTAAAACATTTGTGCTGAAGCATTAAAGAGCTGCATTCTCATGTATAATTTCTTTAAAGGGCATGTCCACCCTTAAAACAAAAACATTGTCAATTGTTAAAGCGTATCATATTACCTTTCCCTTTAACAATGGGTTACAACATCTCACGTTAATTTATTTTTTAGGGTAACCACCCAAACAATTTTGCCCCAAAATTTTAACATTTTGCAATACCCCCTTAATAGTAACTTTGTTGCACCCCAATAACCCCTACATTTAAAAGTACATCAATCGACCAGGATGAATATTGACACACAATTTCCCCTAGAAAACACAATACAGATGCCATACTCTCATAAAATTTATGCATACAAAAAAATGACACATGAAAAAAAAACTTTATTTGAACTGTGCAAGGAGTTCACAGGATCATTTCAAAACACTAGACACATATAAAGTCACACATTTATAGATGACTGCTGCTCAATGGCACCAATATTCATTTGCCACAGTGTTAGCCCTTTAAACATCATTGCATTATATACATAGAAGCAGAACCCTGTTAATCTGGTCCACGTTTTACTTTAAGTGTACTATACAGCTAGTAGGGCAGTCCTGATTAAAGGATAAGTGCACTGTAAAATCACGTTATGTTAATTTGGAAGCTGCAGCTTTAAAAATACTGTTTGTTTGTTTTTTACCTATGTCCCTCCAGAGCCTACCTTTGTGCTTTGAATGTTGCTGACATCTTGTTACTGGTTTCCTGAATATTAAGCTCCACCCCTCTGAGATTTCTTCTGCTTTCTCCTGCTTGAGCCTCAAACAGTAATGCCTGTGAGTTCCGTGCACTCTCCTGGTTGAGCCTCAAACAGTAATGCCTGTGAGTTCCGTGCGTGTGCACGGAACTCACAGGCATTATCGTTTGAGGCTCAAGCAGGAGAAAGCAGAGGAAATCTCAGAGGAGCAGAGCTTAACATTCAGTAAACCAGTAACAAGATGTCAGCAACTTTCAAGGCACAAAAGTAGGTTCTGGGGGGACATAGGTAAAAAAAAAAAGTCAACGGTATTTTTAAAGCTGCAGCTTCAAATGAACATAACTTGATTATACAGTGCACTTATCCTTTAACCGACCGAATGAGATTCACCTCCAGCAGTTCTCACAGAAGTAGTGGATTGAGCGAGATTATAGTGGCAGAGGGAGAGCCAGCAAGTAAAGTGGGAAAGGTAAGCTTAGCCAATGGCTTAGAAAAATAAGATTTATATAGTGTATGATATAAAGGTACAGCTTGGCAATGGACTGAACTTTGATTTACATACAAACAATAGAATTCTAATGCACAAACAATTCTAATTGCATATTGGTTATGTCTCCTTAAGGTTACTGCTTCAAAGAGCTTGCCATAAACCTTGGATGGATATATATATATATATATATATATAATAGGGCTGTTGTACATTCATATTAATGTGCAACTAGAGACCAAAAATAGAATAAATACAAACAATAGAATTCTAGTGCACAAACAATTCTAATGGCATATTGGCTACCTCCATAATGTGGATTTATATTGTTCTTTAAATAAAGGGTTTTTATGTATATCCAGTATTATATGAGTGTGGTACTCCTCTTTTCTCTCTGTTTGTCTACTATATTTATTGTATGTAGTCCCGGCCCCTTTGTCCACTTGGACTTGATACTGTCTACTTGCAAACCCTGTGACCCTGTGCCTCAATAACTCTGTTATTTTGTAAAATATGCAGCAAATAACAATGAAAAGTGAGCAAAAGCATTCGATTCTGAATTAATTATATTAAAATAACATATCTAAACACTACTAATTTTGTAAATGCATAGAAATCGTCATTGGTGTTTTGATATCAGATAACAGATACTCATTTATCCAAAACTGAACTTAACACATTTTACTATGATTTCCTCTCTCAATCACTATTCATAGTTTTCATTTTACTGTATAAAACAGCTAAATAAATGTTTGAAGAAACTTTGACTGTGTGACTGTATAAAACACATTATTTTAAAGTAAGCTCAAAACATTAATATTTTAATGAGCTGATGCAGATATTTGAACCATAATGGATGCTGCAATTATCCAAAAGGTCCTAGTAGCAAAACTCTTGGGCACATTTTGGCTTGATGTGTCTTCAAGTGGCAGAATGTTCTGCATTGCAGGAAGAGTTTTCTTGCACTCAGGGAGTATACATTGTTAGTTTCATATCCTGTTATAGAAGACCCTTAAGACCCACAATTCCTATGGTGTGTTCTGAGCACCACATAATCAATCCCATTGTTTTTCTCTTTATTGCAGCTGAAAATGCTTTTGATTGCTATACCCCTGCTGTTTTGGGAGGATGAGCAAACAGGTTTCCAATTTTATTTTCCTGTAATATAGAACAATAAATCTGTTGTTGACCCAGTAGCTGCTGTTGAGTGTAGATTTGTTTTTAAAATACAACGCACAAGAAACTGCAAATCTAAAGCTAGAAATGAAATGACTTCCATCTCATTTGTTAGAGCAGTTGATATATGGATTTGCAGTGCTGTGTTGCAGAACCTAATGCAATATAACATAAGGGAAAATGTATTCAGTACAATATCTATTGTGAATGGTCTTTCTCAGTAGCAGCAATACCTTCATTGCAAAGTGCAAAAAAGAAGAAAGATGGGATTGTTCTTTCACATCAGACCTATAGTATTTTCTTGTTGGGGGAAGTTGTTTTTACAGGAACTTAAAATATAGACTTCAACTTAAAATATGGACTTCATATGTTTAGGAGATCATACCAGTTATTTTGCGGAAATGTTAAAAATATACAATATAAAATTCCATACTAGATTAATTGCTTATGTAATATCATTATGGGAAATGGGACTTCAAAAAAAGAAAGGTCTACATTTGTTATCAGACACTCTAAATATTTTATACTAGTTAAATTATCAAACAATTGCTCACATATATTGCTTGTTTAAAAAATTGTGATTGTGATTTTGGCTCCTCTTCCATCATAGCTGCATTGTGCCCAGCGTTAGGACCTATATTGCTTAGCCCTCACCTCTGGATACTTTCCCTAACTCTTGCAATGCCACTCAAACTCTCCCTTGAGGCTCCGCTTCATCCCTCCTCTTTTGCCCTGTAAGTGACAGATCGTGATGTAGCCAATGGGAAGACACACTCTGCAAAGAGGCATGTCTTTCTTTTGGTTGCATGGTGGACTGTCACTGACATTGGAAGAGAGGAGGGACAAAGTGGATTGCAGAGGGAGACTTTGAGTTAGTATTGCAGGAGTTAGGGAAAGTACCCAGGGTAAGCAATTTAGGTCATCATCCTGGGTACTATGGATCAGGGGCATCTATGGATCGGGGAGAAGGTGAGTATAATTGTCCTTTAATATCTTCTTACCAACTTTCTTTGCTGCTGGTCTGGTAACTCTATCCAGCCGGACACATCATTTCACCAGCTGCAGAAGATGAATATAAGCAAGAAGCCCCATGATATATATTGGCTGTCTATTTAGAGAGTACTTTGCTTTAATTGGTCACTAGAGTTCTGGGAAAGAAGTATACTTGTTTGTGACCTATTTGTTCATTGTTGTAAAAGCTATAGGACAGAATAACAAACACCTGTAAAATCTAGAAAACTGCCCACTGCTTAGTATTTTCAGTAAGCTTCAGTAATAGTCACTAATCATTTGTTACAAATAATAGACCTTTGCTCTATGAAAAAGCATCTGCTCTTTTTACGTGATTGGCCTGAAACTGTAAGGAGTTATCTCAAAACCACTCCAATAATTAGTGATTCCTTTCTTTATGTTCCTTGTGGTCCTCTGCTAGTGATGAAAACCTATAAAAAAAAATTTAGCACCAACCAATAGCAATTTTAAAGGGCATATCCATCCCCAAAACTAAAATTTTCCCACTGTTTTGTGTAAAACAAATCCATACCTTTCTCCTCTGCTCCTAATGGTTGTCCTGCTGTGGCTTCTAAAAGTCCAGGAAACTAAAGAGTAGGAGCCTGTCTGCGTGTAATAAGGTATCTGCCCCTTTCTTGTCCTTCTGGAGGACTCCGGCATGCACAGGGGTGCCCTCCCCCCTCCAGATCCCTTGGCTCTGCAGTAAATGTTAAAAAATATTAATATTTTCAGTAGTGTAGGGTAGTGTGGTATTTCCGCCTAACTTCATAACAACAGGAGTGTAGGTATGACATCAAGCAGCTTAGACCTATTTGGGTTATGTAAAAAAGGCATTAGCCCTAAAGAATTAGCAAATTGTTTGTTTCATCACTTTCCCCTTGTCAATGTTAGTTTGTTTACCTTGCTTGCAAGCTTCTTTTTTTCCCAATGTACAGCACTTGGATAATTTCCCAGGGGGTCAGTTATGTAACACAGGGAAAGTTTTCCACAGTTCATTAACCCAACTAAAAAACAAACAAGCAAACAGAGGTTTATAGAGTCTAATGCATTTAAAATAATGAAATGTAAAGTCTAATAAGCTAGAAAAGATTAATTAATCAAAAACCTTCTCTAGAAAAAAAAATCTAAATTTGTACTAAAATATTACAAATTGGTAAAGAATATTAAGCAAAAAAATAAAGTAATGTACTAAAATATATAACCTGATTGGCAATCCTGTTTAGAAGATGAGTAGGAAATAAGTGGATTGGATACAATTTGCACCGTTACCGTACTGACATTTATATGATTTTCTCAACTGATTATCCAATAGTAGGATTATTTGGAGTTTAATACTGAAATGAAAATACTGCATATGAACATGTAATAACTCATGTCAGCTTTTGGCTTTTGCTGAGTTTCACCAAAATGGATAGATTGACAAACTCTCATTGTCTATATTTTTAGTTTTCATGTCTTGATTTTTAGCAAGGTGTACCTACTGGTTTAGGATATGCTGTCCTATATTTAATGAATAGGGGTAAGGTACCCCTATTCATTATGTATATATATATATATATATATATATATATATATATATATATACTTTATTTAAAAAGGTTTGACCTAATAAAAATCGAAATATCCTGAAAATAAGTATACGGTATGTTAAAAAAATAAATAAAGTCTGGAACCATTTTATGGTACACCAGATTGAATTTTTTCATGGTAAAAGCACAGTAGTAAATTACGGTCTAAAAGCCATTATTGTTGGTAGGTATGACTGTGGTCAGCAATCGTTCTAATGCACTTATATATTATAGCTATACTTTTTAAGCCTGAAGCATCCTTATACTGTCACTATTTTACAACTGTACTTTTGCTATTCCCCTAAATGTTTAGAATTAAAACACCAGTGCTCAGATTTATTCAGGATCTACCATGTGCTCAGATTTATTCAGGATCTACCATGTGCTCAGGTTTATTCAGGGTCTACCATGTGCTCAGGTTTATTCAGGATACCATGTGCTCAGATTTATTCAGGATCTACCATGTGCTCAGATTTATTCAGGATCTACCATGTGCTCAGGTTTATTCAGGATCTACCATGTGCTCAGATTTATTCAGGATCTACCATGTGCTCAGGTTTATTCAGGATCTACCATGTGCTCAGGTTTATTCAGGATCTACCATGTGCTCAGATTTATTCAGGATCTACCATGTGCTCAGATTTATTCAGGATCTACCATGTGCTCAGGTTTATTCAGGATCTACCATGTGCTCAGATTTTTCAGGATCTACATGTGCTCAGATTATTCAGGATCTACCATGTGCTCAGATTTATTCAGGATCTACCATGTGCTCAGGTTTATTCAGGATCGACCATGTGCTCAGATTTATTCAGAATCCACCATGTGATCAGGTTTATTCAGGATCTACCATGTGCTCAGATGTATTCAGGATCCACCATGTGATCAGGTTTATTCAGGATCTACCATGTGCCCAGATGTATTCAGGATCTATCATGTGCTCAGATTTATTCAGGATCCACCATGTGATCAGGTGTATTCAGGATCTACCATGTGCTCAGGTGTATTCAGGATCTACCATGTGCTCAGATTTATTCAGGACCTACCATGTGATGATCAGATTTATTCAGGATCTACCATGTGCTCAGACTGATTCAGGATCTACCATGTGCTCAGACTTATTCAGGATCTACCATGTGCTCAGACTATTCAGGATCACCATGCTCAGACTTATTAGGATCTACATGTGTCAGATGTATTCAGATCTACCAGTGTCTCAGATTTATTCAGGATCTACCATGTGCTCAGATTATTCAGGATCCACCAGTGATGGTTATTCAGGATCTACCATGTGCTCAGATGTATTCAGGATCTACCATGTGCTCAGATTTATTCAGGATCCACCATGTGATCAGGTGTTATTCAGGATCTACCATGTGCTCAGGTGTATTCAGGATCTACCATGTGCTCAGATTTATTCAGGACCTACCATGTGATGATCAGATTTATTCAGGATCTACCATGTGCTCAGACTGATTCAGGATCTACCATGTGCTCAGACTTTTATCGGATCTACCATGTGCTCAGACTTATTCAGGATCTACCATGTGATCGATTTATTTAGGATCTACCATTGCTCAGGTTTATTCAGGATCTACCATGTGCTCAGGTTTATTAGGATCTACCATGTGCTCAGATTTATCAGGATTACCAGTGGCTCAGGTTATTCAGGATCTACCATGTGCTCAGATTATTCAGGATCTACCATGTGCTCCGGTTTATTCAGGATCTACCAGTGCTCAGGTTATTCAGGATCTACCATGTGCTCAGGTTTATTCAGGATCTACCATGTGCTCAGATTTATTCAGGATCCACCATGTGATCAGGTTTATTCAGGATCTACCATGTGCTCAGATGTATTCAGGATCCACCATGTGATCAGGTTTATTCAGGATTCCAATGTCTCAGATGTATTCAGGATCTACCATGTGCTCAGATTTATTCAGGATCCCATGTGATCAGGTGTATTCAGGATCTACCATGTGCTCAGGGTATTCAGGATCTACCATGTGCTCAGATTTATTCAGGATCCTACCATGTGATGATCAGATTTATTCAGGATCTACCATGTGCTCGACTGATCAGGATCTACCATGTGCTCAGACTTATCAGGATCTACCATGTGCTCAGACTATCAGGATTACCATGTGCTCAGATTTATTCAGGATCTACCATGTGCTCAGATGATTCAGGATCTACCATGTGCTCAGATTTATTCAGGATCTACCATGTGCTCAGATTTATTCAGGATCCACCATGTGATCAGGTTTATTCAGGATCTACCATGTGCTCAGATGTATTCAGGATCTACCATGTGCTCAGATTTATTCAGGATCCACCATGTGATCAGGTTTATTCAGGATCTACCATGTGCTCAGATGTATTCAGGATCTACCATGTGCTCAGATTTATTCAGGATCCACTATGTGATCTCAGGTGTATTCAGGATCTACCATGTGCTCAGGTGTATTCAGGATCTACCATGTGCTCAGATATATTCAGGACCTACCATGTGATGATCAGATTTATTCAGGATCTACCATGTGCTCAGACTGATTCAGGATCTACCATGTGCTCAGACTTATCAGGATCTACCATGTGCTCAGACTTATTCAGGATCTACCATGTGATCTGATTTATTTAGGATCTACCATGTGATCAGGTTTATTCAGGATCTACCGTGTGCTCAGACATAGTCAGGATCTTACATGTTTCAAATTATTTTTAAAATTAGCATTGGTTCCTGGAAGTATATTTAACACCTGATTAATTAGTTTAAATCAAAAAATGTTTTCAAGATTTTCTCATGGCCTGCAATATGGGGACATTGGGGAATAGCTTGTAGTCATGTGACCAGCCTCTGCCTGCAAAAATAGACTTCCCATCTCAATATCAATTTTTTCCCAGGTACTTCCTGTTTTCCACAGCATCTTAACTAAGCATGCTTCTCCGCTGGGGCGAAGGGGCATGGCAGAGGTCAGGTGATGTCACTCAACAAACTGTAAGCAGGAATTTGAACATTTGCCACAATATAATTTCTCACAGGCTGCATTTCTCTAGGGCTCATTTTAAATGAAAGGCTGCAGACTTTTATTTAACCCTAACTTGTTCGGAGAGCACAGTTGTCTTGGTGAGGATCTAAACTTACCCCCGTTTTAGCCTTAGTTCCGCCATATCGGGATCCAATCGTAGTGATGGTCTGGTCTCACATTTCTGAACTGTCCTATTGGAAGACAAGTTTCTTGCATTGAACAGGTGTGTGAGGAAGTAGGTTTAGTTCCTCACTCTATTTACTGTAAGGGCAGGTAGGGTTTAGGAGGAAAGGAAGAATATAACTATGTATGTATGTATTTTATTTCTTATATAGTGCTACATATTCCGCAGCGCTTTACAATTATTTACTCAATTCACATCAGGCCCTGCCCCGAAGAGCTTACAATCTAATCACTTTATGTACACATAGAACCTATCAGTATGTCTTTATGATTGTGGGGGAAACCGGAGTGCTCTGAGGAAACCACGCAAGCACGGGGAGAACATACAAACTCCTTGCAGATTTGTCCAAGGGTGGAATCGAACTCAGGACCTTGTATATTGATTATTATGGATGGAAATGGTACTGTATAATTGTATGTAGAAAATTAAAAATGAATATTGATATGAACTTGCTAATTATATTCTCAAAATGACATAAGATTCCTAAATGTAATTTGTCACATGGGACAAATATAGGTGTTTGCCTGCCACTACCTTTCCCCTGAGGTGTAGGGCATTACCTCCCTCTGCACTTAATAGAAATCAGCTAATACTGCAGTTTTTGCACATTATACAAGGAATAATGTTAAATTCAGAGAGGGACAAAAACAATTTAAATAGAACAGTTATTGTAGCCCATATTGCAAAAGGGATCAAACAAGCTAAAAAGTCGTCATTCCATATGGTCTTACCAAATTATAACTTGGTAAAATTATAAATGTAGTACAGTATGCATTTGTATGCTTTTTATGACTTAAATGCAATATCTAAAACGGCTTAAGTGATTTCTGTAAGGGTTGCACACATTGGGGTGTATTTTACATCAAAATTCCGTGCAACTGCAAGTCTTACAGTCATTTTTTTTAGAACCAACACGTGAATGTTTTAATAAAAAGTTTAGATAATCAGGGAGATACAATATGCTGTGTTAAGGGCAAAAATTAGTACAAAACCCATGCTAACCGGTGTAATACTTTTGGAAATAGCACAGTACAAGTGATGCAATAAGTTGTGGCCTCAGTACAGAACCCCAAGGCACTCAACTTAGAATTCTAGCCCACATACATGTAGCTCCATTGACCACCATGATGTACATGATCCAACAACCAATTCTATCCATGTTCAAATCTTTTTTTTTTCTTGGACAAACACACCTCAGTTCATACATAAGTTGCCTGTGTGGCACAGTTTTAAAGCTTTAGCAAAATCCAAAGTATACTACATCCACTACTATGCCAAAATCTAAATTCTTATACAAGATCTATTTCTTATAAATCCATGCTGACTACTACTTATAAGATCAGTTCTGGAGACAAACAGGGCTATGTACCAAGAGCTGTTATCGCTTTCTATTGCCTTCTCTAGGCAATGCACTGAGGCAATAACGGCTCTCTATACAAAGTGAATGAGGTTTTCCTTTTCCTCATGCCAGCTAGCTATCTGCTGGCATTAAAGTTTCTGTCTTAGAGAGCTGTAGAGAGTACATACCTTGCAGCAGTTGCGCAACAAAGTTTTTGCATACCGCCGCAACCCCCCTAGCATGGTTGGTTAACATGACTTTTAGACTAAAAAAGACGTTAACGGATCTCGTTACATAGCCCTGTAGGTCCAGAATATGATTGGTAACAAGGTTTACACTATCTTTCCTACCACTGATGTTAGACTTACAAGTCTATAGTTACCATGCTGTGATTGACTAATTGGTATCACATTGGCCTTATTTAATCCAGAGGCACATTGTCTTATCTGAAAAGATAAGAAACAGTGGTCTAGATAAAACTGGACTAAGTTCTATTAAAGGGTCACTATACTCACTCAAAAACTTTACATTATCTGAAACTACAATTTGAGATAAGTAAAATGGGGGTAACTCACATATTTATCTGTGTTTGCTTTGTCATTAAATGTAGGGAGTGCTCCTAATTTCCCCCTACCTCCGTTACTCACCGTCTTCTTGTATTGTTTGTGACGCTTGTAAGTTCTGCACAGCCTACCCCCTTCTTTCTTTTCTCTGCTGAATCTCTTAATTGTTGCATAAAGTGTGCTGGCAGGCAGCTAAAGAGGTCAGGGATAGAGCACACATTACAGTTTCTTGCATTATCCCTGTAAATGCTGTGATTACAAATTATGATTTCTCAGAATCTACAGCTCAGATTTAAAATCTGGGGAAAAAAAAGATTTGGAGCAGTGGGATCTTGCTGTATCTAAAAGGTACAATTTTTGAAAATTCGATTTTTTTAGAGTAAAGTTACTCTTTAAGATCCAAGGATGTATTTCATCAGGTCCTGGGGCTTTATCTGTTTTATCTGACAAACTTTGTCTGTTTCTGTACCAATCCCTCTGTCAGCTAAAGTGAATATTCCTCATTTATACCCTTCATATTATTACAGTTCTTCTTATAAGGACTCGAATTCTCAATAGTCTACACAGTGGAAAAAACAGTTTAGCTTATTTCGGCACCCTCTATAACCATCTTAGCCCCATTAGTTAATGTTCCAACATGCTCTTTCCTCATATTTTTACTTGATATATTTAGAAAACCTTTTTGGGTTGATCTTGCTTTGTTCAGTTATCTGTATTTCATTTTCTATTTTAGCTACCGGCAGTTTTTTCTTTAAATTCGCTTTATTTTACAGTTCAATTCAATAAAATTAACATTGCAGTTGTAATATAACAAATTTCACCATATTGTATAATTCTGTATAACATTTTCATTTATACTTTTACCATAATGTGTTCTATATTTCTTGTGTTATTCCTGTACCATATGGTAACTTTTATATAACTATTGAACTGTTATTTAGATTTTATAGCTTTTCAATAAACAAATTACAACATAACCAAAAAGAAAAGAAAAAGAAACT
This sequence comes from Hymenochirus boettgeri, assembly GCA_019447015.1. Taxonomy (NCBI): domain Eukaryota; kingdom Metazoa; phylum Chordata; class Amphibia; order Anura; family Pipidae; genus Hymenochirus; species Hymenochirus boettgeri. Next base: position 139,201,400 of record CM033473.1, read on the forward strand.
TTCTCTGTTAGTTGTTATTATTAATCTATAGATATCGTGTACTTTGAACCAGTGACTATACTGCTTTTAATTTAAAGGTATTTGGTACATACATATAGACAGACAGGTGCCGCTTAGGGATAATTTTATCAAGGGCTAGTGATTATGAGCAAGTAACTATTTGGTTTGTTCTTTAAAATTAGCTTACTAATATAGTATAGTAGCAGAGGAGGAATGCCAGGTTTCCCATATCTTATCATACTTGGAGGGGTTGTGTCTATGTTGATATGTGATTTTCTGATAGGGTAGATTTTTGTTAATTAGATCAAGCCATTGTTGTATTGTGGGTATTTCAGGTGCCATCCATTTAATTTTTCCTAGCATAGAAAAGTATTTGACTAAGCAGCATGGCTTGATATTTGGGCCATAGTACCTTATCTTTACAACCCAGTGTACAGAATTCCAGTAGTCAGTCTATTGGTATATTTAATTGTTGGTTGATAAATTTTATGATTAGATTCCATTAATGTTGCAGGCACTTGCAGGACCATATAAGATGCCAGAAGTCTGCGTTAGTTGTTTGGCATTTAGGGCAGGCATCTTGTTGTGTTGATCGGATATGCTTTAGTTGTTTTAGAGTTTGGTACACTTGATTCGTGATATAAAATTGGATCAATTTATTTTGTGCTGTTGGTGAAACTTTGTTATGGCTGGAAAGCATCAGATCTATTGTGTCATTATCAATATTGTCTATACATGTTCTCCATTTATTGATTAGTTTATTGATGCTCGGTTGAGTATGTGCTTGTATAAAGGTTTTTTGTACAGTCGGGATATTATTCCTTTTCTAGTAGGTGATTGTAGCTTCAAGAAAATTGGGTGGTCACCTATTATCACTGGGGTATCCTGAAATTGGTTTTTAAGGCAGTGTCGAAGTTGTAAGTATCGAAATTGGAAAGGTTTTGGTAGTTTGAATTGTTTTTTTAACTGTTCAAATGTTTTTTGTCATTATTTATGTATATATGCCCAAAGTTGTAGATACCATATTTTGTCCATAGAGCTGCCTTGTGGAATGTAGCTTGGCTGGTGTAGGCATAGTTATTCCATAACGGAGTGTTTGTTGGGATCTTGGGGTATTTGATTATTTTATGTGTTTGCTTCCAGACATTAGTATCTTGTCTATGTATTGTTGTCACACATTCAGTTGTGTGTTTTGTTGGGTCTCCCATATAGGCAAGGTATGAGCTTTTAAGATAATGTTGTAACATAATCATACTGGGTTGATTGTTCTTCTTCTGATACCCAGCATCTTTGGTACTTTAGTTGTCTGGCCAAGTAGTATATTTGGAAGTTTGGGAGACCCAGACCCGCGTATTCTTTGGATGCTTGCAGTTGGCAGAATTTCACTCTAGTTCTTTTATGTCAGTAGGATGTAGGCTGTTGATCATAGAGAAGAATTTTTGGGGAACGTGTTGCAAAATATATAGAACCTTTGGTAGAATAAAGATTTTTATTACATTTATTTTTCCTATTAGATTTATTGGCAGCACTTTCCAGTGTTGTAGTTTATTCTTAATGAATTTGATTAGTGGAGAGATGTTGAGGTTGTGGAATTCTGATGGTGATTTGGTGATATAGATCCCAAGGTATTTGAAGGATGTAGTGATCGGTATTGAATTGCAGTTTGTATTTGTGTCACAGCATTGTCATCTATGGGGTACAGATATGATTAGTCCCAATTGATATACAGTCCAGATTTTGGGCTAAAGTAGTTTATAGTTTGTATTGTTGCCTGCAGGGATTCATCTGTTGTATCTTAGTAAATAATCATGTCATCAGCGTACAATTCTATTTTTTCCCTTGTATAAGCCTTAATCCTTTAATATTTGTATGTGATTTGATTCTGTATGCTAAGACTTCGATAGCCAGGGCGAATAAGAATGGTGAGATAGAGCATCCTTGCCTGGTACCACGGTGGAGCTGAAATGGTTCAGATGTGGCTCCTTGCACTGTAATTCTGGCTGTGGGTGAGGTGTATAATAGTCGGATCTAGGCTATGAACGTTTGTCTGAATCCTAAACCCTTTAAGAACTTCCCATAAATACATCCACTCAATCGACTCAAACGATTTCCTAGCGATTTCCTAGCGCCAATATTGTCGTGGTCTATTTGGGTTTGAATTATAGTCCTTCTAATATTTATAGAGGTAAATTTATTGGGTATGAAGCCCTTTTGTCGACAATTAGCAATGTGATGACTCTTTGCAATCTATTTGCTAAAATTTTTGCCAGTATTTGCATTCTTGCACTTCTTATTACATCTTTTACACTTCATATAGGCCTGTTCTGTTCCCACTGATTTTAAAATTCATTTTCCATTTACCCTGAGCATTAAGCCACACAAGAGCAGACCTCATTTTTTTACATAACAAATTTGGCTCTCCCCTCTACATATCACTGCACCTTGGTGCAGTGAGGCTCAAGTGAGCGCGATTCAGACCAAATATTAAATTAGAAGTTAATTGACATAATGACTCACTTACTGTGTATCGAACCAGTGTGCGCTATACCCTATATACTGTAATTGCTAATTTTTTTTACACTTGTTCCCTCAAGGTATAAATGAACACCCTTTTAAACACAGTCCAATTCTATTCAGTATCCTTACCAAAGAACAAATCCCCCAGTCTATGAGCAAGAGTGATCCCTTTAAAAGCATAAAAATAAAATCCTAAAGTTAAAAGATTTTGTTAACCTAATACACTTTTGTTTTTTACAACCTATATTAAATGACCCTATATCATGGTCACTTTCCCCTATTATCTTCATCTCCATAATGAGCTCCGGGTTAGGAACTGTAAACTTACTTACTGTGAACTGTAAGAGATAAGAGTGAAAAAAATGAGCATCAAGTATTTAGCAGACAGTTGCACATTTCTTAGGCTGGGTACACACCAGCCAATATTTTTATTTTTTCGGCCAAAAATATTGGCTGGTGTGGGGCGGACGGCCATGACCGACATTGATCGTTCATTCGCCCAAATCGGCCGAACGAACGATCGGACGTGTCTGTAAATTCCGATCGATCGTGCAGTTTCCTATGGGACCGCACAATCGATCGCTCACAAATTCGGCCACTGACGAATTTGTCACGACAGACGGACATTTGTCCCAGTCGAGACAAAAAGTCCCTCCATGTGTACCCAGCCTTAGATTTAAATATTCTTTCTTTATATGTAACTTATCTATTTGTCCAAAACTTAATTAGTTTATCAGAGAAGCACTTAAGAAATGGTGATAGCCTTGTACATAGTTACTGTACATCTTGTTATCTTGTGTATAAAAAAATGTAAATCAAATTTAAAACATGCAACTAATCTAACAAGTATATTCATGATTGCATAGTGGCTAAGAGGTGTACAATGCTGTTTTGACACCTTACTCTGGGCATTCCTATAACACCTCTTAGCCACTATGCAATCACGCCCTTAACACCTGGCTGTGATATGCTAATTGGGATTTTCCAGGGTACATAATTGCCACAGATTCTTGTACAAGTCATTCTGAATTGAGAAAGCCAGTGACTAGCGAAACGTCTTCAAGAACAAAACTTCAAGTCCAGTTGATCTAATTGAATACAAAAGATATACCATGACCTGGATGAATGAGAACCTTCACAAGCATATTTCCTAAAGGGTAATAGTTTGAAATCTAAAATACATATGACTAACCTGAAATCCTGCACAATGTCCTGTTTCCCCTGTTTCTGCTTCCTGGTTCTTCCAGTTAGCAACTGTCAGTTATGGATTTGGCAGTTGACATCACAGCCAATGACTGAATATTAATCCCCTGTCTGCCTCTTCTGAGCATGCCCAGGCTCAGTACAGGTTTCTAAATTGCTCAGTTTCCATGAGGCATCCAGAAACATAGCAGGCATACAGTAATTAATTCATAGGACAAATTATGATATATCAACATATTTTAAAGAGGCTATTCTTTCTAAAAGATGTTTTCATGAGGGTGGAGTTGTCCTTTAAGCTTTCATATGGGCCAGGCATAATAGAAAAAAACTATTTATTTTTTTTGAGTATTGGAGACTTATACTTTTTTCTGTTACAAGATTATTTGATCACTAAATTGCTGCCACTTCACTTAAGTGTTCTCTATAATAACCCACACAACTGTCCTTTAGCAATCTTTACATTGGATCAATGTTACCTTCAAAAGCAAGTTAATACTTTGGTTTTTACCTGTTCTATATAAAATTTCTATTACTGATTAAAAGGTAGACACACTTGAAGTTTCTGTATTTTTATAATTAAAGTATTCTTACTCTTAAGCATAACTTCCTGAATTTTATTATTGCTTTTGCAATGGACCATAAAAACTTTTTAAAAAATGTACACATTACTAGATCTTTGTCCAATGTTTTTCTTAGCCATACTGAAATGTCCATTTGCAATTTTTAAAAGATTAAGTAGAATGGTTTAAAGGGATGACCATCCAAACATGGATTGAAGTCGGGCTGTAGAAACAGTGGGCTATATTTATAAAGACTTTAACGATCGGTATCGTAAATTTACGATCGTTGAACCGATCGGAGATTAACGAACGGTTTAACGATCGTAAATTTATGATACTGATCATAAATTTACGATCCCCATAGAATACCATTGCGGTAGTTTACTAACGCACGGTATTCTACAATTGAACGTTCGTTAATTAACGAACATTCGGTCGTAAATGTGTGAACGTGAATTAACTAACCCGCGGTATCGCTAAAAAGTGATACCGCGGGTTTATAAATATTGCCCAGTGCTTGCTTTATTTCCAAAAATCAAGGCTGCAGTTAAAGGGTAATTACATTCACCAAGTCACCTCCCCCTCCTATTTAATGTACATATTTGAAATTTAATTGGTTGAAAATACTGCTGAAATTTCAGCGTTAAAACAAACAAACTTTGACCAGTAAAACCAGACTTATGGTGGCCATAGATGCTACAATCCTGCGGGTCTTACGATCTTACGATTGCTGGTCGGCTGCAAATTTTCAACTGGCTCAATGGGGAAAATCGTTGGCCGATCATCAATACACGATCCGACAATTGTACGATATTGGGATATCCCTATATAGTACAACCAGGATATTAGCGTTTACAGTATGGCCACCATTGAATGCTGTAATCTCTACAGCAATTAATCAAATGTAAGTTAACTGTGGTATCCCAGCATGTATGAACTATGAGCCCTATGTAGTGTAGCAAGATAAAAAGTTTGAGTTATAAAGCCTGCAGAAATAAATGCATACAGAAATAAATACTTGTCATCCTATTATCCAATTATCTGAGCAAATATGAAAAAACAAGGCGCTTTACATTTGCTATATCTGTTTGTCTAGCTAAAGCACAGAACTTTTGTTCTTGCAGATGTTAGTACTTAGTGCAGTATAGTGAAAATCATAGGCTTTCCACCTTATAATTTTAGTTTCCTGCAACAATAAAGATTTCGAGCAATTGCTAGGACCTGATTGAAATATCCTGTTTATGGTAAAGGAAATTACTGAAATCTGTTTTGATGATCAGGAGAGTGAAGGTAACATTAACATCAGTGACTGTTTTTTTAATATAATAAAAAAAATGAAATAAACGCAATAAGAGTACTTTAAGTTTTTTTTCAACAATTAAAGTACCAGAAGAACTGTAATGAGATGTGGACCATTAAACCACTTCAGTTAGGCAGATGGTTACTTTACAAAGCATTCACTGATGGGGAATTTATGCAAAAATGACTGTGCTGGGGAATCAATGAGCAGATCACTTTACAGCAGTTATTTTGCACGTCTACTGTTTGCTCACTCTCCATATTGAACATGGGATACAGTCACATGGATTCATTACTCAAACCAGAATTTTAGATGATTTATTTGTGCAGTATTAACTACTTACATGATACAGGTGAAAGGGCACACAGTCAGGGAGATTCAATAAAAGTTCTTATCGTTTAAAATGGGGCTAATTTTGCCCCAACCAATCAGATGATAGCTTTCAAATGTTAAATAAGATCTGATTGGTTAGGGCAAAATTAGCACCATTTTAAGCAATAAGAACTTTTATTAAATAACCCTGAGTAATTCTAACAAGGACAGAACTAGGAATAGAATGAATGCAGTTGGTTAAAATTATTTAATAATTTTTAGTTAAAGTGCTTTTGCTTTTAAAGGGCTGCTGTGCCCCAGTGGCAGGGTGCACAGCATTTCCTTCTATTAGAAGTCTATGGTGGTGTATTCCCAATGGCGACAGCAAACCGACATAGTAATGAGAGGGGATAGGCGTCAGGGGTGGAGACTTTCTGTTCCAGGAGACAGCAGCCCTTGAAGTGCTTCTGTGCTTTTGTTATAATATAAAAACATCAATTCAAAAAGGTTGATTTATGATCTATATACTGTTTGTATATACTGTATACATTTGCTTGTTACACATACAGTGTAATGACTACCCCAAAGTGCCAATAGGAATGAACAATGACAAGAGTAAAAAGATGAGTCAAATACTGCCTTCCCAAGACTCTTTACAAATATTTCATGCTTTAGTGCTTTATTCTGCTTGTGAAGGATCTCATTCATCCAGATCATGGTATATCTGTTGTATTCAGTTAGATCAACTGGACTTGAAGTTTAGTTCTTGTAGACTTTTCGCTAGTCATCCGACTGGCTTTCTCAATTCAGAATGACTTGTGTAAGAATCTGTGGCAATTATGTGCCCTGGAAAATCCCAATTAACATATCACAGCCAGGTGTTAGGGACCTTCTGAATGCAAGGCGTGGTTGCATTGTGGCTAAGAGGTGTTAAAGGATCTTCCCAGGGTAAGGTGTCAAAACAGCGTAGTACATGGAAGACAGTTAAAAAAGGATAAAGCCATTGATCGAGCAATGTATCATCGCCTCTACCATGGTAAGGCACATCCATGCATATATGGTCTCCCAAAGATACACAAGGAAGGGGCACCACTAAGACCTATAGTCAGCAGCATCAACTCTGTCACATACAAATTGGCAAAATACCTAGCTAACATCTTAGGGCCATTAGTTGGAAGTTCTAAGCATCACAACCAGAACTCCTAGGATTTCACCAACAAGATTAAAGATATAATACTTAGTGCAGAAGAAACTATAGTGTCCTGTGATGTGACATCTCTTTTCACCTGTATACCCACCAAGGAAGCGGTTGACATGGTGAGAAAACGGCTAGGCCAAGACAGCACCCTTACCAGCAGAACTGATCTTAACCCAGAACAGGTGTGTTCCCTACTGAATTTGTGCCTGAATACCACCTATTTCAAATACAGGGATAAGTAAAAACATGGATGTGCTATGGGATCTCCCGTTTCACCCATTGTGGCCAACCTTTACATGGAGGTAATGGAAAAACAAGCGCTTAATAGAACCTATAGAGGTTCAAGAATAACATGCTAGGTTCATATTTATTAGTATTTACCACAGCAAGTTCCAGTTTTACAATCACTATGAGGTTAGGACTTGGTAGCACAAAATACTGATTGAATATATATGTTAGGGAGAAGTGTGGATAGAGGAGCTAAAAGCTCCCCACAGAGTATAAAATGAAATAGAGCCTAATCTGTTGTATTCAGTTAGATTAACTGGACTTGAAGTTTAGTTAGACATTTTGCTAGTCATCCAACTGGCTTCCTCAATTCAGAATGACTTGAACAATTGGGACTTTTTAGGGTACATCATTTCCAACATATTCTTGTACAAGTCATTCTGAATAGAGAAATCCAGTCGGATGACTAGCGAAACGTCTTCAAGAACTAAACTTTAAGTCCAGTTGAACTAACTGAATTCAACAGATAAGGCTCTATTTCCTTTTATACTCTGTGGGGAGCTTTTAGCTCCTCTATCACTAACAAACATTTAAACATGCACTCAGCACCCCCCAAAACTCCCATATTTCAGTTGCTTACCTATCTTCTCAGCACTCCTGAGTGAACAAAACTTGAAGTCTGCTGGTCCATATTCTGCTTTCTCGTTACTGTTCCGGCAGCGGCAAAGCAGACTTCAAGGTAAGCTGTCTTTTCTATAGAATGTAAATTTTGCTAAAATGGGATTTCGTTTGGGAGGTAAACATGACCTTTAAAGATTTTAATATATATAAATGACAAAGTAATATATATAATACAGTATATGCAAAATATAGTATACATATATATAGTGTATGATATAGTAAGGAAAAATAATTGGGTGTATTTAATTGTATATTTATCAATAATTTATCCATAAAAATAAAAGTATGTAAATATAATAAAATAATAGATTTATCTACAGTATAAATATTACTCAATACATTTTTAGTATTATTATTATACAGAATAAATTACCACAATATATTTATAGTAAAAATAATATTTAAGATAAACCAATAATAACTAAATAATATAAATATATTAACTGAGCATACCTTAAAAATATATATAAATTATATATACTGGTTGATTATCTTAAATACATTAGCTTTTCTTTATCGTAGCTTACATTTAAATGAGACAAGAAAAATCCTCTGTATGTCTAATAAGTGATTTTTAGCAAAAATAATTACACATAAAATGTCCAAATAATCACAATAATTCACATATACACATCTAATCAAAACTACCGGTAGTTGCCATGTGGGGTGTAATATAAGAAGTAGAAAAATACCACAGTCAAAAGGTATAAATATGTTATTGGTGCTCCAATGATTTGAAATGCATTGCAACTCTCTGCTTTATAAAAACAATACAATATATGATGTAAAGTGTAAAAATAAGAAACTATACACAAAAGCAAAGTGCAACAAAATATATAAAGCACCCAGGATAAATAAATAATGCAAATAAATGATATTTAACTTTTTTTGCAGTTAGCTTTACAAAAAAAAAAATTTAATGCTGAGTAGGACATTTATCTTTTTAATCAAAGATTGTTAATTACAAGTGATTATATTATATTCATTTAAAATTGGGTAGCTTTAGCTGTAGGAGTTAGTCCATGGCCTTTCTAAAAACCACTGATTGCTTTTCCCTCAACAAAATGTATTTTGAGGACAGAGGGTTAGGACATGATTAAAAGAATAAAGTCTAGAAATTGGAAGTTGTGTGCTGTACATTTAAGGAGCATGTGAGCTGTAATGACTTTGAGAGTAACGACCAATTCTGCCAAGAATGAACTTGATTTGTTTGTGCTGTCCCTGAGGATGCGTGACAAATCAGTTGTAGCTTGTTCCTTCTGTGGCAGCCAGAATACAGGATGGGAAAAAACGATGAGCTTTTTAGCAACTACCCATGAGAAAAGACGTAAAATACAGATCAGACTCAGGTGCAGTACAGTAAGTCAAGCAGAAGAAAACTGTTTGTTAATGGGGGTTTTGAATAATTCACATCGCATAGTGATGGATGGATAAGAATTCAACCTGGGATCAGCAGATTTATTCCTTATATAGTTTAAAATGATTTGCTTGGAAGATTCATTAACTTTTGCATTGACTGGTTGTTATAGAAGTTGTGACACTTCCTGCAAAAAGCCAAAAGGATGCATATGCATATATGATGGATTGCATATGCCATACAGAGCTATAAGATTTAAAGCAGATACAGTATAAAGAAATATAAATAGTAGCGCGTGATCTATATACATAATGATACAATAATATATTTTCCATAATGTGTTTTCAGTGGTGACAATCTGTTATCCAAAACAAAATATGTGGTTGGAGATCCAGAAGAAAATAAAGTCTTTTTATGATCCATACATTTGATCATTCCTGTATAGGTGCTGTTTTCCCAACTGTAAAGCCGTAATTGCTAATTGCAAAAACAAAATGCACATGGGAATGGCAAAGCATATTGTAGTCTTCCCAGGTGGGATTTTTTTTTAGACTGGCAATTTAAAACGTAAATTAGAATATTTATAGAATTCTTAAAACTGCTGTAAAAGTAAATCTGTGCCCAGATTTTTTTTTACTGAGATTGCTTTACCTGCTGCAAATAGATAAATATAGGATTCCCTTCCAAACTGGCATATGCCCAGTTTAGTGCTGCCACCTCATTTGATTCATCCATATGTCTCTGCATTAATTGATTAAATAAGTAAAAAAAAACATTTATCTCCTCACAACGGGAGTAGTTAGTGATATGTACAAGTAGTGTTAAATAAACACAAATGTATTATAGAGCTTGGACGTTTTGCAAAAACCTGTTGTATAGAGCCAGTAGTAAAAGGAAAGTTTGTTTCCCATTGGAAAGTCAGTTTTCCCATTTAAGTATGTGCATAAGTATTGTGCAGAACCTTTCTTTTCAAATTGTATTTATGCATGTTATGTATCTATTTATACTGTACATAGGTATAGTTTTATTTATATAGTGCCAATTGGTGAATTGATACAAAAAGTCATACAAAGGGGACAAATAAATAAATACATACACAAACCTTTATATAATTGAAAGGGAATTGCCACCAAAAAAGATGAGTTTTTATTTCAGTTGAATTGAAGAATGGGAGGTATGGGGGCTATGTCTTACCTCCCGTTCTACAGTTAAACCATCAGGAACAGGCAGGGAACATAAGAAACTTACCCATTTCCTCTTACAGGTGCTGACCTTATTCACACTCCCATAAGCTGGGTACACACAGTAAGGATAAAGCGCCGTAGTTCGGATCAATTCTAGGAACTTTATTTATATTAATTTTATCTAATTGTTTCTGTATCATGTCCACTGTCAGCCAGGGTGAATATCCTACTATTATACAATTTTTATTACTAAAGTATCTGCTTTAAGACTGGGGTTCTCTATGTACAGAAGGGAAAAACTGGTCTAGCTTATTTGCATTCTTGGCATCTTCTAGCCATGTTATTTAATGGTTCTACATTCTCTGCCCTCATCTTTTTACTCCTGATAAGCTTAAACACATTTTGGGGTTAGTCTTGCTTTGTTCAGCTATTCATATTCATTTTAGGTGTGGACCTATTTTTTTTTAACATTTGCTTAACGACACACAAAAGAAACATTATGTGGTTAATATATATGTCTTCCAGTTTATTTGGACATTTTTTACATTTTACTTTATAATAAATATTAAACAATATGGAATATAATTTACATTTTTATTTAAAAGCAGTGGCTCTCACTGCAAGTGGTCCTACCATGTTTCTCCAAGGGTGTGCCAGGGGACACTGGTGTGAGCCAGAGGTGTGTCTCAGAATTTGGTAGTGGAAATATTTTTAACAGTAACTCACATTTTGGTTATTTTGTACTCTAAAAATATATAATGATAAAATTTCAACGCAATTAATGTATTGTCACTTTACACTACGTTAATGTGAATACAATATACACTGTAAAATGCTAAAATTTGGATAACTGCAGTTTTAAGTCCAGCATTAAGAACTCTAGTGTGCCTCAATAAAGCTTTGCATTGGGTTCGAGAACCACTGGCTTAAGGGACACCATGCGGCAAATGCAAATAACTTGCCACTAACTATAGCTTAGCAACATGAGCTACAGTACAGCACATGCTTTGAAGTGACAACTGTCTTGTCATAGCCTGCCATAGTATACAGAGAGTCTGTGATAACCACTACAATGATCCTAGTAGCTGCTTTATCTGTCTTTGGTTTATAAATGCAGGTCAGATGTTTTCTTTTCTTTTAAGACATTTATAAAAATGTATCTGTTATTTTGTAAACTAAGGAAGAGTAGGTTTTTATGTTTTTTTTATAACAGACTGATTCATATGAAGGCTGCAGATGTATTCATGGAATTGATGGGCACAGTCATCTTTAAGATAATCATAAAAAATATATGAGGTTGCCAAAGGTCATGTACATGGAGGAGGTAAAGGACTTTTATGCAGATGTAACCTGTGTCTCCACGTCATCAGATGTGTCAATTTTAGATTTTCCGCAACAATGATTCTGCAACATTGATATAAAATGCCCCAGGCAACAACCTGATTATCTGACAGACAAACTTTTTTTTTCTTTCTTTCATGCATTTTTCAGTAGATTGGGTAGATCTTTAAGATTATATTTATTATGTGCCGCACAGCACAACGTGTAATAGAAATGGCGAGGCTTATATTGCTTGAGAAGAAGTTACAAGACGTTCCGAAGCTATAATTAAAAGCCTTACAATACTACATCTCCTCAAACAATAGCACCTACATGCTTAGCGATTTCTTTGAGGCTAGTTCAGCTCCATACAAAGCCTCCCTGCTAGCCCATAGATACACACAGAAATGCACTAATGATGTCCTAATAGGAGTGGGAATCATCTTCTCAGGAAGGGTGTACATTATATGAATATGGAATAAAATAAACATTCAGGTTTTGCGTGAGCTGGGATGTGGCTTTTTGTGTGATCCCGGGATGAGGCTAATGGATTCGTGTATCTGTGAAGCAAGCTTTTTTCTGTAGAATAATAATCATGATGTCATACCTCCTTTGGCATTTACACAATTAAACACAGTTTACTTAAAGGAATCCATGTGTGGATCTTAATATCCATTTAACAGGTAGAGTAAGAAATGCGAATATATAAATTAATGCTCAAATTTAGGACCTAAAGATTACAGTGTTTATTTACCGTATTTTCAAAAAATTTTTTTAAATATAGCAAGCAGATTCAAGAATCCAAAGAGTTGGAGATTGTTAGATATCTGTTCCATAGACTTATAAAACAACTAGCTAAAAGGCTTTTGTCCATTACATATAGGTATAATTATTTTCTATTCAGATGTAATAAATAATACAATATGAGCCAATTCTCTTCATGCCGACTTACAACACCCTCAGGTTGTGGATAGAAGAGTTTCAATATAGCTGATAGCTGTTCTTAAATAGTACGTGGGGGTAAAATTCACCCAGAGCCACACAGCCTCTGGTGAAGCTCTTCTGGGACAGAGCACCAGCAGCTCTGGGTAAATCTCCACAATTTCATTGACCAATTGTCTCATCTTACTGAATGATATAGTCCAAAAGAAAATTTTGTTTTTAGGTTTTATAAAATGTTTAGTTGAAACAAAACAAAAATATGTTAAAATTATTATTTAATTCCTGTCCTGCAGAAGATTAGAAGTAGACACGTTGCCTTGTGAGGGATTTAATCAGAGAATCATTAAAATGACTACTATATCTTCTATACAGAAGCCGTACAGTTAAGGGCTCATTATTCAGGTTGTGAAAATAAAATACAATAATAGAAAGAAAGACTGGAGAGGTACCTGAAGAAGAGATTGCACTGAAACTGAAAAATTGTGCATGCAGTATGTGAAATGGAGATATGAGTGTGTAGCTCATTGTGTTTATTTCGTATTAAAAAAGCTATTTGGTGGTTAGCGGCCTCGAGATTACAGCACCACAGATAGAAGACCATGGTGTGCATGGAGAGTTTTGCACTTTAAATCCTGTATTATCAGTCACATTAAGAGGAAAACAATGGGCCTGAAAATATACTAATGCCATTTCAGGGGTGCTGGTAACTAGAGATGTCCGAACTTCGCAAAATCCGGTCCGCTCGAGGATCCACGAATTTTCGAAAAAATTAGAAAATTCGAAAATCCGCAAGCGGACCCATTAAAACGAAAAAATCCTCGAAAATACGAGAAATCCTTGAAAATTTTCGAAAACGCGGTTCGGAAAAGTTCGGAAGGAAAACCGGAAAATCCGCAATATCCGCCGTTCGCGAACGAGGTAAATCCGACGCGGATTCGGGTTCGGATCCGCAAACTGGGCCATCACTACTGGTAACCTACTTATACTTCTTACACATCTTTACTTTGCAACCATCACTTTGCACCTGGTCCAATATACTATATTCCCATAAACAAAAAAGTGTGTTAGGCTTTACTAGCTTGTTGCTTTGGGCAAAAGAAAAGGCATTTCCAAGGCATACATTGCTTTGTGCTCTATAAATTAGCCCATGACTATCCTTTTAATATGGTTTAAAAACAAAGAAAGTAGCTTGGCAATTGTAACCAGTGTGAAAATGCTGATTATAGTTTTTTCCGTGACTTAGACACTGATTTTGATTTTGACTATTGGACGTTGATGTTTAAAAATGCATGATTTCCCCCAAAGTAAACAGCTTCCTCATTCAGACTGTGATGAATGGCAAGTTCAATACTTAACATTGATTGCCAATGGAAGTACAGTGCAAAAAAGCTTCTTTAAAGGGAGATTATTTGCAGAAATAATATTGTGTGCAGAACACATATTGAATAATTGGTTGTGTAATGACAGAAACCCTGAAACACAAGGAAGGCATAATTAACTTAAGAAAGTATTTGTCTTTTGTTTTATCAGTAAAATTTAGATATTAGTAAAAATATAGGAAATATATGAATAAAAGAACAGACCTAAACACATTATTTTACTGACACTCATTCCAAAACTGTTAAGAATAGAATAGAATTCCACAATGGAATATGGGTTTTTAGGCCTTTTCCTGACATGTCAGTAATGGACCAGGGAGAATACATCCATCCACTTGTACTTGAGGCATCAGCACCAGGATTACAAAGCACATTGAACTCCTTTACATTTTAAGAGGCCTGCTACTGAAATATATTTTGTCTCAATGTGTTACCCCATGTAAAATATAATCGTTGTGACAATATCGTTTAAGTTTATTGGGAAATTAAGTTCAATTTAATCTCACTCTTGTCATTATAATTATTGGCTGTAATAAAAATGAAGGATAAAAAAAGCAATTACAAGTGTATTAGCAATGCTGACACTGAGAGTGAAAGCAGTTTGGGATTATAAGCAAGCTATGAAAATTAGTATCATTAGTCCTACAAGGCAATGAGGTAGGGATGTCTTAAAGAGGTACTGAGGGAAATAAATTCATTTGATAGTTGAACTGTAATAAAAGTGGAAAGGCAAAGGTAAAACAGCAACAGGATACAATTAATATGCAGAAATATATTTATAATAGAGAATGCAGCTTCAGAAAACAAAATGTTTTTTTCCCCAAAATTATATTATCTGTTCAGTCATATTTATTACAGATAGAGTTAGGCAAAAAAAATCCCAGCTTGGGAGATGCTTCATGGGTGAGGCTTGGGGCTGGGTTTAACCCCCCCATTAAACGAGAAGGAGCCTGGCTGGTATTTTGAAATATGCTTTACCAACAAATCCATAGAGTGCAGATTGGGCTTGGGAAAAACTAGTGGCTATCCTACATAAAGGAACATTTAGCTGAATTTTTTTTTTACAGGTTTTACACCTTTTATAAATAAGTAGTAGTATGTAAGAAGAGGGCAGATCATTTTACAATGAAGTGACTGCACTGCTTTAACCATGCATGTATAAACATGCAATCATGTTGGGGAAATATCTATAGTTATTGCAAGCCTTAACATTAGCTTAAATTGTATTATGCTTTTCCATATCCACATTCCTACCTGTCTGCATGTCTTTATTTTAAACTAGACAATTAATTCTAGGAAAGAATAATGAAAAAAAAACTTATTTTTGTGGAAGAGCTTACTCTCCAGATCTGTAGGCTGGAAGAAAAAGTAGGACGGTGGCTGTTTTTCCCCCCCATGAATTAGATGGCCTTGATTGATCCTGAGTAAAACTCAGTTGTTATTGGGGTTACCACATTGCCAGGGAAGAAAAAATAATGGCCTTAGGGCAAAGCTTCATGGTTAGGCCTCAAAACCTTTTAAATTATTAGCAGTCAGACTGATATTTGTAGTAAAATACTCACCAGGTGGCAACCCTGTTTCTTTTTCATTGGTTAACAAAGTACATACCCACCAGGAGTGTATAAAAATAAATTGTTAACATTCAAATTATGCAGAAATAATAAACACTGCTATTTTATAGTTAAATTCATTTGAATTCTAGCTAGTTAGTACTGCAATCGTTCTTTACAAATGTACAGTAAATACAAAAAAGCATTATTTCTTTTTTTTATACATACAATATATCTTTTCTATTGTCCCTTCCCCTGCTAAGAAGCCAGTTTTTCCTACAGTTTTGTGAATGTTAGAAAATGCTAGTTTATTTCCTAGTTAATGGCTAATAACTGTAAATGCTGGCATTACCAATATTTAATTGTCATTTTTATTCACCTACAACCCACTTGGAACTACACCCATGGGCAAATTTGATCAAGGTAGAAGGGGCATCCTGACAAAGAATAGTAAAGGTCTATCAGTGTTTGCCCATTTTGTAAACACACTGTCATAAAATATGTAATTCCCAAATATTCTATACCCTTTATTACTAACAAAAAAAGTAACATTTTACAATGATCATCCCCCTTCTAAATCACTTTAAACTTTGTGCAAGTAGATCTCTGTTTAGGTTGATAGATTTGTACATTTTTCACAGTAGTAGGGGTCTGGATGGTTGCTCTTATGTGACAGTGTATGGACTGGGGATCATATGAGAGCATGGCTTTTATTGTAAAAATAATGCATAAATGCTGAAATTTTGCCATGTTGGTATTATTTTTTTTAAAAAAATCCCTGAGGTTTTGACTGTTTTTTGTGTACTGACTGATTTTTTGCCAGGAAAGTATAAAAAAAAATTATCAGAAATACTGTGATATGTGCTGTATAGTCATTTCTTACAGTACCGTATATACTCGAGTATAAGTCGATCCGAGTATAAGCCAAGGTACATATTTTTACCTTTTTTACCCGAGTCAACCAGTAAAACTGATTGACTCGAGTATAAGCCGAGGGTAGAAATTATGACCACTACTGCCTTCTGATTCAGTATTGTTTAGTGGCTTAAGTTGCCCTTTAAATGGACAGCAGAATTCCCATGCATTAATCCCATACATAATAGCAAAATCCAGTACCAGTAACCCCCAATTCCTTGGCACTTCAGATGTTTGGAAACTACAACTCCCAGCATGCTTTGTTTGCTGGGAGTTGTAGTTTCTAAACATGTGGAGTGGCAAGGTTCAATAAACTTTTAATTAAGCTTACCATCATTTACAATTCTACTGACCCCCATATAGTAAAGGGCACTCTGACCCCAATAGTTAAAAATGTCACCTGAGAGTTGTAGTTTCTAGCTGTCATTTGCATTGAACTAGCAGCCATTTTTTGCCCCAAACTGATGAGAAGTGACAGTGTTGAGTGTCCAGCAGCCAGACTACAGGAAGCAGGAAGGAGTGTAAAGGCAGATCAGCTCCTGTAACTTTATATGCAGGTGAAGGATTTTTTAATACCTACTGGTTACTATCTGCAATTGCAGCGTTTGGATCTAAATTCGGACTTAAAGGACAACTCCACCCTCATAAGAACATCTTTTAAAAAGAATGGCCTATAAAAACCTTTTAGGGTTTTAGGGGGTGATTTACCTGTATGTAAGTTTTTATTTTGGGGCTGGACTTGCCCTTTAAGCCGAGGTTAGGTTTTCAGGCTAATTTTAAAGCATGAAAATCTCGGCTTATACTCGAGTATATACAGTATTTTTAAAATTCCTCCTGCTTTACATTAACATGCCCTGGATATGTTCCGGCTTTGTTCATAAGCTATGCTGTTTTACACCTTACTTCAAAAGCTATACTGTTCTCGGTTTACATAAAAATTGATGCTGAAATTTATTTCATTGCTTGCACTGTGCTATTTCCAAAAGTCTTTGGAAATATTGCAGGTAGTGCAA
The DNA here is from genome assembly GCA_019447015.1 of Hymenochirus boettgeri. Classification (NCBI taxonomy): domain Eukaryota; kingdom Metazoa; phylum Chordata; class Amphibia; order Anura; family Pipidae; genus Hymenochirus; species Hymenochirus boettgeri. The sequence continues at coordinate 139,219,059 of CM033473.1, forward strand.
AATAAGTAGAAAAAAACTTGCTAACACCATATTACATTGGTTTGTATGGGTTTTGCACTTATTTTCCCCTTAGCATGGGATATTGCATCTCCTTGAATGTTTTTCAAATTCAAAGTACATTTTCCAGGGAGGTAAGAATTCTTACTCTTACCTACCTGGGTGGTTGAGTGGTGAGTGGTGAGCTGTCAAATTTCCACTTGTGCCATGGCTGACAACTCACTGCTCTTTTCTTTGTGTATGCATGACAATCTCTTCGTAACATTAAAAATTGGGATAGATAGTCATGATTCGTGTGGGGACCTGCAGCCGCAGCTTACTGCTACTGATTGCAACCACGAGAAAGGTACAAATAGGCTTTCCTGCCTGCCTGCCTGGGAAATGTACTTTGATTTATGAAAAAACAATATTTTTCACTAGAGTTGACTTTTAAGAATAATTGATAGTGAAAAAATATTATCTGTCTTTCATTCACAGAACAGCCAACACACAGATTTTCTTCATTACTACTTAGCAGCTTCTGACTATAGATCTGTCATGTCTGCTCTAATTACTATTTTCCTTCAGATTTAAGCTTAACCTAGTCTAGCAGCATATTCCTTAATAAAGCACATGTGTTGTCTGTCTTCTGACATCAATAATTTAATAAGTAATATTCATACTTTAATAGATCATATACGTTTTTAAACTCATTATTTGGTTTTCATTTTTTTAATTGGCTAAATTGAATTTATGTTTTAAATATTTTACAGTCTTTGACAATATACAGCAGAACAAATGTAGATGTAATCACCAAGGAAAGCAGGGATTTTGCCTTAAATGCATACTGTATATATTAATTTGGGGTTATATTGTATGCAAAAGGAATATTGTATAAATAATATTAGTTTCACCTTTTCATTTAATTTCCCATAGAAAGCTAACAATAGAGCATATCACAGTCACCTGCTAGGCTACTTTAATGCCCTGTGAATCCTCGAGTATACTTCCAGTCCTAAAATCCCAATCTTCGCTGATATCTTTGCCTATAGACAAGCCCCTGTTTGCTGTGATGCAGGATTTGCCTCACCAGACATGGTTGCACCCAAACAGGGATTGCGAGATATCAGTGCCGAGGCTAATTATACCCAATAAGCCCAGAGCACCAAGAACAAAACGGAATAAGGATGGTCAGACAGTCCAAGTCAACAACAATATCAGGAAAACAGGTACACAGGATTAAGACATAGACTAGGTCAGAGACAAAGCCAGTAGTCAAACATGGTAGGTCAGTCAGCCAAGCATGGTACTAGGTATTAGATGAAATCAGAGTTGAAGGGCAGGCAGAGGTCGGTTCAGGCAGCAAGTATCGTAGAAGAATCGGTAACAGGAAATCACACTACGAGCAGGAAGGAAAGTCAAACACTATTACGGGCAGTGTGAGACAGATGGGTTTTCATATAAAGCAATTCTTTACCAGTTTGAAGAAAAAACCCAACAAACCATATATGTTTTGAAAGTGCACATATTCACTTACGTAGATTTGCCATGATTTTTGTCTACGGTCCAGATGTCTGGCCGCAAAATTTGGGAAATTGATGTGCTTCAAAGATTTCTGAAAAAATAATGGGGGAAAAATTATTTCAAAAATCACAGTCAAAAATTTTTCAAAGCCTTCTAAATAGTGTAGACCAACATTTGTGAGCAAAGCATCTACTTTTTTGATAGAATGTTTGCAGTGTTACTTCACGGGGAAGAGAAATAAAGTCATCCAGGATGTGCAGTTCTCCACTTTCAGATTAAAATCACCAAATTGCACTTTACTTAGATATCTTCAGGACTTTTGCTCAAAGCCATCATTTACCTTTCAAACATCCCACAAACCCTATATTTTCTTTAAGTACATCAATACGCAGAAGGCTTTCTCCTACTCTCTTGCTTAACACTTAAGTTTCTGCAACATAACTGAAAAACTCATAAATAAAAACAACACTATAAACTAAAAATCATCAAGACCACTTATAATCCATGGATAAATAACCAATTTGAAAGGACTGCCTAATGTAATGGGAGGGAGGAAAGCATAAGAGAGAATACCAGCACTTAAAAATTTAAAATGGTGTGGTGTATTTTAAAGCAGTCCACAAAGCACAGAGCTGTCTTAAATTGATATTTGGGGCAATAACAGCATGAATCCTTTCTGTGGTTGGGCTACTACGCTGGCATATAGGTTGTTAATTTTGAAGATAGAAAAGAGAGAAGAAAAGTTAATGGGATGGAACTTTAAACAAAGGGAGATGGCACTGTTTTTATTTAAGTTATGGACATTATCACATCCTATGGTGTCCATATCTTTAAAAATCTGTCTATTTGGTCCCTTACCCTTGCTGTTAAGTTTTCCATAGATCTTAGGTCTGCTATGGATTGCAGCAAGTTTTCTTCTGTAGGGGTAGGGGGCGTTTTCAGAATTGGATGATCAGCCGTCTTGTGGCTACTTGAATATGTATACATAATTTAGTGGAGATTTTGGAAATACTCTTAAATGGGAGTCCCAAAATCCAGTGGATGGGTGTCATGGGGGTTTTATGTCCAAACAAATTTTGGTTTAATTTAGAGGCTTGTGATGTAGGGGCATTCCCATAGTATCTGTAGGAGGAAACCTTTTTCACCACACCCCCTCCAACATCTGTTTGATTGGTTTGGCCAGATTTTGTGGAGTTTTTCTGGGGTGTAATACCACTCCTGAAGTATTTTGTATGCATTTTTATTATAAACTGTGCATATGGAAGATTTGGACACCTGTTCCCATATAGTCTTCCATTGTTCAGAAGTTATTGGCCTATTTAGGAGTGATTCGCAGTGAGCCATATATTTGTGTTTAACATCTTGATCAGTAGTGGTTGGAGTGTTTAAAATATTGTAGATTTGGGAAATCAGATTTTTTTTTGTAGAAGGCCTTTTCTTGCTATATGTTCAAAGGGGTTTTTGGGAGGTAGGGATTGTCTTTTTATTTTAGATGATATGTAATGGCGGATTTGTAAATAAGAGTAGAACATATTGTTTGGGACTGCTTTTTGAGAGGATAATGTAGTGAATTTGTATAGTGTGCGAGTTATGGGATCTAATAAATCTTCTATTGTAGTGAGTTTAATTTTCTTCTGTTCTTTTATATGGAGAGAGTTTAAACTAGGGGAGAGTTCTGGGTTTCCGACTATGGGAGTTAAGGGGGATATGTCTGATACTAGGCTCTGTCATTTCAAGTTCCGCCTCCAGAAAGCTTTGGTTGTGTGCATGGAGTTTAGTAGATCCAAATTTGTGGTATTGGGTTAAGAGTCTATTGGTTCTAAAAGGATTGTTGCTGGGTGTATGTGGTAGGTCCAATCTTGTTCTATTTGAACCCAGAGGGCTCGAGGTGGGATGTTTTTAATAAAGTGCTTACCCACCAATCTGTCAACATTATTATTTGTTTCTTCTCTGTCTGGTTGCGCTTCATCACTTCCAAGTAACAAGACAGGAATAAGCTGCAGCTGGTACTGGATGAAGGTTAATTTAGGATCTGGTACAGCTGCCTTATAGAAAACAAATGAAGGTTGCAGCCTGAATTAAATGAATTGCAACCATTTTGTACCAGTACATACATTTTCTGTTAAACTTACAAAACTCTGCTTGGTCAATGCCACATATATGCGTATTGTAATATTTGATGCAGAGTGTTTTTCTTTTAGGTTGTCTATTACCACATTGCTACACCACACCGACTGTCTCATTATTTATGATGGTCAGGATAAAAACACCTTTTTTGTTAAAACATTTTAGAGCCAAGAGGTCACCACTTAACACAAATTGTTCGCCCCCTTTGGGAAAGTTTTTTCTTTTGGAGTTGACTGTTCCACAAGCAAGGGTATCCAAAGAGTTATAAGGCTCTGAAAAGTGCAATTCTACTAGTTTTTAAGTCAATGGGACAGCTGAAGGTGATCCCTTCTTTCATATATTTTTAAAAATTCAATGTACGGGTAAACTTACTGTGGATATATTGCCTGGTTGTAAGGTGAACTTTGAACAGTGGTAGCAATTCGTGTACAGATACATTTAGGATGGAGTGTAGACTTCTGAAAATCACTCAGGCAGGCTGTTAATCAGTGGCCTTATTTTATGGAACCTGTCATGACCAAGATGTACAGCAATAACATTATTGTTAAAATACAAAAATTGGCTTAACATTTGATACCACTTTCTTGCCATAATGACAGGGAAAACTGGTTACTGAAAATATAGATTTGGTGAACTCACAGAATTATTTTAGCTCACTGAGAGTGGTGGGTTGTCATGCCTGGGCACTTGCCTGGAAAGACAATGAATCATGGGAAATAAATTGTTGTAGAACACAATATCCTGTAGGATGGCCTTTGTTACAAATTATTGAAGAAGCCAACTGCAACTTTATTAACATTGACTCCAGGGACTGCATCAAATGGTGAAATTTCTGGGTAATACATATTAGGAGACCTCCATGCAGGGTGTCCTATAACTAATGTATAGTGTAGTATAGGCCCTATAGGATGCAGCCTCCTCTGCACTAAACCACCTCTTAAATATTATACTAATTAAATAAGTCAAACAAAAGCAAAAATGCAACTAAAAAAACCTAAACTATTGTAAAACCTGAACTTGGCAAGCTGTTATGAAGCTAAACTTGCAAAAGCAAAAATTAAATAAATGCTTCACCTAAAACCCTGGGCTTTGGCAAACTTGCAACAACAAAAAGTAAAAGTCCCTAACACCTAAAACTCTGGGTATACTGGGTGGAACCATGTGGTTAACTAAGGACAGAGATGATATGTATCCATGCCATACATGCATTTAGTATGCTGTAAAACAAAGGTAAGTTTAGTTGGAAACGTTTACCATTTTTTTTCTATGCCCCTCCAGAGCCTACCTTTCCTGCTTTAAAGTTGCTGACATCTTGAATCTGTATTGTTAAATGTGTAGCTCCGCCCCTCCGAGATTTCCTCTTTCCTCCATCTTCATTAGTCGCAAAAGGTATAGTATAGTATAGTATTTGAGGTTGAATAAAGACATAAGTCCATCCAGTTCAACCCATCTAGCAATATCCTCATTTCCTGCCTAACTGTTGATCCAGAGGAAGGCAAAAAAAAACCACCAAATTTATGAAGGGGGAAAAAATTCCTTCCTGACTCCAAGTGGCAATCGGAAATTTCCCTGGATCAACTCTACTTTATGTATCAATACCAGTAACTTGCAACATTCAGAAATTCATCCAGCTTTTTTTTTAAACTGACCAACGAACCTGCCATAACAACGTCCACTGGAAGACAGTTCCATAGCTTTACTGTTCTCACAGTGAAAAACCCTTTCCAAGCTTGAAGCCTAAACCATTTTTCTTCAAGTCTTAAGGGATGTCCTTGTGTCCTTTGACATGTTCTATTGGTGAACAATGCCCCAGATAGTTTATTGTATGGCCCGTTAATGTATTTATACACAGTAATCATATCCCCACGAAAGCGCCTTTTCTCCAGCGTACATAATATAAATAACTTTTCCAGTCTCTCTTCATATTCAAGTTCCCCCAATCCCCTTATTAATTTAGTTGCCCTTCTCTGAACCCTTTCCATTTCAAAGATGTCCTTTTTGTAAACAGGATTCCAAAATTGCACTACATATTCCAAATGAGGCCTTACCAATGCTTTGTAAAGAGGGAGAATTACATTTTCCTCCCTTGAATCCATACCTCTCTTTATACAAGACAATACCATGCTGGCTCTGGCTGTTGCCACCTGGCACTGCTTGCTACCTTTAAGTTTGTTATCCACCAAAACTCCAAGATCCCTTTCCAACAGGGATTCACTTAACACTGAGCCATTTATAGTATAAGTAGCACAAATAGTATAAGTCCAAAATGCATCACCTTACATTTATCAACATTGAATTTCATCTGCCACTTAGCAGCCCAATGTGACAATCTATCTAGATCCCCTTGCAACGATTGCATATCCTCTGAAGTTTTTAATGGTCGACAAAATTTTGTGTCGTCAGCAAACACAGAAACCTTGCTGACAATAGCCACTTCCAAATCATTAATAAATAGATTAAATAGAAGCGGCCCCAGCACAGAACCCTGTGGCACCCCACTTAGCACTTTAGTCCATAATGATGAAGCCCCATTAACAACTACTCTCTGCATCCTATTCATTTTCTATTCATGTACAAATTTTCATTTTCTATTCATGTATTTTCTATTCATGTACAAATGTGACTCCCCAGACCAACAGACCTTAGCTTATACATTAGTCGCCTATGGGGGACTGTATCAAAAGCCTTTGCAAAATCCAAGTAAACTACATCTACTGCTATGCCAGAGTCTAAATTTCTACTTACTTCCTCATAAAAGCCAAGCAAGTTAGTTTGACAAGATCTATTCCTCCTAAATCCATGCAGGTTACTACTTATAATGTCAGTCCTTGAAACATACTCTAGAACATGTTCCCTTATTAAACTTTCCAGGATCTTCCCCACCACTGAAGTTAAACTTACAGGCCTGTAATTACCCGGCTGTGAACGATAACCTTTTTTGAATATTGGAATAACATCAGCCTTTTTTTCAATCCAGAGGCATACCACCGAACATGAGGGAATCAGCAAAAATAAGAAACAATGGCCTAGATAAAACTGAACTTAGCTCCTTAAGTACCCGAGGATGTATTTTATCTGGTCCAGGAGATTTATTAATATTAACCTTCTTTAGTTCTTTCTGTACCATATCCTCGGTTAACCAAAGTGCACTTGAATCTTTTATACCATTATTGCTACTATACTCTATGATATCTGTACTTGGATCTTCTATAGTGTATATAGAGGGGAAAAAAATTATTCAAGACATTTGCTTTATTGCCATCCTCCGTAACTACCGTAACTTATCCCCATTAATTAATGGTGCCACATTCTCAGTCCTCATCTTCTTTCTATTAATATACTTAAAAAAATGTTTAGGCTTAATGATGCTTTGTTCAGCTATCCTAACTTCATTATTAATTTTAGCTAGTTTGATTGCTTTCTTACACTCCTTGTTACAGTTTTTATAATCCCTAAAGGCCCTTTCCGTTCCCTCTGCCTTAAAGGTTTTAAATGCCTTTTTCTTCCTTTCCATTTGCCTCTTTACATCAGAATTCAGCCACATGGGCGCGGATTTATTTTTTTTACATTTATTTCCCAAGGGTATAAATTTAGATGTGAACTGGCTTAAAATCCCTTTGAACACAGTCCACTTCTGTTCAGTACATTTACCTGATAATACATTATCCCAGTTGACATTTTGAAGAGCTGCTTTTAACCTGGGAAAATTTGCTTTCCTGAAATTAAATGTCTTTGTTAACCCAGTGCACTTTTCCTTTCGATAACAAAGTCCAAATGCCACTATTTCATGGTCACTATTCCCTAAGCCTCCAGTTACCTTTATATCTATAATGTGCTCCACAATGTTAGATATTACCAGATCCAACAGAGCTCCTTTTCTAGTAGGAACCTAAACCACCTGTGAGAGAAAATTATCCTGCAGCAAATTCAGGAACTCATCACCTTTTTCTGTGATGGCAATTCCACCACACCAATCAATGTCTGGTTTATTGAAGTCCCCCATAATGAGCACACTCCCCAAACTAGCAGCCCTTGCCAACTGCATATGAAGTTGACTCACCTCCTCTATGCTAGCATTTGGCGGCTTATAGCAGACACCAACAATTACATTACCCCCTTTCCTGTTGCCTAATTCCACCCATATTGCCTCCACTTTATCATCCATATCACCAGTTATCTCTTCTTTTAAATTTGGCTTCAATTCTTTTTTAACATAAACACATACTCCTCCCCTTTTCCTTTTTTTCTGTCCTGCCTAAACAAGGCATATCCTTCTATATTTACAGCCCAGTCGTGAGAACTGTTCAACCACGTTTCTGCTATACCTATTACATCATACTTTTCATTCAATGCCATCATTTCCAATTCACCCATTTTGTCAGCCAGGCTTCTCGCATTTGCAAACATACATTTTAGATTATGATCCTGTAATTTATTCGTACACTTTAATACACATGCCTCTCTATCCCCTATGCTAGCCCCACCCCCCTTTCCGCCCACCACTGACCTATCTACACCCTGCTTTCCTCCTGGGCTATCTATCCCAGTGAGACTGCTAATACCCTCCCCCCCAAACCTAGTTTAAAATCTCCTCCAACCCTCTAGCCAGCTTCTTCCCTAAAACAGCTGCACCGCCATCAGTTCTCAATAAACCCAAACCCTTCTTCCTTACACCACTCTCTTAGCCATGCATTAATGCTCCTAAGCTCCTGCTGTCTCCCTGGCTTAGCACGTGGCTGTGGAAGTATTTCTGAAAACACTACCCTGGAGGTCCTTGCTTTTATCTTGGCCCCTAGCTCTCGGAAATCATGTTTAAGGACCTCACCTTCTCCTCTAACTTTGTCATTTGTAATCTCCGTGGGTTCCGTGCGTGCACGCATGACAAGTATGGACATGTGAACGCGTCACAAGCATGGCACGGTGAGATGACACCACATCTATTTTAACTATAAATAGCTGAGAAATCAGTGTTTATTGCTGTCACTATGAATAACTGTAATAAAGCAAGAAAACTTTTGTTCTCCATTCAATATTTACAGTATGTATTATGGGGCACACTGTATACAATTAGGGAGATTCAATAAAAGTTTTTATTGTTAAACATGGTGCTAATTTTGCCCCAACCAATCAGATGTTAGCTTTCAAATGTTAATAAGATCTGATTGGTTGAGGCAAAATTAGCACCATGTTTAACGATAAGAACTTTTATTGAATCTCCCTGAATATATTTCCCTATTACAACTTATCTGACATCCCAGGTGTCATACAGTATAACTGTGCAGACAATTGCTGCAACATTCAAAATGATTATAAATGATATAAATTAATAATCTTAGTTGTATATTTTAAGCAAATATATACAAGTATAGAAGGTTTTTTTTCTTAGATAGGCCAGGGTGCACAGTAACTGGGCCACAGTTCATACATTGCCAGGTTAATTTAATGAATTGCAGGCTCCTAATTCAGCCAGAGGTGTCCTGATTTTTCCCAATACTGGAGAAGTTTCTTCTTTTAAAATATATTGAGTTAGGCTGCTGTAGTGCCGCCTTTACTAAAGTCTACATTTTTAACTTTTGTTTAGGTTTATGTTGAAGAATGGTCAACAGCAAAGGCAAAAAAAAACCAGAAGAGACTAATGTAGTAAAAGGTGCAAATGTCTACCTGTGCTATTTATCTGCAGCAACCAATCAAATGTTATCTAACTGCAGTAACCAAGTAAAAGCTGATCGGTTGGCACAAATTATTAGCATGGCCAAACTTTTGCACTTCTTATTGCATTGGTTCCAAAATAATCATAAAAATGCACAAATATCTAGGCAGCAAATATCTAGTGGAATGCTATTTTTTTTTGTAATCTGTGTATTTGTATATTGAATTGCACTATTGGACACCTTTATAGTGTGGCATTCTGTTTCTCTTTTATATTTTGCTTTCCAGTATTATACTGTTAATATTACCAATTTGACTGTATTTTTCTGTTATTTCATTAGTTTCAAGCATTTTAATTTTTACATACTATATATGTATGTATCTGTTCCTCCATAGGGGATATTGTTAATACAGTTTTGGCAGTAATTAAACAAACCAGCTTCATCAGCAATCTACTATAATAGAATCTGCTGATAAACAGAATAATTAGCATTTCTCCTGACTATAATAACAGTTTGGAGCATTTTACCTATCCGGTACACATATAATTAGTGACTCACGCAGCATACTGTAACTTTGATGTTTTAGCTGATTCAGAATTTCAACAAGAAAATCCAGCACTACATTCTTTCCTGTTCATTATTTTAATAAAAAAGTATTGGGTGTTCATCAAATAAAATATATCTTCAATACCTCGTATTTCTTGTATTTTCGAAATTACGAGAATTCTCGTATTTTTGGCACTACGTATTTTCGAAAATTTTCGAAATTACGAGGATGTCTCTTATTTTCGCAAATACGTGTTTTCAAAAAATTTCGAAATTACAAGATTTCCTGTAATTTTGAAAATTTTCGAAAATACGAGAAATTTCGTAATTTTGAGAATATTTTTCATTTTTACGGATTTTCGAATTTCCGAATTTTTTCGAAAATTTGCGGATCCTCGAGCGGACCGGATTTTGCGAAGTTCGGACATCTCTATTCAATACCACCCATGGACCATTGTTAAGTGCAGGACACTACTTCAGGGGCAAGTTTTTGGTTTTTGTACAAGTTTGAAATCATGCAGCCATTACAAGTCAAATATAGCTAATGTTTGTCATCATAGTGCATTAGAACAGTACAACATCAATGAAATTTGTTTCATTTATTTTTTATGTTAAACAAAAACTAAAATATATAAACAAATAATTCTGAACATTAATAGCACATTCAGACTTATGCAGCCCTCCTTTCTACTGAATAATGTCTCCAGTTCATTCAGGGTCATTTCTATTTTAGCTTTAGTTTTCTACGGTTTAGTTTAGTTTCTTTAGTTTTAGTTACAAGGCTTCAGGGATAGCTCTACAAATGTTTTTAAATGTATTAATAAAACAGTCAGTTCTCACTCACTATACTACTGCAGATTTAACATTGCATGACTAGGGATTGTATATGGCCTCTGAAGAAAAATGCATGACATCTTGTACTGGAAGTAACATCTTTATTTTTTGAGTTCAGATAAATATATATATCTGGTATAGTATCTTCCTCAAGGTGATTTTTCTCCATATTTTGCTTTGTTAGTTTCAGGCATTTAGGTCCTTACATAAACATTAACCTGTTATGCAGCTAAATTCTCTTCACTCCTTTCCATCTGCCCTTCAAAAGGTTTCCTCCTTCTCTCCAAGCTCTTTTACAAACTCGCACATTCACAGAGAAGGCAGCTAGGGGAAGAGCATTCAGTCATTGGCTGTGTTGTCAACTCAACTATGTGAAATATCTCTGCATATATTTTTTTTTGGATTAGAGATTTATCCTCAGTATCCCAGTTTTTCATTTGTTGTTTTCATTAATTACAAAAATAAGCTTTTCATTTCAAGTTCTACATTTTACATATAAAATGGAAGCTCAGTAATTTTTCCTTATACAAAGATATATGATGCAAAGCATTAACCGAAGAAAGCGGAGCACTCCTAGGTATCTTCCAACAATGAAAAATTTAATTTATGCACACATATCGACGCGTTTCGGCCCTTAGTGGGGCCGCTCTCAAGACGTCTTGAGAACGGCCCCACTAAGGGCTGAAACGCGTCGATATGCGTGCATAAATTAAATTTTTCATTGTTGGAAGATACCCAGGAGTGCTCCGCTTTCTTCGGTTAATGCTTTGCATCATATATCTTTCTTCGGTTAATGCTTTGTGTCCTTCTTACTGCGGTACCACCCGGGCAGTTGCTTAGTGTGGATTAGGAGTGCCGATCCATCTTGGTAATTGTCTAAGATATATGATGTAAATATGTGGCACATTAACTGCTAAATTCCTTAAATGTAAAGTCTTATAAAACAGTAATATCAGTTTGTAGAAAACATATTACTTAATGTGCTTGCCATACCATACACACTGCCAATAATAGAATCAAACAGTAGGTAAGGAACTTGTATAAACAGGTCTATTTAATATACACAGAAAATTAGAATTGATCTATTATTTCTTCATTATTTACAGGTGCCATTAAGTCTGTAAGTATGGCTATAATGGAATAAAGTTGCATTAAGATTTAAGACAAACAATGCATTAGTCCTCTCTAGAGAGAAAAGCTTTCTCTAGAAATGGCTGGTGGCAAGACAATGTGTAAGGAAAGTGGAACATTATTGCATCATCAAACAAATTGTATGCTATTTGCATTAATTACTTCTTTAAAATGAAAACTCGCAGTGAAATTCGATATTGGTTACAGTATTTCTAAAGAGAAATAAAAAGTTGAAAATGTGATTTGCGATTTTCAGATATATGCTCTTTATTTTGTGTTGCACTTGATTTTACTTACCCTTGTTATTGTGTACAGAAAAGAACACCAATAAAGTGGAAGCTCTGTGTATATGGTACATAAAGATAGTACATCCATAAGTGCTTTTACGGGGGCTTACAGGTGCCCAAAATCCCCCCTTTCTGCTGCTTTAACCCTTTCCCTGCCACAGATCGTATATTCACGATCTGTGCAGTGTATACTCAAACTGCCACAGATCGTGAATATACGATCTGTGGCTTCCACCCTCCCAAAATTTTTTTCCCCTGCTAGGGGCCATCGGGGGCAGCATTCAACTGCCCCCCTAGCCCCCTCGATCCCCCCTCGTTTTGGTCTAAATCCGAGGGGGGGATCGGGAGATATCCCTACCTTTAGAGGCATCAGCTGGTCCCACGTGGAGAAGCAGAGGAGAGCCGTCTTCATTCCGGAAAGGGAGACCCCGGTGAAGCAGGAAGCGAGTGATGTCCACCGGGGTCTCCCTAAGAGAGGTAAGATGCTGCCCCTGGTGGTCCGTGGAGGTACTGCAGCATGATCTATGGAGATCATGCTGCAGTCCCTAAGTATAGTACAAGCTGTCAAGCTGAGAGCTTTTACTATACATTTGTGAATGGAACTCAAAGTTCCATTCACAAATAGGATTTTTTCTAAGTCTTTGCTACTTAGCGAAGACTTAGAAAAAAAATGGGGACAGAGATCAAAATTTGGTGATCACTCTGATCACCAAATTATTGATCTTTGCCAATGAATGAAAAATCACTTCCTGGAAAATGATTTCCGGGAAGTGATTTTTCCGATCGGATTTCGAATTGGAAAACGGGCATTTATGCCCGTATTCCAAGTTCGGTATCATTCCCTAAGTGATTGATGATCATCTTTGGGAATGATCCCCCAAAAAAAGGGGAAATGCACACAAAAAAAATCTTAAAGTGATACACACAACCTTTTTTTTTTACCCTAAAACTATAAATTAGCAAAAAACTTTGTCTTCTCCAAGCGTCCCAATGTCCCGGTGATCGGTAAAGTAAACGCGTATCATTTATTTGTTGGATTTCAAGGGAAAACTAAGCCTATTAGTAGGAAATTTTGCAGAGGTACCAAAAAAAAGACCGTATGATTTTTTAGGATCAATAAAGTGTGCAAAACTTGTGTGACTCTCCGTACTCTGGTTTTTCCACAAAGGGGAGTGGGGATAGGGGTGGGGAGTGGGTTGTGGCGTTTTTAATTTTTTCTTGTATTGCAATTGCGCATGGATCCCATTTGAGCTATGTGTGGCCCCGTCTCTGTTTGCACCCACCCTATGGCTACCGTTTGATTCAGGACATGTGGGAGATTGCCGTTTAGTGGGTTTTTTACTTGCCAAGTGGGTTTAGGTAGGATTTCAACCATGAGTCCTCTTATTTTATTTTTCCACAAAATCTCCTAAAAGCAGGAGTTCTATGGATAACAGCGCCTGGAATTCTTCATGTATATACGAAAGCATGATACCACCACGTAGTGAAGGTGTGAGCTTCCAAAAAATATAGTTTGTGGGGGGTATTTCCAAGTTGATTAGGCTGTTCAAATTACAGAACACTTTGATTTTTTCTTGTAATTGGACTTGTGCATGCGTCCAATTTGAGCTAGTTGGTGGCCCCGTTTCTGTTTGCACCCACCCTTATGGCATAACGTTTTGATTCAGGACAGTGGGAGATTGCCGTTTAGTGGGTTTTTTACTTGCCGAGTGGGTTTAGTGGGATTTCAATCATTGAGTCCTCTTATTTTATTTTTTCACAAAATCTCCTAAAAGCACGGTTCTATGGATAACAGCGCCGGAATTCTTCATGTATATACGAAAGCATGATTACTACCACGTAGCTGAAGGTGTTGTAGCTTCCAAAAATATATAGTTGTGGGGGTATTTCCAAGTTGATTAGGCTGTTCAAATACAGAACACTTTGATTTTTTTTCTTGTAATTGGACTTGTGCAGCGTCCAATTTGAGCTAGTTGGTGGCCCGTTTCTGTTTGCACCCACCCTTATGGCATACCATTTGATTCAGGACATGTGGAGATTGCCGTTAGTGGGTTTTTTACTTGCCGAGTGGGTTTAGGTAGGATTTCAACCATTGAGTCTCTTATTTTATTTTTTCACAAAAATCTCCTAAAAGCACGGAGTTCTATGGATAACAGCGCCTGGAATTCTTCATGTATATACGAAAGCATGATACCATCACGCTGAAGGTGTGTAGCTTCCAAAAAATATAGTTTGTGGGGAGGAATTTCCATGTTTCTTTCGGGACTGTTTTCTTAGAAAAAGTGTAGCTGTTCAAATTCAGAGCACTTTGATTCTTTCTTGTAATTGCATTTGTGACATGCGTCCCATTTGAGCTAGTTGGTGGCCACGTCCTGTGTGCATCAGCATATGGCATACCGTTTGATTCAGAACAGTGGGAGGATTGATATTTGGGGGGGGTTATTTGCGGGGGGCATTTCAAAGTTTTGAGGCTGTTTGAAATTACAGCACTTTGATATTTTTCTTGTAATTACACTGGTGCATGCGTCCCATTTGAGCTAGTTGGTGGCCACGTCCCTGTGTGCATCACGCATATGGCATACCGTTTGATTCAGGCATTTGGAAGATTGATATGACAAGTTTTGTTTTACAGACATGGAAATTTGCCATGATTTTTAACTTTGAATTGTATTTTTATAAATTTTTCCTGAAAATCTGGTAGAGAAGCGAAATTTGTACACAAAACTGCACCCACACCATGGTAGTATCTATAAAGAATCACACCAAGTTGTTACTGAAGGAATGTGGTAGAGTCCAAGAATATATAGTTTTGGGGGGTATTTCTATATAGAGGGGTGGTTTAGTCTGACAAATCTGAAAAGTTGCTGTAAATTGGGCCACTGTTCATTGGCTCACTTGTGGCTAGTTGTTCCACGTCTGCGTGTTAACCATACATAGGGCATACCGTTTGATTCGAACTTTGGGAGATTGATATTTGGTAACTTTTTTTTCATTACTTGGGATTTTGGCATGTTTTCTACCTTTGAGAGTGTTTTTTTTTAAATTTTTTAGAAAATCTGCTAAAGTGTGAACTTCTCACGAAGAGAACTGCTCCCCACACCATTGATGGTAGAATGAACAAACTACAGAATTTGTAGATAAAGGTGTGTGGATCGAGAAATATATGGTTTGTGGGGTGTTGTTGTGGGGAAAATTGCAGACTGTTCAAATTCAGATTTGACTGAATATTTTTTGCTGTTTCTGAGCCATTGTGCATTGTTTCACTTTGTGTCTTTTGGCTTCCACGTCCACGTGTGTAACAACACATATGGCATACGTTTGATTCAGGACATTTGGGAGATTGATATTTAGTAACTTTTTTTTACATTCCATGAGGTTTTGGCATGATCTACCTTTTGAAGTTGTTTTTTGTTCATTTTTCAGAACAAATGCGAACTTCTATGAAGAACTGCGTCCAACCATTGATGTATGAATGAACAAACCACAGTGTTACATACTGAAGTGGGTGATTTCAGTGAATATTAGTTTGTGGGGGTTATTTCTAAGTTACGGGTTTTGTGGAAAAAACTGCAGACTGTCCGAATTCGGAATTGGCTAATATTTTCGTGTTTCTGAGCCATCGTGCATTGTCTACTTTGTGGCTTTTCGCTTCACGTCCCGTGTGTAACCACAATAGCATACCGTTTGATTCAGGAACATTTGGGAGATGATATTTAGTAACTTTTTTTACATTCCATGAGGTTTTGGCATGTTTCTACCTTTTGAAGTTGTTTTTTGTTCATTTTTCAGACCCAAATGCGAACTTCTATGAAGAACTGCGTCCACACCATTGATGGTTATGAATGAACCAAACCACAGTTACATAGCTGAAGTTGTGTAGATTCAGGAATATATATTTGTGGGGGTTATTTCTAAGTTACGGAGGGTGTTTTGTGGAAAAAAAAAACTGGGGAGACTGTCCGAATTCGAAATTGGCTAAATATTTTTCGCTGTTTCTGAGCCATCGTGCATGTCTCACTTGTGGCTTTTCGTGCTCCACGTCCGCGTGTGTAACCACACATATGGCATACCGTTTGATTCAGGACATTTGGGAGATGATATTAGTAACTTTTTTTACTTCCATGAGGTTTGGCATGATTTTCTACCTTTGAAGTTGTTTTTTGTTCATTTTTCAGACAAATGCGAACTTCTATGAAGAACGCGTCCACACCATTGATGGTATGAATGAAACAACCACAGTGTTACATAGCTGAAGTTGTGTAGATTTCAGAATAGATAGTTTGTGGGGGTTATTTCTAAGTTACGGGGGTGTTTTGTGGAAAAAACTGCAGGAACTGTCCGAATTCGAAATTGGCTAATATTTTCGCTGTTTCTGAGCCATCGTGCATTGTCTCACTTTGTGGCTTTTCCTTCCACGTCGCGTGTGTACCACACATAGCATACCGTTTGATTCAGGACAATTTGGGAGATTGATATTTAGTAACTTTTTTATCATTCATTGAGGTTTTGGCATGATTTTCTACCTTTTGAAGTGTGTTTTTTGTTCATTTTTTCAGACAAATGCGAACTTCTATGAAGAACTGCGTCCACACCATTGATGGTATGAATAACAAACAACAGTGTTAATAGCTGAAGGTGTGTAGATTTCAGGAATATATAGTTTTGTTGGGGGTTATTTTCTAATTACGGGGGTTGTTTGTTGGAAAAAAACTGCAAGACTGTCTGAATTCAGAATTTGCTAAATATTTTCGCCGTTCTGAGCCATCGTGCATTGTCTCAATTGTGGCTTTTCGCTTCCACGTTCCGCGTGTGTAACCACACATATGGCATTACCGTTTGATTCAGGACATTTGGAGATGATATTTAGTAACTTTTTTTACTTTCATGAGGTTTTGGGCATGAATTCTACCTTTTGAAGTTGTTTTTTTGTCATGTTTTCAGACAAATGCGGAACTTCTATCGAAGAATTGCGCCACGCACTATTGATGGTATGAATGAACAAAACTACAGTGTTACATAGCTGAAGGGTGTTAGATTTCAGGAATATATAGTTTTGGGGGTTATTTCTAAGTTACGGGGTGTTGTTGTTGAAAAAACGAACAGACTGTCCAAATTCGGAGTTTGGCTAAAATATTTTTGCCGTTTCTGAGCCCTCGTGCATTGTCTCACTTTGTGGCTTTTTCGCTTCCACGTCCGCGTGTGGTAACCACAAATATGGCATACCGTTTGATTCAGGACATTTGGGAGATTGATATTTGGTAACGTTTTTTTTACATTTCATGGGGTTTGGCATGATTTCTACCTTTTTGAATGTTGTTTGATGTTCATTTTTTTTGAAAATCTGGTAAAAGTGCCAAAACTTCTTACGATTGCAACTGCGCCCACCATTGATGGTATGAATGAACGAACTACAAAGCGTTACATATCTGAAGGTGTGTAGATTTCAGAATATATAGTTTGTGGGGGGTATTTTCTGAGTTGGGGGGGGGTGTTTTTGTGAAAACTGGCAGACTGTTCAAATACAAAAACTGGCAAATTTTTTTTTGCCTGCTACTGCACTTTGGCACTGGTCCGCTCTGGGTTAGTTGGGTAGCCATGTCTCTGGGTACACCAATGAATGTGGCAACCATTTTATTCGGGAGGGGTTTAGGCTTTCATATTTGAGATGGTTTGCAACTTTCCTGCCACGTTTTTAGCTGAAATTCGCATGTGATTTTGTCTCTGATTTTACAGTTGAGGAAAAAAAGGAAAAAATGTAAGAAAACACTGTACCAATTGGACAAAGAGCTCGTTCAGTCCGGGTATCTTCTGCATTGATCGAAACTAACCTCACTCATAAATCCTGCCGGTGTGTATTTCTAAAAATATTTCACTTGTGGGGTATATTTAGTTATTTGGAAGATATTCTATGTTAACTGCAGTAGTGGTTATACATTTTAAATTTGTATGTAATATTCTTTAAGGTGCAGTTTTAGTTTTGGGGGGGTACTCTTATACAGGAAAAGTGCGGTGGGGTACACTACATATCTTGTATCGTTGACTGGACTAGTATATCAGAGCTTTTAGAAACGTAAGATTTTGTGCGTAAACCTTTAAGATAATATAAGTAAAAATGGAAAAATCCAGAAAATTTGCAAATTTTTCATTTTTTTACATGATTTTAACCATTATTCCAGTGAAATTTCCAGAAAAGTTACAACAATTTGTTTCCATGTTAAAGTCACTTTGTGCAAAAAAACACTGTTAATATTCCTGATTCTACTGCAAGTAACCTACTGTAAAATTAGTCTCTACAGTCGATTGGAGGGCAAATCCTGGGAAAATTTTCTGGCGTTAACCAAAAAAAAAATGAAAAATCCCTTGGCATGAAAGGTTAAAGTTACAGCCGTTTTGGCCCCTAAGGTAATCAAAAAGTGCATCAAAAAACAATGTAAGACAAGTCAGACATGAAAAGTAAGTATTAATTTTGGGGACAGGTGTGAAACTGATCACATAGACAGTGACAGAGGCCACAGAGTAACACACAATGAACATATCATCCTTATGTTATTGCCTGGTAACAGTATTACCATGAACTGGACACCAAAATGTATATGACAGTATGTTTACTATAACAATATTTGCACCTGTGATAAAGGATAGAAAAAAGTTTACATTTGTGAAAAGGGGATGTGTTGCAAATGGTGGTACAGCGCTCAACACTGCTCATGATAATTCTATCAGTAAATCCCTCCTGAAAATCCTACACTTGCCCCGCTGGTTGGGGTTACCAGGCATTTGTTGTTGGAGTGAGTACTCTCTAATGCATGAAAATTGAATTACTAAACGACATAAATGCTAATTCTTTCTACCTGTGGTTTCAATATGTGTTGAAACCAATTGATTTGGCAAGTTAATTTGGCAAGTATAACTATATAATCTGTACCATTACATCAGATATTTTACCAAACTGGTATATTCTGAGACGCATTGATATTATTATTATTATTATTTTATTATATATTTTTTGTTCCGAACATTCATGTCATTAAATCCCCTTTTCTGTAATTTATTTTATTTTAACATAAAAAACTGTATTACTTTTTTTTTCATTATGTTTAAAATGAAAAGTATTGGAATAATATACAAAGACTGGTTTGTGCAATAAGATTTAGTTTGTTTGAAGAAACCATGTCCCCTGTTTACATTTAGAGTATACTGTATAAATGAAAATGGTAATCTTAAGCTTTAATGTTTATGATAGGATCTAAAATGTCTTTGCTCTGATGATATCTCTTTTTCTGAGGTACTGTCTTAGTTTTACCAGTTTGTAGTATACATATAAAACTTAAAAAAGGGACTTGCTTCATCTTAATTTTAATTGAATACATGTAGGTATCACTTACTCTGATTTGCGTGTGTTGCTGCATGCCTTCAATCCAGCACACATTTGTTAGGAGCAGTATCCCCTCCCTCTGTTTAACCACTCCCTCTCCATCCGACCTGACTTTTACACCACAAACCAACTGTCAACCCTGCACACAGCATACAGCAAACTGTCAAACTCTGTCACCATTCCAGCTACAGTAAACACTCTCACAGAAGAATAAGTTTTGAGAGCAATGGAACTTGATTGACAGCTGAAATATATAAGAATTTTTAGATTGGAGATCTAAAGAAATAGGGGGCAGATCAACAAAAAAATGATACAGTGAAAATGATAGTTTCCAGTTATGGTCAATTTAAAATAACCTATTTTTCGCGTGTACATGCCCTTTAAAGGGCATGTCCACCCCAAAACTATAATCCCCCCATACTACTGGCCCCACCAGTAGCGTGTAGTTTAATCCTTACATATCCCCAACTCCATTCTGGTTCTCTGTAGAAGCTCACCCCCAAACAAGTTCCAAAAAAACTGACCACCAGAAGGCTAGCAGGGTCAATATAGGACACTGCCTGCTAACTGGGCCTCACGGAGATTCTGCCATGCGTGCTGCAGCCCTGTCTCCCACTCCCTTCACCCTCCTGCCCCTCCCTCTCCCTCCCTCTCCCTCCCGTTCTACTATCCCTCACCCTAGCGCAAATCCCCCAAGAATGTGCTCCCCTGGTCCCACCAGCCCCAACCGCATAGTTTTTTTTTTTTTAAAAGCTCCCAAACTCTTACTACATCTCAGCTTTCCTCCGCTGCACTGAATGACCGGCAGCCGCGTCCGTGAGTGGCTGCCGCTCAGCCATCACAGACGCGGACTGCCGGGTCCCGCCCCTTGCTGCAAGCAGAGCCGAGGGCCGGCAGGGGGAGGTAAGTAAGAGTTTGGGGGGCTTTTCTGAAAAAAAAAATGATTGAGGTTTGGGCTGGGGGACTTGGGGGAACATCATATTAAAAAAGGTATTTTCGGGGTGGACATAGCCTTTAATATATAGGGCACCAATCCCTGGAGCTGGAAAAATGACCGTGTGTTCTTTTACTGTGGACTATTTTGCTTTGATCACTGATTGAGTGCTATCAGTCTAAACAAAAGGATATGATAATGGTGAATAGTAAAAAAGGCCCAGTCATTTCAATATGATAACTAAGCTACACGGAAACTAAAGTGCAGGTTATATACAGTAGTTTCCATATGACCTGATAAATTACGCTAAACATTTGTCCACACAGAATAAATAAGGATGTTGTATGTGTTGAATGTGTTTGAAGGTTTAGTGCATTGGGGAAGATTGTGGAGAAAAGTGTATTGTAGCCACAGGACAAGACATTGCGTGTTACATGCTTCTGGTACAGTCTCTATTGCTCTCATGACTGAGGGGATAGAGATGGGATTCCGGTTCGCATCGCCCGCATTTTTGTTTTTCCCCCACCCCCCCTCACCCTACCCAGCCTATATTTTGTTCCGAAAGCTGAACGCCCCCCATTATTTTTTTTTTTCCCCCCCCCATTAGACCATCTTTGTCCGAATTCAGACAAATCTCCGGATTCGGGATAGGAATTTGGAAAGACATTTCCCGACTGTAATGGTCGATCCACCAGGGTTACGAGCCCCGTTGTCCCCGGGTATCTGCATTTTGATCGAAACTAACCTCACTCATAAAATCCTGCGGGTGTGTAGTTTCTAAAAATATCTCACTTGTGGGGATATTTTAGTTAATTTGGAAGATATTCTATGTTAACTGTCAGTAGTGGTTATACATTTTAATTTGGTGTAATATTCTTTAAGGTGCAGTTTTAGTTTGGGGGGGTCTCCTGTACAGGAAAAGTGGGGTACCTACATATATCTGGTATCGTTGTACTCGGGAGTATCAGAGCTTTTAGAAACAGTAAGATTTTTGTGCGTAACCTTAAGATAACTATAAGTAAAAATGGGAAAATCCATGAAAATTTGCAAATTTTTCATTTTTTTTACATATTTTACCCATAATTCCAGTAAAATTTCCAGAAAAGTTACAAAATTCTGTTACCATGTTAAAGTACACTTTGTGCTGAAAAAAACAATGTATAATATTCCTGATTTACTGCAAAGTAACCTACTGTAAAATTAGTCTAAAGCGATTGAGGGCAAAATCCTGAAAATTCTTCTGGCAGTTAACGCAAAAAAAAATGAAAATCTCCTGGCAGTGAAAGGGTTAAAGTTACAGCCGTTTTGGCCCCTAAGGTAATCAAAAAGTGCATCAAAAACAATGTAAGACAAGATACAGATATGAAAAGTAAGTATTAATTTTTGGGGACAGGTGTGAAACTGATCACATAGACAGTGACAGAGGCCACAGAGTAACACAAATAGAAACATATCATCCTTATGCTTATTGTCCTGGTAACAGTATTACCATGAACTGGACACCAAAATGTATATGACAGTATGTTACTATAACAATATTTGCACCTGTGATAAAGGATAGAAAAAAGTTTACATTTTGAAAAGGGGATGTGTTGCTAAAATGGTGGTACAATGCGCTCAACACTGCTCATGATAATTCTCTCAGTAATCCCTCCCTTGAAAATCCTACACTTGCCCCTGCTGGTCTGGGGTTACCAGGCATTTGTTGTTTGGAGTACTCTCTTAATGCATGAAAATTGAATTACTAAACGACATAAATGCTAATTCTTTTCTACCTGTGGTTTCAATATGTGTTGAAACCAATTGATTTGGCAAGTTAATTTGGCAAGTATAACTATATAATCTGTACCATTTACATCAGTATTTTACCAAACTGGTATTATTCTGAGACGCATTGATATTATTATTATTATTATTTTATTATATATTTTTTGTTCCAGGAACATTCATGTCATTAAAATCCCCTTTTCTGTAATTTATTTTATTTTTAAACATAAAATAACTGTATTACTTTTTTTTTTCATTATGTTTAAAATGAAAGTATTGGAATAATATACAAAAGACTTGGTTTGTGCCAATAAGATTTAGTTTGTTTGAAGAAACACATGTCCCCCTGTTTACATTTAGAGTATACTGTATAAATGAAAATGGTAATCTTAAGCTTTAATGTTTACTGATAGGATCTAAAATGTCTTTGCTCTGATGATATCTCTTTTTCTGAGGTACTGTCTTAGTTTTACCAGTTTGTAGTATACATATAAAAACTTAAAAAAAGGGACTTTGCTTCATCTTAATTTATAATTGAATACATGTAGGTATCACTTACTCTGATTTGCGTGTGTTGCTGCATGCCTTCAATCCAGCACACATTTTGTTTAGGAGCAGTATCCCCCTCCCTCTTTTAACCACTCCCTCTTCCATCCGACCTGACTTTTACACCACAAACCAACTGTCAACCCTGCACACAGCATACAGCAAACTGTCAACTCTGTCACCATTCCAGCTACAGTAAAACTACTCACAGAGAATAGTTTTTGAGAGCAATGGAACTTGATTGACAGCTGAAATATATAAGAATTTTTAGATTGGATATCTAAAGAAATAGGGGGCAGATCAACAAAAAAATGATACAGTGGAAAATGATAGTTTCCAGTTATGGTCAATTTAAAATAACCTATTTTTCGGTGTACATGCCCTTTAAAGGGCATGTCCACCCCAAAACTATAATCCCCCCATACTACTGGCCCCACCAGTAGCGTGTAGTTTAATCCTTACATATCCCCAACTCCATTCTGGTTCTCTGTAGAAGCTCACCCCCAAACAAGTTCCAAAAAAACTGACCACCAGAAGGCTAGCAGGGTCAATATAGGACACTGCCTGCTAACTGGGCCTCACGGAGATTCTGCCATGCGTGCTGCAGCCCTGTCTCCCACTCCCTTCACCCTCCTGCCCCTCCCTCTCCCTCCCTCTCCCTCCCGTTCTACTATCCCTCACCCTAGCGCAAATCCCCCAAGAATGTGCTCCCCTGGTCCCACCAGCCCCAACCGCATAGTTTTTTTTTTTTTAAAAGCTCCCAAACTCTTACTACATCTCAGCTTTCCTCCGCTGCACTGAATGACCGGCAGCCGCGTCCGTGAGTGGCTGCCGCTCAGCCATCACAGACGCGGACTGCCGGGTCCCGCCCCTTGCTGCAAGCAGAGCCGAGGGCCGGCAGGGGGAGGTAAGTAAGAGTTTGGGGGGCTTTTCTGAAAAAAAAAATGATTGAGGTTTGGGCTGGGGGACTTGGGGGAACATCATATTAAAAAAGGTATTTTCGGGGTGGACATAGCCTTTAATATTATAGGCACTCAATCCCTGGAGCCTGGAAAAACTGACCTTGTGTTCTTTTACTGTGACTATTTTGCTTTGGATCACTGATGAGTTGCTATCAGTCTAAACAAAAGGATCTGATAATGGTGAATAGTAAAAGGCAGTCATGTTCAATATGATAACTTAAGCTACACGGAAACTAAAGTGCAGGTTATATACAGTAGTTTCCACGATGACCTGATAAATTAGCTAACATTTGTCACACTACAGAATAAATAAGGATGTATGTGTTGAATGTGTTGAGTTTAGTGGCATTGGGGAGATTGTGGAGAAAAGTGTAGCCACTAGGACAAGTACATTGCAGTGTACATTGCTTCTGGTAAAGTCTCTATTGCTCTAATACTGATGGATAGAGATGGGATCCGGGTTCGACACGGAGCCCCTCAGTTCCAAAATCTGAAAGAACCGTCCGAATTCAGACAAATCCTCCGGATTTCGGGAATTTGGAAGACATTTTCGATAATTTTCGAATGTACGCGGGTATTTTCATCAATTTTTGAAAATAGCCTTGAATTTTCGAAAATTATCAAAAATATGATCGAAGACCATTCTCTGATCGTATTGGAAAATTAGCAAAAATTCGTTCTGGTTTCGGATTTTCCCGAGAACCAGGAATCCGAAAATGGAACGAAACTAGTGAGTTTCACCCATCTCTACTGATGGACCCTAAATGCTGTTGTCTTTTGTTAGCAAACAGCAATGTGGTGTAGTATTATAAAGTAATTGTTTTACTTTTGCTGCATAGTAGGGATGTTTTAAGATGGGCTATACGTGTCACTGTTTTAAAGTACGTTTGGAACTATGTACATCACTTACAACAATAATTTGTTTATCTTGTGAATTATTCTATGTACAGGAGCTCCTAATATGCTAGAAATGTAGAATATTTGAAAATGTTAGATTTTCAAGAGATGCTATGTTGATAGCTCTGTAAATGAAAAGATTATTACTAATCACCCAGGAAACAATGCAAATATTCGAATGCAACTAACAAAAAAAGAAATCAACTGTAAGCATTCAGTTTTATAACTGTACCAATCATATAATCAATAAAGTTTTCTTATGTGATAGTGCAGTATCTCTGTAAGGTATTGTTAGTGGATTGTATATAGTTCTCTTAAACTTTCTTTTGCATTATGTTTTTTAGCGAACCCAGTTTTGCCAATATTGTATAAAATAAGGACACACAATTTATGTCCATTCAAGCTAAAGGCTAATAGCAAGAATTGGGGAAAATTAAAGGGTATGTCTATTCACCAAAATCAAAATTTTTTTTTTCATTAAGTAGGTAGTACCCATCCCCAGAAGCCTTTTCCTGCCTTTCTTTTGAAAAAATTCATTCCCTACCTTTGAGCCAGTCTCTAGAAGTTCTATTCGTTTTTGGGGGTGTGGCCTTAGCTGTGCTGGATAAGGAAGTGAGCTGATACTAAATGAGGCTATTACCATGCGTTTTGGTCCCGCCCACTTGACCCTGTGCTTTTATGTAAACAGATCCTCTCCTGCCTTGTCAGAACTGTAGTAAAACAGACAATGCTGGCAGAGACAAAGGAGGAGTTCATACATAAAGTGTGCCATTTCTGTGGGGGAAGAGGAGAGGAGAGTGTGTGTAGATAGACCCAATATCTAAATATCCAATCAGATGTAAGAGTTATACATAAAGTCTGCCATTCTGTGGCTGGGGGAAGGGAAGTGTTGTGGTGTGTGTGTGTGTGTGTGTGTGGTGGGTGTGTTGTGTGTGTGGTGTGGTGGTGTGTTGTGTGGGGGTGTGTGTGTGTGTGTGTGGGGTTGTGTGTGTGTGTGGTTTTGTGTGTGTGTGTGTGTGTGTGTGGTGTGTGTGGTGTGGGTTGTGTGGTGGGGGGTGTGTGTGTGTGTGTGTGTGTGTGTGTGTGTGTGTGGGTGTGTGTGTGTGTGTGTGTGTGTAGACCGAGACCTACAAATCATTCCGGAAAGGGATGTTCTGTTTTAATCCTCAGCCGGGCAGGGTTCGACTAGTCCGACGCAGCATGGGGGATCTGCGATGTGCGGGATGGCGCGCACGTGGACTGCCTGCTATTGGGAAGGCAGCAAATGAATATTCAATGTGCCAAGCGATCTTACAGCACATACATCGGACAAACAAGGGCACACAGACAAAATCCATAAAAGGTATAATGCATATTAAATGGGCTGCTCTTTACTTTAGGCAATGTTAATTTTCAGGGGGAATACACCTTTAATATCCATTTTCAAAATGGATATTAAAAAAACAATGTTTCTGTATGCTGCAGAACATGGGTGCCAGTTATGCACTATAGTGGTGGTGGGAGTATGTTAATTAGGCTCACCAGTGGACAGGGTTAGAGGCTGGCAGGTTTGAGGTCCAGGCCCCATTTGAACAAACAAGAAATTAATTGCATTGTTTGTGGTGAGTTTCTATTTGTTATTTGTGTGGGTTGCATTCTTATTTCTACCAACATAAGAATGTATGCGATGTGTACTAACAATCATAAATGCATACGTTTCAATAACGGATCTGAATGCAGCACACGGTGTGGCAGGTCTTATTGCATTGCACTGGCATAGCAAATCCAATATGTGATCCGAAATGCATAACCCTAATGGGGAACTAAAGTCCCAATATTGCACTCGTTAAACCATGTTAAACCCAGGGTCTAAAAAGGCTAGAGAATAACTTTTATCAAGAATCCAGCTCCCTGGTCCACACCAGTGCCATACCCAAAGGGGCATGGTCAGATGGGAGTGGCGTTTAGACAAGAGTAATTTCCTAACTGATGTATTGCCAGTGGTAAGAACATGACATTGAGTCCTCTATTAATGTAGCTTGGGAACCTCTGCTGTAAAAGCAAAGAAGTCATCAGAATATACAAAGAATGCAAATATATGGGAGATTTTCATTACTATAACTATGAAAAATATTCAGTGCCTATTTCTAGCAATATACTGTAATAAATACCTGTGCATACAGCCATATTAAACGAAGAACACATTAGCTTGACTTTAAACCAATGTGGTGTGGCTGCAGCCTTCAGTATATATGGCTTTAATCATCTGTGACTGAATACATATGGATGTATGTATGTATTAACCTGCAACTGTGCAGCTGTATAGACATAAGCCAGCTGGTATTAAAAATACTTACTTTGGGTGAAATTCACCTGGAGCTGCATAGCTACTTTTGAAACTCTTCTGGGAGGTTTACCCATTGCAACTGCGGATCTGGGTGAATCTCCCCAATTGTGTAGTTTGGAAACAAAATACATTAGTGAAAATGCAAAACGTGTTTAGTGCAAATAAATCCAAAAAGTGTTTAAAATAAACTGATTGTTTACCCTTCCGCCAAACAATAACACCAATAGGCCAAGACAGCACTCTTACCAGCAGAACTGATCTCAACCCAGTGCCTGAATACTACCTATTTCAAATACAGGGATAAGTTCTATAAGCAAAAACACGGATGTGCTATGGGATCCCCAGTTTCACCCATTGTGGCAAACCTTTACATAGAGGAGGTACAAAAACAGGCGCTTAATACCTTTAAGGGCATAGCACCCAGCCACTGGTTCAGATATGTGGATGACACCTGCGTTAAAATCCACAAATCCACAAGCTGGGTGTCATCAGAACACTGCAACACAGAGCTGAGAACATCCCCACTAGCACAGGGACGAAGGCTAAAGAAATGAAACATCTCAGAGGAGCCCTTAAAACTTGTGGATATCCAGACTGGACCTTTGTCAAAAGAAGTAGAAGGAAAGAAGAGAACAGGTATACCAACAGTGAAAGGGAAAAGCAAGACAGGAGAAAGAACATGGTCATCCCATATGTAGCAGGGGTCTCTGAGAAATTAAGAAGAATTTTCAAAAAACACAGTATCCCTGTCTGCTTTAAACCGAACAACACGCTGAGGCAGCAATTGGTACATCCAAAAGACCCAATACTAAAAAACACAAGAAAGCGACATCATATCACAGTGGAGTGCAATGAAGATGCTTGATTTGTATGTGGGGGAGACCAAAAAGCAACTGCATCAACGTATGGCCCCGCACAGAAGAGCCAATTCCTTGGGTCAGGACTCAGCCGTGTACCTGCATCTTAAGGATAAAGGACATACCTTTGAAGTTGTAATGTTAACATATTGGCAAAGGAATGTGACTGGTTCAAGAGAGGTGTTAAGGAGTCCATTTATGTGAAAATAAAGAAACCAAGCTAAATAGAGGTGGGGGGGTTCGACACCAACTGTCTGCCATGTACAATGCTGTTTTGACACCTTACCTGGCGTTCCTATACCACCTCTTAGCCACTATCCAATCCCGCCCTTAACACTTGGCTGTGATATGCTAATTGGGATTTTCCAGGGTACATAATTGCCACAGATTCTTGTACAAGTCATTCTGAATTGAGAAAGCCAGTCGGATGACTAGCGAAACGTCTTCAAGAACTAACTTCAAGTCCAGTTGATCTAATTGAATACAACAGATATACCATGACCTGGATGAATGAGAACCTTCACAAGCAAATAACACTTATCTATCCAATGTGGTAGCTAGGAATCACTGGGCCCCCAACTTTTAATGGAAAAATAAGACAGGACCCCCTTGGCTCCCTGGCCCCCCTGCAGTTTCTCCTCCTTCTCCCCTTGTAGTTACGCCCATGCATCTATCTCTATGTTACATTTTACACTTTACAGGTGAAATAGTAATTGTGAATTTTTCACCTGTGAAAAGGAGAAATTTAACCATTTTAATATTCTGATGAACATCGTGTTAATAGCAAAGCATCTTGCCTAGAAATTCTTGCCCAGTATTCTCTCCTCACGGCTCCATTTTTAAAATCTTATACAAACAGGAATGTTGTAAATATGTAATTAACCAAGATTCATGGATATTAGGATGCAAAAGACAAAGTGGAAGGATTTTCATCAGCGTGATTTATTGACTCTGAGCCTGATTAGACAAGTGTAAGTGTAGGATGATATTGAATCCTTTCCAGCATTAATAATGGTAATAATATGTACCTGCTTCCAATAAAAATATTGGCCAGGGCTAAAGAGAAAGTGAAGCCAAATACATATAAATCTTCTGCTTATAACATTTTAAAGATAGAATGACTCCAAAAATGGGTTTAATCTCAGTATGGTGTAAATATTTTCATTCATAAAATATATTTTGCAGAGGATAATAACACAAAGCTTTTATGACCTTAAAGGGCAAGTCCAGCCCCAAAATGAAAACTTACTTACAGGTAAATCACCCCCCAAAACCCTAAATGGTAATAGTTTAAAATCTGAAATATATAAGTCTAACCTGAAATCCTACACAATTTCCTATTTCCCCTGTTTCTGCTTCGTGGTTCTTCCAGTTACCAACTGTCAGTTATGGATTTGACAGTTGACATCACAGCCAATGACATAATGTTAATCCCCTGTCTGCCTCTTCTGAGCATGCCCAGGCTCAGTTCAGGTTTATAAATTGTTCAGTTTCCATAAGGCCTCCAGAAGCATAGCAGGCATACAGTAATGAATTCATAGTCCCCCTCCCTTCCGGAACGGGATGTTCTGTTTTAATCCCTCAGCCGGGCGGGTCGCTAGTCCGACGCAGCATGGGTGGATCTGCGCATGTGCGGGATGGCGCGCCGTCGGACTGCCTGCTATTGGGAGGCAGCAACATGAATATTCAATGTGCCAAGCGGATCTTACAGCACATACATCGGACAAACAAGGGCACACAGACAAAATCCTAAAAGGTATCATGCATATTTAAATGGTCCTTTTACTTTAGGCAATGTTAATTTTTCGGTGGACATACCCTTTAATATCCATTTTCAAAATGGATATTAAAAAACATGTTTCTGTATGCGGCAGAACATGGGGTGCCAGTTATGCACTATAGTGGTGGTGGGAGTATGTTAATTAGGCTCACCAGTGGACAGGGTTAGAGCGTGGCAGGTTTGAGGTCCAGCCCCATTTGAACAAACAAGAAATTATTGCATTGTTTGTGGTGAGTTTCTATTTGTTATTTGTGTGGGTTGCATTCTTATTTCTACACCAACATAAGAATGTATGCGATGTGTACTAACAATCATAAATGCTACGTTTCAATAACGGATCTGAATGCAGCACACGTGTGGCAGGTCTTATTGCATTGCACTGGCATAGCAAATCCAATATGTGATCCGAAATGCATAACCCTAATGGGGAACTAAAGTCCCAATATTGCACTCGTTAAACCATGTTAAACCCAGGGTCTAAAAAGGCTAGAGAATAACTTTTATCAGACTCAGCCCTGGTCCACACCAGTGCCATACCCAAAGGGGCATGGTCAGATGGGAGTGGCGTTTAGACAAGAGTAATTTCCTAACTGATGTATTGCCAGTGGTAAGAACATGACATTGAGTCCTCTATTAATGTAGCTTGGGAACCTCTGCTGTAAAAGCAAAGAAGTCATCAGAATATACAAAGAATGCAAATAATGGGAGATTTTCATTACTATAACTATGAAAAATATTCAGTGCCTATTTCTAGCAATATACTGTAATAAATACCTGTGCATACAGCCATATTAAACGAGAACACATTAGCTTGACTTTAAACCAATGTGGTGTGGCTGCAGCCTTCAGTATATATGGCTTTAATCATCTGTGACTGAATACATATGGATGTATGTTGTATTAACTAACTGCAACTGTGCAGCTGTATACATAAGCCAGCGGGTATTAAAATACTTACTTTGGGTGAAATTCACCTGGAGCTGCATAGCTACTTTTGAAACTCTTCTGGAGTTTACCCTTGCAACTGCGGATCTGGGTGAATCTCCAATTTGTAGTTGAGACAAAATACATTAGTGAAAATGCAAAAGTGTTTAGTGCAAATAAATCCAAAAAGTGTTTAAAATAAACTTGTTTTACCCTCCGCCAAACAATACACCAATAGGCCAAGACAGCACTCTTACCAGCAGAACTGATCTCAACCCATGTGCTGATACTACTCCCTATTTCAAATACAGGGATAAGTTCTAATAGCAAAAACACGGATGTGCTATGAATCCCCAGTTTCACCCATTGTGGCAAACCTTTACATAGAGGAGGTACAAAACAGGCGCTTAATACCTTTAAGGGCATAGCACCCAGCCACTGGTTCAGATATGTGGATGACACCTGCGTTAAAATCCACAATCCACAACTGGGTGTCATCAGAACACTGCAACACAGAGCTGAGAAACACCCCCACTAGCACAGGGACGAAGCTAAAAAATGAAACATCTCAGAGGAGCCCTTAAAACTTGGATATCCAGACTGGACCTTTGTCAAAAGAAGTAGAAGGAAAGAGAGAGAACAGGTATACCAACAGTGAAAGGGAAAAGCAAGACAGGAGAAAGAACATGGTCATCCCATATGTAGCAGGGGTCTCTGAAAATTAAAGAGAATTTTCAAAAAACACAGTATCCCTGTCTGCTTTAAACCGAACAACACGCTGAGGCGCAATTGGTACATCCAAAAGACCCAATACTAAAAAACAAAAAGCACAAACATCATAACACAGTGCAGTGCAATGAAAATGCTCTGATTTGTATGTGGGGGAGACCAAACAGCAACTGCATCAACGTATGGCCCACACAGAAGAGCCAATTCCTTGGGTCAGTGACTCAGCCGTGTACCTGCATCTTAAGGATAAAGGACATACCTTTGAAGATTTGTATGTTAACATATTGGCAAAGGAATGTGACTGGTTCAAAGAGTGTTAAGGAGTCCATTTATGTGAAAAAAAGAAACCAAGCCAAATAGAGGTGGGGGGGTTCGACACCAACTGTCTGCCAGTACAATGCTGTTTTGACACCTTACCCTGGCGTTCCTATAACACCTCTTAGCCACTATCCAATCCCGCCCTTAACACTTGGCTGTGATTGCTAATTGGGATTTTCCAGGTACATAATTGCCACAGATTCTTGTACAAGTCATTCTGAATGGAAAGCCGTCGGATGACTAGTGAAACGTCTTCAAGAACTAAACTTCAAGTCCAGTTGATCTAATTGAATACAACAGATATACCATGACCTGGATGAATGAGAACCTTCACAAGCAAATAACACTTATCTATCCAATGTGGTACTAGGAATCACTGGGCCCCCAACTTTTATGGAAAAATAAGACAGGACCCCCTTGGCTCCCTGGCCCCCCTGCAGTTTCTCTCCTTCTTCTCCCCTTGTAGTTAGCGCCCATGCATCTATCTCTATGTTACATTTTACACTTTACAGGTGAAATAGTAATTGTGAATTTTTCACCTGTGAAAGGAGAAATTTAACCATTTTAATATTCTGATGAACATCGTGTTAATAGCAAAGCATCTTGCCTAGAAATTCTTGCCCAGTATTCTCTCCTCACGGCCCATTTTTAAAATCTTATACAAACAGGAATGTTGTAATATGTAATTAACCAAGATTCATGGATATTAGGATGCAAAAGACAAAGTGGAAGGATTTTCATCAGCGTGATTTATTGACTCTGAGCCTGATAGACAGTGTAAGTGTAGGATGATATTGAATCCTTTCCAGCATTAATAATGGTAATAATATGTACCTGCTTCCATAAAAATATTGGCCAGGCTAAGAGAAAGTGAAGCCAAATACATAAAATCTCTGCTTATAACATTTTAAAGAGAATGACTCCAAAATGGGTTTAATCTCAGTATGGTGTAAATATTTTCATTCATAAAATATATTTTGCAGAGGATAATAACACAAAGCTTTTATGACCTTAAAGGGCAAGTCCAGCCCCAAAATGAAAACTACTTACAGGTAAATCACCCCCCCAAAACCCTAAATGGTATAGTTTAAATCTGAAATATATAAGTCTAACCTGAAATCCTACACAATTCCTATTTCCCCTGT